>JAVGWX010000010.1:84050031-84627531 GCA_036924085.1 Ariolimax columbianus
TACTCCCACTTCTTCTACTCCCACTTCTACTCCCACTTCTTCTACTCCCACTTCTACTCTCACTTCTTCTACTCCCGCTTCTACTCCCACTTCTACTCCCAACTCTTCTACTCCCAACTTCTTCTACTCCCACTTCTTCTACTCCCACTTCTTCTACTCCCACTTCTACTACCCACTTCTTCTACTCCCACTTCTACTCCCACTTCTACTCCCACTTCTTCTACTCCCACTTCTTCTACTCCCACTTCTTCTACTCCCACTTTCTTCTACTCCCACTTCTACTCCCACTTCTTCTACTCCCACTTCTTCCACTCCCACTTCTTCTACTCCCACTTCTTCTACTCCCACTTCTACTCCCACTTCTTCTACTCCCACTTCAACTCCCACTTCTTCTACTCCCACTTCTTCTACTCCCACTTATTCTACTCCCACTTCTACTCCCACTTCTTCTACTCCCACTTCTACTCCCACTTCTTCTACTCCCACTTCTTCTACTCCCACTTCTTCTACTCCCACTTCTTCTACTCCCACTTCTACTCCACTTCTACTCCCAGCTTCTACTCCCACTTCTTCTACCCCTCTTCTCACTTCTACTCCCACTTCTTCTACTCCCCACTTCTTCTACTCCCACTATCTTCTACTCCCACTTCTACTCTCACTTCTTCTACTCCCGCTTCTACTCCACTTCTACTCCAACTCTTCTACTCCCACTTCTTCTACTCCCCACTTCTTCTACTCCCACTTCTTCTACTCCCACTTCTACTCCACATCTCTACTCCCACTTCTACTCCCACTTCTACTCCCACTCTTCTACTCCCACTTCTTCTACTCCCACTTCTTCTACTCCCACTTCTTCTACTCCCACTTCTACTCCCACTTCTTCTACCCCACTTCTCACTCCCACTTCTTCTACTCCCCACTTCTTCTACTCCCACTTCTACTCCCACTTCTTCTACTCCCACTTCTACTACCCACTTCTACTCCACTTCTTCTACTCCACCTTATTCTACTCCCACTCTACTCCCACTCTCTACTCCCACTTCTACTCCCACTCTTCTACTCCCACTTCTTCTACTCCCACTTCTACTCCCACTTACTCTACCCCCACTTCTACTCCACTTCTCCCCACGCTTCTACTCCCACTCTTCTACTCCCACTTCTTCTACTCCCACTTCTACTCCACTCTACTCCCACTTCTACTACTCCCACTTCTACTCCCACACTTCTACTCCCACTTCTCTACCACACTCTACTCCCACTTCTACTACCCCACTTCTACTCCCACTTCTACTCCCACTTCTACTCCCACTCTACTCCCACTTCTTCTACTCCCACTTCTACTCCCACTTCTACTCCCACTTCTTCTACTCCCACTTCTTTACTCCACTTCTACTCACACATCTTTTACTCCCACTTCTACTCCCACTTCTACTCCCACTTCTCTACTCCCACTTCTTCTACTCCCACTTCTACTCCCACTCTTCTCACCACTCCCACTTCTACTCCCACTTCTACTCCCACTTCTTCTATCTCTACTCCCACTTCTTCAACTCCCACTTCTTCTACTCCCACTCTCTACTCACCACTTCTTCTACTCCCACTTCTACTCCCACTTATTCTACTCCCACTTCTTCTACTCCACATCTACTCCCACTTCTTCACTCCCACTTCTTCTACTCCCACTTCTCTACTCCCACTTCTCCACTACTCCCACTTCTACTCCCAACTTCTCCCACTTCTACTCCCACTTCTACTCCACTACTACACCCACTTCTCCACTTAACTCCCACTTCAACTCCCACTTCTCTACTCCACACTTCTACTCCACTTCTACTCCCACTTCTACTCCACCACCCCACATCTACTCCCACTTCTCTACTCCCACTTCTTCACACCCACTACTACTCCCACTTCTACCCCACTCACTCCACTTCTACACCCACTTCTACTCCCACTACTACTACTCCACTCAACTCACTTCTACTCCCACCACTATCACACCCCCACTTCTTCTACTCCACTTCTTCTACTCCCACTTCTTCTACTCCCCTTCTACTCCCACAACTACTCCCACTCCAACCCCTTCTACTCCCACTTCTACTCCCACTCTTCTACACCCACACTTCTACTCCCACTTCTTCTACTCCCACTACTTCTACCCCACTCCAACACCCACTTCTTCTACTACCCACTTCTACTACCCACTCTTACTCCCACTCTACCCCACTTCTTCTACCCCCACTTCTACTCCCACTACTACTCCCACTCTACTCCCACTTCTTCTACTCCCACTTCTACTCCCACTTCTACTCCCACAACTTCAACACTCACTCTACTCCCACTTCTACTCCCACTTCAACCCCCACCCACCCCACTCAACCCCACTTCTTCTACTCCCACTTCTACTCCCACTTCTCTAACTCCCACTTCTACTCCACTTCCACTCCTCTTCTACTCCCACTTCTACTCCCAACTCCTCCACTTCTCTACTCCCACTTCTTCAACTCCCACTTCTTCTACTCCCACTTCTACTCCCACTTCTTCTACTCCACTTCTTCTACTCCCACTTCTACTCCCACTTCTTCTACTCCCCACTTCTACTCCCACTTCTTCTACTCCCACTTTCTTCTACTCCCACCACTCCCACTCAACTACTCCCTCTCTACACCACTCAACTCCCCTACTACTCCCACTTCTTCTACTCCCACTTCATCTACTCCCACTTCTTCTACTCCCACTTCAACTCCCACCTTCTACTCCCACTACTTCTACTCCCACTTCTTCTACTCCCACTTCTACTCCCACTTCTACTCCCACTCTACACCCACTATCTACTCCCACTATCTTCTACCCCCACTTCTACTACCCACTTCTACACCCACTTCTTCTACTCCCACTCACTACACCCACTTCATCTACTCCCACTTCTACTCCACTTCTACTACCCCACTTCAACTACCCCACTTCTACTCCCACTTCTTCAACCTCCCACTTCTACTCCCACTTCTTCTACTCCCACTCTTCTACTCCCACATCTACTCCCACTTCTAACTCCCACTTCAACACCCCAACTTCTACTCCCACTTCTTCAACTCCACTTCTTCTACTCCCCACTTCTACTCCCACTTCTTCTACTCCCACTTCTACTCCACTTCTTCTACTCCCACTTCTACTCCCACTTCTTCTACACCCACTTCTTCTACTCCCACTTCTTCTACTCCCACTTCTACTCCACTTCTTCTACTCCACTCTTCTACTCCACTTCTTCTACTCCCACTTCTTCTACTCCCACTTCTACTCCCACTTCTTCTACTCCCACTTCTACTCCCCACTTCTTCTACTCCCACTTCTACTCCCACTTCTACATACTCCCACTTCTACTCCCACTCTTCTACTCCCACTTCTACACCCACTTCTTCTACTCCCACTCTTCTACTCCCACTTCTACTCCCACTTCTACCCCACTACTCACCCACTTCTTCTACTCCCACTTCTTCTACTCCCACTTCTTCTACTCCCACTTCTCTCCCACTTCTTCTACTCCCTCTTCTACTCCCACTTCTACTCCCACTTCTTCTACACCCACTTCTTCAACTCCCCACTTCTTCTACTCCCACTTCTTCTACTCCCACTTCTACACCCACTTCTACTCCCACTTCTACCCACTTCTACTCCCACTTCTTCTACTCCCACTTCTACTCCCACTTCTCTACTCCCACTTCTTCTACTCCCACTCTTCTACTCCCACTCTACTCCCACTCTTCTACCCCCACTTCAACTCCACTTCTACTCCCACTCTTCTACACCCACTTCTTCTACTCCCACTCTTCTACTCCCACTTCTTCTACTCCCACTCTCTCTCCACTTCTACTCCCTCTTCTACTCCCACTTCTACTCCCAACTCTTCTACTCCCACTTCTTCTACTCCCACTTCTTCTAACTCCCACTTCATCTACTCCCACTTCTACTCCCACTTCTTCTACTCCACTCAACTCCCACTCTTCTACTCCCACTTCTTCTACTCCCACTTCTTCTACTCCCACTTCTTCTACTCCCACTTCTTCTACTCCCACTTCTACTCCCACTTCTTCTACTCCCACTTCTCCACTCCACTTCTTCTACTCCCACTTCTTCTACTCCCACTTCTACTCCACTTCTTCTACTCCCACTTCAACTCCCACTTCTTCTACTCCCACTTCTTCTACTCCCACTTATTCTACTCCCACTTCTACTCCCACTTCTTCTACTCCCACTTCTACTCCCACTTCTTCTACTCCCACTTCTTCTACTCCCACTTCTTCTAACTCCCACTTCTTCTACTCCCACTTCTTCTACTCCACTTCTACTCCCACTGCTTCTACTCCCACTTCTTCTACTCCCCACTTCTTCTACTCCCACTTCTACTCCCACTCTTCTACACCCACTTCTACTCCCACTTCAACTCCCACTTCTTCTACTCCCACTTCTTCTACTCCCACTTCTACTCCCACTTCTACTCCCACTTCTACTCCCCACTTCTACTCCCACATCTTCTACTCCCACTTCTTCTACTCCCAACTTCTACTCCCACTTCATCTACTCCCACTTCTTAACACCCACTTCTACTCACCACTTCTTACACCCACTTCTACTCCCACTTCTACACCCACTCTCTACTCCCACATCTTCAACTCCCACTTCAACTCCCCACTCTTCTACTCCCACTTCTACTACGCCCACTTCTACTCCCCTACTTCTTCTACACCTACTTCTTCTACTCCCACTTCTACACCCACTTCTACAACACCCACTTCTCTACTCCCACTTCTACTCACCACATCTTCTACACCCACTTCTACTCCCACTTAATCTACTCCCACTCTTCTACTCCCACTACTACTCCCCACTTCTTCCACTCCCACATCTTCTACTCCCACTCAACAACCCCACCTTCTACTCCCACTTCTACTCCCACTTCTACTCCCACTCTTCTACTCCCACTTCATCCTACTCCCACTTCTACTCCCACTTCTACTCCCACTTCTACTCCCACTTCTACTCCCACTTCTTCTACTCCCCACTTCTTCTACTCCCACTTCTACTCCCACTTCTACTCCCACTTCTACTCCCACTTCTACTCCCACTTCTTCTACTCACACTTCTTTTACTCCCACTTCTACTCCCACTTCTACTCCCACTTCTTCTACTCCCACTTCTTCTACTCCCACTTCTACTCCCACTTCTACTCCCACTTCTACTCCCACTTCTACTCTCACTTCTTCTACTCCCACTTCTTCTACTCCCACTTCTTCTACTCCCACTTCTTCTACTCCCACTTCTTCTACTCCCACTTCTACTCCCACTTCTACTCCCACTTCTACTCTCACTTCTTCTACTCCCACTTCTTCTACTCCCACTTCTTCTACTCCCACTTCTTCTACTCCCACTTCTTCTACTCCCACTTCTACTCCCACTTCTTCTACTACCTCTTCTTCTATTCCCACTTCTTTTACTCCCACTTCTACTCCCACTTCTTCTACTCCCACTTCTACTCCCACTTCTACTCCCACGTCTACTCCCACTTCTTCTACTCCCACTTCTACTCCCACTTCTACTCCCACTTCTTCTACTCTCACTTCTACTCCCACTTCTACTCCCACTTCTACTCCCACTTCCACTCCCACTTCTACTCCCACTTCTTCTACTCCCACTTCTTCTACTCCCACTTCTTCTACTCCCACTTCTACTCCCACTTCTTCTACTCCCTCTTCTACTCCCACTTCTTCTACTCCCACTTCTACTCCCACTTCTTCTACTCCCACTTCTTCTACTCCCACTTCTTCTACTCCCACTTCTACTCCCACTTCTTCTACTCCCACTTCTTCTACTCCCACTTCTACTCCCACTTCTTCTACTCCCACTTCTACTCCCACTTCTTCTACTCCCACTTCTTCTACTCCCACTTCTACTCCCACTTCTTCTACTCCCTCTTCTACTCCCACTTCTTCTACTCCCACTTCTACTCCCACTTCTTCTACTCCCACTTCTTCTACTCCCACTTCTTCTACTCCCACTTCTACTCCCACTTCTTCTACTCCCACTTCTTCTACTCCCACTTCTTCTACTCCCACTTCTTCTACTCCCACTTCTACTCCCACTTCTTCTACTCCCTCTTCTACTCCCACTTCTTCTACTCCCACTTCTACTCCCACTTCTTCTACTCCCACTTCTTCTACTCCCACTTCTTCTACTCCCACTTCTACTCCCACTTCTTCTACTCCCACTTCTTCTACTCCCACTTCTACTCCCACTTCTTCTACTCCCACTTCTACTCCCACTTCTTCTACTCCCACTTCTTCTACTCCCACTTCTACTCCCACTTCTTCTACTCCCACTTCTACTCCCACTTCTTCTACTCCCACTTCTTCTACTCCCACTTCTTCTACTCCCACTTCTACTCCCACTTCTTCTACTCCCTCTTCTACTCCCACTTCTTCTACTCCCACTTCTACTCCCACTTCTTCTACTCCCACTTCTTCTACTCCCACTTCTTCTACTCCCACTTCTACTCCCACTTCTTCTACTCCCACTTCTTCTACTCCCACTTCTTCTACTCCCACTTCTTCTACTCCCACTTCTACTCCCACTTCTTCTACTCCCTCTTCTACTCCCACTTCTTCTACTCCCACTTCTACTCCCACTTCTTCTACTCCCACTTCTTCTACTCCCACTTCTTCTACTCCCACTTCTACTCCCACTTCTTCTACTCCCACTTCTTCTACTCCCACTTCTACTCCCACTTCTTCTACTCCCACTTCTACTCCCACTTCTTCTACTCCCACTTCTTCTACTCCCACTTCTTCTACTCCCACTTCTACTCCCACTTCTTCTACTCCCGCTTCTACTCCCACTTCTACTCCCACTTCTTCTACTCCCACTTCTTCTACTCCCACTTCTTCTACTCCAACTTCTTCTACTCCCACTTCTACTCCCACTTCTTCTACTCCCACTTCTACTCCCACTTCTACTCCCACTTCTTCTACTCCCACTTCTTCTACTCCCACTTCTACTCCTACTTCTTCTACTCCCGCTTCTACTCCCACTTCTACTCCCACTTCTTCTACTCCCACTTCTTCTACTCCCACTTCTTCTGCTCCAACTTCTTCTACTCCCACTTCTACTCCCACTTCTACTCCCACTTCTTCTACTCCCACTTCTTCTACTCCCACTTCTTCTACTCCCACTTCTTCTACTCCCACTTCTTCTACTCCCACTTCTACTCCCACTTCTTCTACTTCCACTTCTTCTACTCCCACTTCTTCTACTCCCACTTCTACTCCCACTTCTTCTACTCCCACTTCTACTCCCACTTCTTCTATTCCCACTTCTTCTACTCCCACTTCTACTCCCACTTCGTCTACTCCCACTTCTACTCCCACTTCTTCTACTCCCACTTCTTCTACTCCCACTTCTTCTACTCCCACTTCTTCTACTCCCACTTCTTCTACTCCCACTTCTTCTACTCCCACTTCTTCTACTCCCACTTCTACTCCCACTTCTTGCACTCCCACTTCTTCTACTCCCACTTCTACTCCCACTTCTACTCCCACTTCTTCTACTCCCACTTCTTCTACTCCCACTTCTTCTACTCCCACTTCTACTCCCACTTCTACTCCCGCTTCTACTCCCACTTCTACTCCCAACTCTTCTACTCCCACTTCTTCTACTCCCATTTCTTCTACTCCCACTTCTACTCCCACTTCTTCTACTCCCACTTCTTCTACTCCCACTTCTACTCCCAACTCTTCTACTCCCACTTCTTCTACTCCCACTTCTTCTACTCCCACTTCTTCTACTCCCAACTCTTCTACTCCCACTTCTTCTACTCCCACTTCTTCTACTCCCACTTCTACTCCCACTTCTTCTACTCCCACTTCTTCTACTCCCACTTCTACTCCCAACTCTTCTACTCCCACTTCTACTCCCAACTCTTCTACTCCCACTTCTACTCCCGCTTCTACTCCCACTTCTACTCCCAACTCTTCTACTCCCACTTCTTCTACTCCCACTTCTTCTACTCCCACTTCTTCTACTCCCACTTCTTCTACTCCCACTTTTTCTACTCCCACTTCTACTCCCACTTCTTCTACTCCCACTTCTTCTACTCCCACTTCTACTCCCACTTCTACTCCCACTTCTACTCCCACTTCTACTCCCACTTCTTCTACTCCCACTTCTTCTACTCCCACTTCTACTCCCACTTCTTCTACTCCCACTTCTTCTACTCCCACTTCTACTCCCACTTCTACCCCCACTTCTTCTACTCCAACTACGATTTCTTCTGTTCTTCAACCCAAGTTAACGTCAATTATTCACTCTTTGACTTTCTTTATCTTTTCTTCCAATTCTCATGAAAACAATAATCCTATATTTATATATTCTGTATGAAGTGATTATTTCCAGATCTTTCTTTCGAGTACAGAAGTCGGATAGAGCTGATGGACTGTTGGGTTAGTGCATCAACAGTGAGCACGAAGTGATGGCTTGTGTGTGAGTGTGTGTGTGTGTGTGTCGGAGTAGGTGCGTGTGTGAGTGTGTGAATGTGTGTGTGAATGTGTATGTGAGTGTGTGTGAGTGGGTGTGTGAATGTGTAAGTGTGTGTGTGAGTGTGTGTGAGTGGGTGTGTGAATGTGTAAGTGTGTGTTTGAGTGTGTGTGAGTGTGTTTGAGTGTGTGTGAGAGTGTGTGTGTTTGAGTGTGTGTGTGTGAGTGTGTGTGACTGTGTGTGAGTGTGTTTGAGTGTGTGTGAGAGTGTGTGAGTGTGTGTGAGTGTGTGCGTGCGTGTGTGTGTGAGTTTGTGTGTGTGTGTCTGAGTGTGTGTGTGTGTAAGTGTGTGTTAGTGGGTGTGTGACTGTGTCTGAGTGTGTGTATGAGTGTGTGCGTGAGTGTGTATGTGTGTGAGTGTGAGAGTGAGACGTATGTGTGAGTGTGTGAGTGTGTGTGTGTGTGTGTGTATGTGTGTGTAAAGACCTATGGCTTGCACCAGCGAGCACGAAGATGTGGACTATTTATTACTGTTTGTGATAGAGATAGAGAGAAAGAGAGATGGAGAGAGAGCGTGCCGTTTATGCGAGCAAGCGCGAAGGGAGTGGACGAGGGTGGGGGGGGGGTGTATTATTGTGTGTGAGTGTGTGTATGCGTGTGCGTGTGTGTGCGCGTTGAATATAATTACCAGAATGCAGTGTTTCCAACTTATCCGGCTGTGGGCCACGTGGTTGCAGAGATTAGATCTGAACTGGTCGCTGCAAATAAACATTTCACCGGTGGTCCGTGCCAATCTGAGGTCGGGATAGAGGCCGATGTATGTCGGTTCTCAAATCGTTCAACCCCGCCGTATCGGCCTTCACTAAAACCACCAACTCAAAATCCACTTTATATGTGTCAGCTCTCACGTTTTCCCACCTGCTTTCATTTTACTTCTCAATTCGTCCCAACTCCTTTCCTATCAGTTCTCAATTTCTCCCAACTCCTTTCCTATCAGTTCTCAATTCGTCCCAACTCCTTTCCTATCAGCTCTCAATTCGTCCCAACTCCTTTCCTATCAGCTCTCAATTCGTCCCACTTCATATCTGCTGTCTACTTCTTCTTCTACAATTATTCCCATATCAAATATCAATTCTTCACACTCAATATCAACTTTCTATTTCTCCCACTCAATATCAACTGCATATCCCTCCCACACCATATCAACCCTCTATCCCTCCCACACCATATCAACCCCCTATCCCTCCCACTCCCTATCAACCCCCTATCCCTCCCACACCATATCAACCCCTATCCCTCCCACACCATATCAACCCCCTATCCGTCCCACACCATATCAACCCCTATCCCTCCCACACCATATCAACCCCCTATCCCTCCCACACCATATCAACCCCCTATCCCTCCCACACCATATCAACCCCCTATCCGTCCCACACCATATCAACCCCCTATCCCTCCCACACCATATCAACCCCCTATTCCTCCCACTCCCTATCAACCCCCTATCCCTCCCACTCCCTAACAACCCTTTGATACAATTGTCCCTTTACTCCGTGTCATCACTCCAAATGTGCCTCGCCTAACTCCCCTCTCTTTGTAAATGCCGATGATCACAGAGACACGTGTGACTCAGTTGCAGCGTCTGCACAAACAAAAACAAAAACAAAAACTAGTTACGACCAAAAGATGTGCGCCAGCTTCAAAGAACAACGTTAATTGAAGCAATAAATTAATAATAGTGGCAGAACAGACGAACAAAAACATTGGTTTGACTGCATCGCTCCTTTACTACCAAGGACAATAGATTTATTCATTTTCTCTTGGCTTATAAGTGTATACGGAGGCAGCGTGGTCTATTGGTGAAACCTTCCGTATTTACAATCCCAACGCACCGGGTTCGAATCCAACCGTATCCAATTCAGCGGGCACGAGATTTTTCTCGGTGCGATAGCTTCTCCGCGTACGGAAAGTAATGACAACCTACCTTACTGCACACCTGCCAAGAAACTTTTATAAAAGCCAATTCGGTGACGGTTGTAAGAAACGACGCTTGGCAAAGGACATACTACCTTTTCAGTGTATACATGACGTCACAGCAGGCCCCAAGCCCTTCCCTCACTAGGTGCATCTTACGACCTGTCTAGCAGGTTATGCTGTCAATATTCTTCGCTCCCTACTCGGACCCGATAACACACGTGCAAGCAAAGTAGTTCCTACCAGCACACAGTATTGTCCAATCGAGCAGCCGCTGAAACTCCGGCGTAGGATCCGTCTGGGTCACAAGCTCTCAAGCACGTTCTGTACTTGGTCTGGGGTCCGGCAGGGATTCATCCTTTCCCCGACGTTCTTCTGCCGCGCCATGGACTGGACCCTTCCTCAGCAGAAGATGCCAAAGGTCCCAAATCAAGGAGCTGCGTGAGACCGTACCTTGACCACGCAAATGGTATAGTCATGCTAGGCTTCCACCCGCAGGCACTGACAAAACCATTGGATCAAAAAGAAGACGTTCCATTCGAATTAGGCATTCTCATGCTAATCTTCCACCCGCAGGCATTGAACAAAACCATTGGATGAAACAGAACACATTCCATTCAGATTAAACTTTGTCGTGCTAGGTTTCCACCCGCAGGCATTAAACAAAACCATTGGATGAAACAGGCCACATTCCATTCAGATTAAACTTTGTCGTGCTAGGTTTCCACCCACAGGCATTAAATAAAACCATTGGATGAAACAGAACACATTCCATTCAGATTAAACTTTGTCGTGCTAGGTTTCCACCCACGGGCACTGAACAAAACCCTTGGATCAAATAGAAGACGTTCCATTCGGATTAAACTTTGTCGTGCTAGGTTTCCACCCACAGGCACTGAACAAAACCATTGGATAAAACAGAACACATTCCATTCAGATTAAACTTTGTCGTGCTAGGTTTCCACCCACAGGCACTGAACAAAACCATTGGATCAAATAGAAGACGTTCCATTCGGATTAGGCTTTCACGTCACATGAAGAAAAGCCCAGATGCAAAACTTTGGCTCCGAGCCTACAAAGGCAGGAATTATTGTCGATGACAGCCATATGAACTTCTTTTGAGATTTCATTTATGTTTTGCAGTGTTGAGGAGCGCGTGATCGAATATGTTGTTTTTCTATTTGTGATGAAATAAACAAACATAGCCAGCACACGACGGAGCAACTGCAGTGGCGAAGCGACCTGTAGACCTCAACCGCATACCCCCTTGACTACCCCAGCAATGGGAAAAAGCCATTGGACAGCTTGTTTTTTTTTGTTTTTTTTTTTTGCAGCGTTTCGCTGGGCTAATCTGGGAAGGCTGTGCTGATAGTAAGAAACTTGGTCGAGATTTAAGTCTTGTGTGATGTACATCTTGTGTGATGTACATCTTGTGTGATGTACATCTTGTGTGATGTACATCTTGTGTGATGTACATCTTGTACAAACGCATGATGCCTTCGTCATCAATAATGGGTGCGACCTCTCCACCACGATACAAATCCCGAGCCCGTACTCAAATCACCTGGTTAGGTCATCCTGAAGATATCATCCCCACTGCATGCAGTCTAGAACTCAGCCAGTGATAGTGATCATGGAAATACCTACACACCAATCCACCACCTACCTAACCCACCTACCTAGCTATACACCAACCTACCCATCTATCTACCTGTCTACCTAACCCACCTACCTAACCTACCTAGCTATACACCAACCTACCCATCTATCTACCTGTCTACCTAACCCACCTACCTCACCTACCTAGCTATACACCAACCTACCCATCTATCTACCTGTCTACCTAACCCATTTACTCACCTACCTACCTACCCACCCATCTACCTATCTATCTAACCCACTTACCTACCTACCAAGCTTCCCACCTACCTACTTACCTAACCCACCTACCTATCTATACCTACCCACCCACCTACCTACTTACCTACCCACCAACCTACCTATCTACGTTATACACCCACAACTCGAAGACAACATCTGCTGCTTGGCACAACTCGAGGACAACATCTGCTGCCTGGCACAACTCGAGGACAACACCTGCTGCATGCCACAACTCGAGGACAACACCTCCTGCCTGGCACAACTCGAGGACAACGCCTGGCACAACTCGAGGACAACACCTGCTGTCTGGCACAACTCGAGAACAACACCTGGCACAACTCGAGGACAACACCTGCTGCCTGGCACACTTCGAGAACAACACCTGGCACAACTCGAGGACAACATCTGGCACAACTCGAGGACAACACCTGGCAAAACTCGAGGACAACACCTGGCACAACTCGATGACAACACCTCCTGCCTGGCACAACTCGGGGACAACACCTGCTGTCTGGCACAACTCGAGGACAACACCACCTGCCTGGCACAACTCGAGGATAACACCTGGCACAACTCAAGGACGACACCTGCTGTCTGGCACAACTCGAGAACAACGCTTGCTGCCTGGCACAACTCGAAGACAACACCTGCTGAATGACACTACTCGAGGACAACACCTCCTGCCTGGCACAACTCGAGGACAACACTCTTACAGAAGAAGGGAGACAAAGAAGATCTAGGAAACTATCGTCTAATTACGCTCCTCCTGGTCACTTACAAAATACATCCATGCCAGAGTCCGCACCACTCTTAAAAAATTGCAATCAGCCAAACAGGCAGGCTTCCGTCGTTCGTACAGCACAATGGACCATATTTCAACCAGTTGAGGCCTTATTGAAGCAGCCCAATAGTTCCAGACGCCCTTGATATTTTTCTTCTTCTTCTTCTTCTTCTTCTTCTTCTTCTTCTTCTTCTTCTTCATCGTAAGTTGTTTACATCGATATTTACGTTGCACTGTTTTAATTTGTTAAGCCTGTGGCTCAGTGCAGCCGCTTTCAACAGGCGTTTCTGTAGGGATGCCCTCCTTAGCCTTTGGCTGTCCCCAGCCTATCTGCAAGGCAGCAGTTGTTTTTGGGTCAGAGTTGTCTCTCTTATGGAAGTTGTCTTGCAGGACTAACGAGTCTTCCCCACTCGTGTCTATAGGGTTTGGCAATGATATGATAGAGAGGCGTTCGGCCGAAATCCCTCAGGTGGTAGCTTCGCACCATTGGCTTATCAGCCAAGCACGTGGACCAAATGTCAGCGACCTGCGATTCTTCTCGAAGGAGTGCATTTAACCAGGGGACAAGCCTGGTAATGTCACGGAGATATTGTTCGCCTGGCGTGCGGACATATCTCATGGTCAGTGGCTGAGTCTCGACAGTTCACAGTGAGGTGGCTGCTCTACTGTTTACGAAACCCCTAACAAGAACTAAGTCTTCTGTTGGTGGTTTCGCACTTCATCGCCATATGGGGTGAATATCGAGCAGCTCCCCGCCCGCTTTGATCGGCGGACGGCAGAGACCTTTTTCTGCGGCTCGACCTAATCGAAGCCTCCCATTGCAGTCGTTCTGAGATTTTGGACGGGATTCTGGCTTAGAGGCGTTCGGCCGTAATCCCTCACATGGTAGCCTCGCGCCGTTGGCTTATCAGCCTAGTACGTGAACCAAATGTCTGCGGCTCCCCTCGAGTTGAGCAGGACTACCGTAGCAACGCCCTGTCATTAGTAGGGTAAAACTGACCTGTCTTCAGAGGGTCTAAAACCAGCACCCATTCACTATTAGACCCAACGAATCAATCGAGGGCTTTTTAGTCAGTCAATGACCAAGCGTCTGGAGCCTGCGATTTCTGTAGGGTTAAGCAGGGTTACCGTAGCAGACGCTCTTTCGTTAGGAAGGTACAACTGACCTGTCTTCCGTGGGTCTAATACCAGCACACGTTCCCTATTAGACCCAACGACGAAGCACTCAGTCTGTCAGTCATTTTATAGTGTTGGCGTGTTGAGTCAAATTAAGTCGCAGGCTCCACTCCTGGTGGTGCCCTTCCGTCAATTCCTTTATCGAACACTGGATGCGAGACAGTAAAGCCACCGAGAGCATAGCCCCAGATTTTTGAGGGTCTAATTCCAGCACCCATTCCATATTGGACCCAACGAAAGTGCTCTCGGCCTGTCAATCATTTCAGTGTTGGCCGTGTTGAGTCAAATTAAGCCGCAGGCTCCACTCCTGGTGGTGCCCTTCTGTCAATTTCTTTAAGTTTCAGCTTTGCAACCATACTTACCCCGGAACCCAAACACTTTGGTTTCCCGGAAGCTGCCCGCAGAGTCATCGAAGCAACTCCTGCGGATCGCTAGTCGGCATCGTTTATGGTCAGAACTACGACGGTATCTGATCGTCTTCGCGCCTCTGACTTTCGTTCTTGATTAATGAAAACATTCTTGACAAATGCTTTCGCAGTAGCTCGTCTTGCGGCGATCCAAGAATTTCACCTCAAACGCCGCAATACGAATGCCCCCGTATGTCCCTGTTAATCATTACCTCCAGTTCCGAAAACCAACAAAATAGAACCGAGGTCCTATTCCATTATTCCATGCACCATTATTCAGGCAACCAAGGCCTGCTTTGAACACTCTTATTTTTTCAAAGTAAACGCGCCGGCCACACGGGACGCTCAGCGAAGAGCACCCGCGGGAGAGAGCCGGCAGACAGTAGGGCAGGAGACAACGGGCAGTGAACCGGCGCGAGCTTTTTAACTGCAACAACTTTAATTAACGCTATTGGAGCAGGAATTACCGCGGCTGCTGGCACCAGACTTTCCCTCCAATAGATCCTCGTTAAAGGGTTTAAAGTGTACTCATTCCAATTACGGGGCCTCGAAAGAGTTCAGTATTGTTATTTTTCGTCACTACCTCCCCGTGCCGGGAGTGAGTAAGTTGCGCGCCTGCTGCCTTCCTTGGATGTGGTAGCCGTTTCTCATGCTCCCTCTCCGGAATCGAACCCTGATTCCCCGTTACCCGTTACAAACATGGTAGGCATGTCACGTACCATCGACATTTGATAGGGCAGACATTTGAAAGATGCGTCGCCGGCACATGAGGCCATGCGATCAGCACAAAGTTATCCAGAGTCACCAGTGGGGACCCCGCAACCCCGCGAGGGGAAACGACGATTGGTTTTGAACTAATAAAAGCGCTCTTTCCGCGAGGGTCGGAGTTTGGTAAGCATGTATTAGCTCTAGAATTGCCACAGTTATCCAAGTAGGATCGTGTCATCTAAGGAACCTCGACTTATTTAATGAGCCATTCGCGGTTTCACCGTGAGACAGTGTAAACTTAGACATGCATGGCTTAATCTTTGAGACAAGCATATGACTAATGGCAGGATCAACCAGATATCTGTCGGAGACGTACGAACCACACAAACCGGTCGGCGGAGGACGGATGTGTAAAAAGCCTCACTAGGACGGCCGCAGGGACCGACTGAGGGACGGACGGACGGTTGTTCCATCCCTCACTCCGTCGACCTAGGACCGCCTGACAGGGGGCCCGTACACACACCAGGCGACCAACCGACCGGGCTCGCTCGGGGACGGATGGCAGCGCTCTGTGCAGAACGGATCCCAACGGCCCCGGCGATGAATTTCACAAGGGACGAGACAGTTTTTGCCTGTCGGCCTGCCGTTCTCCCTAGGGTTGGTCGGGCGAGGACTTGGCCTTTAGGCTGTATTCCGGCTTTCCATTTGCCGGTCACAAGCTCTTTGCGAGAGTCTGACTACCAGCGAGACGAACTGTCGAGGTCTGCTATAAGCATTCGAAAAAGCGCCACTGACTGTCAAAGTTTCTCAATACGGGCCACAGCAAGGCACCTCTGCGGAGGGCACGACACCACAAATTTCGTCCCCCTACCTAGCCGGGGAGAGGCGGGCGAGCGTTTTCGGCAAGCCCGCGCTATCACTCCGTCTGGCGGGACTGAGATCGCTATACGAATACTGGTGGGAGTCAATCGTGGCGGCGAGAGAACTACCCCAGATGCCCTTGATATTCATCTTCATCGACTATAACAAGACTTTTCATTCGGTAGAACGACATTTTTATCTGGCGTTCACTGTTAGAACAAGGTGTCGATCCTGGATACATCAGACTTCTTACCAACAGTTGTACGAACTGCACTACAACATTTCATCCCTCCCAACGTCCAGTCGTAGTACCAATTCAAAAGGGGATCGGCCAAGGGGATCCTATCTCACCGAACCTCTTCTTTGCATGTTTGGAACCAGTCATTAGCCGATGCAACTGAGACACCTTTGGTATCTTTATTGACGGCAGACGTCTCAGTCACCTTCGATTTGCCGATGACGTAGTGCTCATCACAGAGCAACATACGAGATTCCTTTAGAGGAGCACTTACACGCACTGGACTTCCGTGGCCCAAGACAAAGTTGGAACCCGCAGCTACGCTAAGGAACGGGTTATCAAGATCAAGATCTTGTAAAGAAAAGAAAAGATCTTGTTTTTAAAGAAACATTTTGTAAATAATAAATAATTTGCATATATATATATATATATATATATATATATATATATATATATATATATATATATATATATATATATACACTATCTTGTAAACAGAGGAATACATGTAAATAGATAACCATATCTTGTAAATAGCACACCGATCTTGTAAATAGAGGAACATCTTGTATATAGAGGAAAATAAATGTTGCATTTAGAATGTATATACAACATTAAGTTAATGCCATCAAACTTGTGGATCATCAAGCCATAGTGGCAGGATCAGTAGCAACGTTGAAAAGACTGTTTGATAGCAGAGCCATAAAGTTTGACATGAAAATAAACACATTGAAGACAAAGGCTATGGCAATAGCAAAGCAACAAAGACATAGAAAAGCATCAAATAAGAAATAGTCGAACAAGTACAGAAGTTTACATATTTGATGGAAACAATAACATAATATGCTCGCAATGAGGCGGAAATTAGATCACCAATAATTGTATTGATAGAAAAGGCCTTACGAGAACAACATAAATGACTAACTTCAAAGAATAGCAGAACAGAACCGAGAAATAGAACAATCACAACTCGTGTATGGCCAAGTGCACTTTGTTGGACTGAAACATGGCGTCTAGCATAGAAGGATGACAAACGTTTGTGGACGTTTGAAATGTAGTGGAACGAGTGTGTTGGAAAGAAAGAAGATCCAGTCAAGATGTTTTCGTTTCGATCGGCGCACAAAGACAGATACTGAAAATGGTGAACAAACGAAGATTGAGTTGGCTGGAACACAATAAAAGGTCTTCTGCGGAAGAAACAAGTGCGAAATCCAGACGAAAAGAGGTAGGGACGACCAAGACTCATCTTTGCATCTGAGACATAAAAGTTCGCAATGTTTGTTGACATGAAGTGAACTGCAAATGATAGGGTGAAATGGAGTGGCATACTCCGACAACCTTACAACCAGTCTCAGACAACCTTACAACCAGTCTTAGGAATGATTCATCAGAGGATAGAGTCAATTGGATGGACATACTCAGACAACCTTACAACCAGTCTTAGGAATGATTCATCAGAGGATAGAGTCAATTGGATGGACCTACTCAGACAACCTTATACCACACTCAAGATTTATCAACCAGAGGATATGGTCAAATGGAGGGACATACTCAGACAACCTTACAACCAGTCTTAGGACTGATTCATCAGAGGATAGAGTCAATTGGAGGAACAAACTTTGTCAACCGTACAACCATTCTTAGAATTAATCAATCAGATAAGGATATAATTTATATTGAATCTATCATTTCAGTTGTATATATATATATTATTTGTGTTGAATTAATCAAATATTTACATAAAGAGGTTAAATAATCCGTCCATAATGGCGACAGTAAATACAACACTTAAATATATTTTGAAACCATTTTAAAGCCAATTTAAAAATCGCTTTCATTGTGTTTGACACGGCCGTCTATTCCTTTTATTATCTGCAGCTAGTTTGGTAGCCATCTTATCATTTTGATCCATAATAAAGATCAGTCCAATTGCAACAATTGCCGTAGGGGATGAGATAGCTGTTCATGTACCACTCCGTAGCCTTTGTGAGATGTAGTGGCCAGTTCGCTTCCTTGCTGTTTTTACTTTCCACAACTCATAAGTCAGGTAACCATTTACAGCTGGATCAACTGGTATAGCGATCTACCAGGCGGTAACCGCGGTACTGTATTTTTCTGCCCGTCCATTATCTCGAACCCTGACACGCTGTAATCCTAAATCTAGCAAGCCAGGGTTACTGTCGACTAGGCTTCACGATCACCTAAAATTGAGTCTTGAATACTTTAAATTATAATTTTGGTCTGGAGGAAGCGATCACACACTTGCATTTTTAGGATCCCATACCAAATTATCTACTAATTATTGTTTATCTAATTTTCACATTTATTTGTCGGAAGAAGCTCAGTGCCTATTGACTCACACGCCCTTGTTGATACTGGGATGTAGGCAGGCTAAAGGTCACGTGTTTCCTCTACTGGCTTATGGGAAGGAAGGTGTTGGATTGATTTCTTGTATAGCAATTCTCTCCTCACGGAAGATTTCAATCT
Organism: Ariolimax columbianus; assembly: GCA_036924085.1. Taxonomy (NCBI): domain Eukaryota; kingdom Metazoa; phylum Mollusca; class Gastropoda; order Stylommatophora; family Arionidae; genus Ariolimax; species Ariolimax columbianus. Next base: position 84,069,070 of record JAVGWX010000010.1, read on the forward strand.
GAAAGTCCCACTTCATTTAACTGTAAATGACGTTTATATACTTACTTACTTCCCCTGTCCAAGCGCCACGTCATACAGCGTTCATCCAACTTACTTCCCCTTTCCAAGCGTCACGTCAAATAGCGTCCATTCAACTTAATTCCCCTTTCCAAGCGTCACGTCATATAGCGTCCATTCAACTTACTTCCCCTGTCCAAGCGCCACGTCATATAGTGTTCATCCAACTTACTTCCCCTCTCCAAGCACCACGTCATACAGCATTCATCCAACTTACTTCCCCCTTCCAAGCGTCACGTCATATAGCGTCCATTCAACTTTCGTCCCCTGTCCAAGCGCCACGTCATACAGCGCTCATCCAACTTACTTCCCCTGTCAAAGCGCCACGTCATATAGCGTTCATCCAACTTACAACCCTGCCCAAGCACCACGTCAAATAGCGTTCATCCAACTTACAACCCTGCCCAAGCACCACGTCATGCAGCGTTCATCCAGCGTTCAGCGACTTGAATTCCCCCGTCTTACGTCTTCAGCATGTCGCTCTGGTCACATGTATCTGGAAGGTTTGGGCAAATCATCAGATGACCTGGATCTTTTACCGAACCGGACATTGCATTTCTGTTTTTGGTGCTACGGCATTATATTATTAACATCAATAACCCGTAATTAATTACTAAAACTAAAAGTCATTCGGTGACAATATTGTGTGTGTGAAAGTGGGAATTTTTGTCTAAGAATGTCCAATGAAATATATCTTACAATATTGTTGTCTAAAATATTAAGTCAATAAATAAATTTGTTTTAATTTCGATAAGAAAACCACTTGCAATTAGCCATATTCGAACAATTAGCCCTTTGATTTCTCAATTGTTTACTGCATTCCTCCATTCCGTATTCGGACATTATGAAAAAAAATTGTTCATTTTTGTATGAAATTGCATGACTTTTTTTCCAAAAAGGTTTAACATATGAAAATATTTAATACCCCATAAATCACTGGCTTATTACCCTTGTAGCGCCAAGAACCTGTGACGTCAAGAATTCTCCTGTGACCTCGATTTATTAAACCGAGGTTGATCTTTGCCTCCGCAGTTATTTTTAGAGATGGCGGCACTGGCACAGATCTATATAACGACATTCGGACGTACACACAGACAAATTATAGTAGCGTTGTTTTTAATATTATATTGAGCTGTTATATTCACTTGTTATATTCAACTGTTATATTCAGCTGTTATATTCAGCAGTTATATTCAACTGTTATATTCAGCTGTTATATTCAGCTGTTTTATTCAACTGTTATATTCAACTGTTATATTCAGCTGTTATATTCAGAAATGAGGGATCACTTTAACGTACCCTGAGCTGTGGATGTAATAACATGCATGAAAGGAGCGTCATTATATCGCTATACATCTCCGTACAATTTATGGCATTAAAGCCTACAAGAAGAGGACCAAGCAGTACTTAGTGATGGGGTACTAGAGCATATACCAGTCTAAATATCGCAGCCAGCGCTTGCCGAAGATGTGGCATTGATTACCATATCAGAGGCACAACTCAGGACTTTCAAATCTTGATAACGGATCTGGAGAAGAGAGATGACCACTAGCAGTTTACAATCAAACTACATGCGGGTACCAAGAGAATAGAAAAGACATCATGTTATTGACCTCGATGAGGATCAGTTGGCAAACTTTGCCATGCCATAAACAGGGAACTACTCAATAGCAGTGAAATAACTCAGGAAGCAAAGATGGTTGAATGCAACTTCACCTATTTACCTGTGTTCATTTAAGGATGTGAATCAAAGGCAAAGACCACAACCAACAAAGTCAGTTCCAAACGTCAGAAGTGTGGTCCTGGTGACAGGTACAGTCAAGGTACGCAATCAGGTAACACTGCTCGAGCCCGGAACACAGACCGTGTACACTGACATGAATCAACCTCAGACTGACATGGATCAACCTCAGACTGGCATGGATCAACCTCAGACTGACATGGATCAACCTCAGACTGACATGGATCAACCTCAGACTGACATGGATCAACCTCAGACTGACATGAATCAACCTCAGACTGACATGGATCAACAGACATGGATCAACCTCTGACTGACAGGGATCAACCTCAGACTGACATGGATCAACCTCAGACTTACATGGATCAACCTCCGTCTGACATGTATCAACATACTGATATGGATCAACCTCAGACTGACATGGATCAACCTCAGACTGACATGGATCAATAGACTTACATGGATCAACTTCAGACTGACATGGATGAACCTCCGTCTTACATGGATCAACCTCAGACTGACATGGATGAATCTCCGTCTTGCATGGATCAACTTCAGACTGACATGGATCAACATACAGACATGGATCAACCTCAGACTGACATGGATCAACCTCAGCTATACGTGGACTAACCTCAGACTGATATGGATCAACCTCAGACTGATATGGATCAATAGACTGACATGGATAAACCTCAGACTGACATGGATCAACCTCAGACTGACATGGATCAACCTCAGACTGACATGGATCAACCTCAGACTGACATGAATCAACCTCAAACTGACATGGATCAAAAGACATGGATCAACCTCTGACTGAGAGGGATCAACCTCAGACTGACATGGATCAACCTCAGACTTACATGGATCAACCTCCGTCTGACATGGATCAACCTCCGACTGACATGGATCAACATACTGATATGGATCAACCTCAGACTGACATGGATCAACCTCAGACTGACATGGATCAATAGACTTACATGGATCAACTTCAGACTGACATGGATGAACCTCCGTCTTACATGGATCAACCTCAGACTGACATGGATGAATCTCCGTCTTGCATGGATCAACTTCAGACTGACATGGATCAACGTACAGACATGGATCAACCTCAGACTGAAATGGATCAACCTCAGCTATACGTGGACTAACCTCAGACTGATATGGATCAACCTCAGACTGACATGGATCAATAGACTGACATGGATAAACCTCAGACTGACATGGATCAACCTCAGACTGACATGGATCAACTGACTGACATGGATCAACCTCAGACTGACATATGGATCAACAGACTGATATGGATCAACCTCAGACTGACATGGATCAACCTCAGACTGACATGGATCAACGGACTGACATGGATCAACCTCAGACTGACGTGGACGAACCTCCGTTTTACATGGATAAACCTCAGACTGACATGGATGAACCTCTGTCTTATATGGATCAACCTCAGACTGACATGGATCAACAGACAGACATTAATCAACCTCAGACTGACATGGATCAACCTCAGCCGCGATGGTTTAGCCGTGCCTGCCCAATCAAAGACCGGTCACATCGGCAGCCACGCGAAGCAAAGAATCAAGGATCCAAACCCACAGAACGACCCAAAGTTTGCTGATATGACAATATAGGGCAGTCTATAAGTGATCGACAACATCAAACGCCATGACGGACTGGAAAAAGCAGTTCTAAGGGGCATTAATCCAGGAAGACAAGGCAGAGGCCGACCACGCTCAGATGGACACAAGACATGAAGGACAACCTGAACATGAACATTGAGCAGGCGGGTAGACTGACCGCTGATCGAGACATCAAGGACACCCTGAACATGAACATGCACCAGGCGGGTAGACTGGCTGCTGATCAAGACATCAAGAACACATTAAACAGGGAGCAGGCGGGTAGACTGGCTGCTGATCGAGACATCAAGGACACGCTAAACATGAATCCTTTGGATGGATGTGGTGAGAGCGACGTTCTGCCAAGGTCATGCTTCATGATGATGATGATAAGTGACAGAATACTAGACTGGGACCGGGGGGTTACTGCAACCTGGTTCTAGTGTGACTTAAGAAGAGTTCGAAAGGTTTATTTGGGCCAGATATATGGACAAATGGGAAAGAGAGCATTCCGGCTACACACACAAACTGATGCTTATTACTGGTTAAAATGAAGTGAGCTGGTGGTGGTCTTCAGACTCTGTGTTGCGAACCACAACAGACTGAGGTACCATCTATTCAATAAAATGAATACGTGTGCTACTGACGAATGCATCTATGGTATTGGGAAAATTATCCCTGAACATCTGCTGCAAAATTGCGGAATATTCAAAGACCAGAAAAAACACAAATGGTCATCATCAATGCCAAAACTAGACGAGCTCTATGGCAGTGTCGACAACTCCATGATGACCGCTGCTTTCTTTGAACAAATTCAAGTTCACGTCTGATAGTGTACAAAGAAGAAGAAGAAGAAGAAGAATAAGAAGAAGAAGAAGAAGAAGAAGAAGAAGAACAAGAAGAAGAACAAGAAGAAGAAGAAGAAGAAGAAGAACAAGAACAAGAAGAAGAAGAACAAGAAGAAGAACAAGAAGGACCTGGCCAAGAGTAATACGAGGAGTGACTAAATAAGTAAGGTAGAAGACTCTACACACCAAGGTCGAAGAGAAGCGACAAAGTAAGGTAGAAGACTCTACATACCAAGGTAGAAGAGAAGCGGCTAAGTAAGTAAGGTGGGAGACTTTACATCTCAGATTTTAAGAGAAGTGACTCAGTAAGTTATGCTAGGCTGGCCTGGAGGAAGTTCTGGGACATACTTTAACTGATGTTGTCAAGACACGTGCAGACGAAGCAATGAGGTCGTAAGGTGATGAGAGAATCTGTCTCCAGCTGTTTGTGTCTTCCCCTTGCGAAGTTATCTGCTAAAACGATGATGTACGGCTAGAGAGAGCTGGGTCACGAGCGGACCTCCACGAGCGGACCTCCACGAGCGGACTTCCACGAGCGGACCTCCACGACCGGACCTCCACGAGCGGACCTCCACGCCAGCGTACCTCCAAGGCCGGACCTACACGAGCAGACCTCCACAAGCAGACCTCCACAAGCAGACCTCCACAAGCAGAACTCCACGACCGGACCTACACGAGCAGACCTCCACAAGCAGACCTTCACAAGCAGACCTCCACAAGCAGACCTCCACAAGCAGACCTCCACGAGCGGATCTCAACGCCACCGGACCTCCACAAGCAGACCTCTACAAGCAGACCTCCACAAGCAGAACTCCACAAGTAGACCTCCACAAGTAGACCTCCACGCCACCGGACCTCCACAAGCAGACCTCCACAAGCAGACCTCCACAAGCAGACCTCCACAAGCAGACCTCCACGAGCGGATCTCAACGCCACCGGATCTCCACAAGCAGACCTCCACAAGCAGACCTCTACAAGCAGACCTCCACAAGCAGACCTCCACGCCACCGGACCTCTACAAGAAGACCTTCACAAGCAGACCTCCACGAGCGGACCTCCACGCCACCGGACCTCCACAAGCAGACCTCTACAAGCAGACCTCCACAAGCAGACCTCCACAAGCAGACCTCCACGATCGGACCTACACGAGCAGACCTCCACAAGCAGACCTCCACAAGCAGACCTCCCCGAGCGGATCTCCACGCCACCGGACCTCCACAAGCAGACCTCCACGTCACCGGACCTCCACGAGCAGACCTCCACAAGCAGACCTCCACGCCACCGGACCTCCACAAGCAGACCTCCACAAGCAGACCTCCACGTCACCGGACGTCCACGCCACTGGCACTCCACGTCACCGGACTTCCACACCGGTGGACCTCCACGCCAGTGGCCTACCACTATATATAAAAAGTCAAGTTAATGAGGAAAATAAATTCGATTATTTAAAAACGAACGAATAATAAGAACAAGGTGGAAGAGGAGAAAAAGACGAAGAGAAAGAAGAATAAGAATAACCCTTTTATTTCTCTCTGTCTACCCTTGTCTACGGCAGTCTGTCTATCCACAAGTTGATGTGTGCTGTATGGCACTACATTAGCAGCGGCTCTGAAAGGTACGCGTTTTTCTGCAGACACGATGCACGCATTAGTATGAGTAAACAGTGGCCCGTTATGGCACGGGACAGGCGCGTGCCCAGGTCTTATGTTTGTGAGAATGTTGGCAGAGTTTGTGTGAGAGAGTATGCGACCTGGGCATGGATTGTTTCCCCCAGCTCTCGTGTTTAAATCTGATTGGTCGTTGGTTCAAACCGGACAGACTCACATCGTGCTTGTATGCGTGGCCTGGTTGATAGAGCGCCGACATATGCAACATTTAGCGACTCATTCTCACGGCATCTCCGGGGCCAGATCTTGTTTGAAACACAACTTGTCGAGCTGTGTTATGTCAGGGTACAAACATGGTCTCCAAAACTCTACAAGCCGATCAGATGTTTTAAAGATGGCTGTAACTTTGTTTAAATGTCCCTCTATTTAAACTTCTTTATTCCTCTTAGATTATCCATCTCCCTTGCTTGTTTAAATATTATTCAATTTAAATTCCCTTCCTCCTCATAAAATATTTTTTTATCTCCCTCAATGTCTCTCTCTTTGAATTCTCTCGCTCCTCCACCAATATTCCTTTCTCCTTCATTGCTTTAATTTCCATCTGTTTGATTTCTCATTTCTCCTTAAATATTTCCCTCCCTCAGACTGTCTAAATGTCCCTCAGCGTGATTTCTCTTCCTCCACCTCCAATATTTCCCTCCCTCAGACTGTCTAAATGTTCCTCAGCTTGATTTCTCTCCCTCCACCTCCAACCTCCCTCAGACTGTCTAAATATCCATCAGCTTGATTTCCCTAATATTTATCTTAGAGAATTTTACGGTTCCTCTTTTCAACTGTGTCTTCTTCTTCTTCTTCTGCGTTCGTTCTCAATCTCCCGCTATCAAGCCCTGAACAGGGCTTCGCAAGTAGCAGGATGTAGTCCAGAGATCGGAAAGCGTTGTGTCGCTAGTTTACTGCTTGGCTGCGATATCCGTCTTCGTCGGTCTACTGTGTCTAAATATTCCATTTCGTCAAATTTCCGGCTGGAAATTCCCATTCACTAGACTAGTCCTCCACAGTAACTCACTTCTGCCCCGCCCCCTCCGCTCCATTTCCCAATACAGTGTAACAAAAATATGTGTACTTCATTGTCCCCAGAGTCCAATCCACATTGACTTCACTTGATCAGACACGTGAACTAAGGCTGATAACTGGTATATTTAAATATATTCAAATAGACGTTTGATAGCGCGCCAAGAAGTCATGATGATGATGAAGAAGAAGATGATGATAATGAAGTAGTAGTAGTAGTAGTGGTAGTAGTAGTAGCAGTTGTAGAAGCAGTAATAGTAGTAGTAGTAGTAGTAGTAGTAGTAGTAGTAGTAGTAGTAGTAGCAGTAGTAGAAGCAGTAATAGTAGTAGTAGTAGTAGTAGTAGAAGCAGTAGTAGTAGTAGAAGCAGTAATAGTAGTAGTAGCAATAGAAGTAGTAGTAGTAGTAGTAGTAGTAGTAGAAGCAGTAATAGTAGTAGTAGCAATAGAAGTAGTAGTAGTAGTAGTAGTAGTAGTAGAAGCAGTAATAGTAGTAGTAGCAATAGAAGTAGTAGTAGTAGTAGTAGTAGTAGTAGTAGTAGAAGCAGTAATAGTAGTAGTAGCAATAGAAGTAGTAGTAGTAGTAGTAGTAGTAGTAGCAGCAGCAGTATTAGTAGCATTAATAATATCCTTAGTCTTAATAGTAAGGGTAGTAGTAGTAGTAATAATAGTAGTAGCAGTAGTAGTAGTAATATCAGCAGTTGTGGTAGTAGAAATAGTAGTAGTAGCAGCAATAGTAGTAGTATGTGCCGGATTTACATCTAGGATGAGTGGGTTTTAACCCAGCTACTTATAATCTAGAGGGAGGCTTGTCAGCCTCCGCTCTTATCAAATAAACAAAAAGTGTATTATTAATTTTATTGAATAATAAAATTTGGCGATAAATAAACATACAGGTAGAAGTTTCGAGATCGTATTAGGACAGAAAGAAACAATATCTTCTTTATGGGGAGACAAGGCCTTCGTCAAATACAACGAGAGAAGGATAATAACTAACAAATCACAATAATAAACAAGACAAGATGTAATATGAGCTGCTTTAGTTCGCCGCCATACCAGGATGTGCCAGGAAAATGCGAGAAACGGTATGCCAGTTAAAAAATAAAGTGAACCAAACAAGAAAGTGTCAATATGATTGCACTCAGACAAAAGCAGGTGAAACATGAACAAATCTCAAAGAAAATTATAAAACAAACCGCAATAAACACATATTAAGAGACACTGTGGCAATATATATAGTTTTGAAGTAAAACATCACATCCACTGGCATCGACGTATGCTCCTGATCAAGATGCTGAGCAGTGCATGATCTGTAGCAGACAGCGACCAAAAGCTGACTGCTAGCTTTAGGGCTAGCGACCCAGAGTTGACTGCTAACGTTAGGGCCAGCGACCCAGAGCTGACTGCTAGCATCAGGGTCAGCGACCAAAAGCTGACTGCTAGCGTCAGCGACCCAGAGCTGACTGCTAGCGTTAGGGCCAGCGACCCAGAGCTGACTGCCCAGCGTTTAGGCCAGCCACCCAGAACTGACTGCTAACGTCAGGGCCAGCGACCCAGAGCAGCCAAGACACTTCGCCACCTCCACGAGGTGATCCTGGATAACAAACTGCAACAGGGTAGACTAAGGAAGGCTATCCTGGTACCCACAAATGCCTGCTGTAGTTGGATGTGTCGGATCGAAAGGTGCAAATATCCAAGCCGTAAACTATGGCACAATGCATTCCAAACAACATCCTACTGCTTACAAAACCGCTTGGTGGCGGGAACTTGAGAACGGACAACAAAGAAGAGTGAACAAGTCCCCTGCTCCTCCGATAATCCCATCTGGCTTGAGCTTGAGAATCGGTCTACTGCCCGTATGGACTGACTAGAACCTCATGGTTTGAATACATTTCATACTTTTGAGTAAAGAAAGACCTACATTAGTGAGAGAAACAACCTCAGTTACCACTTAAATTGACTTGTCTTTGCTGATGACAAAGCAATAACAGCAGCCGCAGAAAAACAATTGCAGGAACATATTAACAATGTCAATGAGATATATTATAGTATGAAAATCTGGCAAAGATGGCCCCGTAACTGGCTGCGAGTCTACATTTCTCTACTGTTTTGGATCATTATGGATGCCGCCAGACCACGGATTTGCCTGGAAATCACACTAGTCGACGACTTACACTTGTGTTCACGGATACGTGGAGTTGTTTTTCGTCTGGACTTGTTATTTCGTTTTTTTTTGTGTGATTTCTTCCATCCATTTTCCTGGTCTGGACGCCGGCTGAATGGCGCTACGCTTAAACTAGTTAAACCTGTGTCGTATCTCACGGGTTAGTTCTGCCGGTTCACCTTCACGAATTTGGCGTGTGGGAATTTTAGATGCTACTATGATGAACTGACTACAGCTGGGGAGAGATGCCAGACTCACTCACACGCTGAGTGTTGTCCATACGACCTCTTGTAGTTATCGAAAAGGCACGACAAACTGCATTAGATGCCTGCCTTCCCACCTTTCTACCCTGCGGGTTACATGTTTACGGAAAGGCTTCGGTGGTAACCCTGAGGCAAAAATGCATCCTATGCTATCTCCAGTCGGCTCGATGAATGTCTTGCCACTGGCAAAAGGTAGCTTATGCTCTGTGAGTGAGGTTGACAAAACTCACTTTAATCCAAATCTCCGCGAAAGTCACCCATTTCAGCGGACACAGCAAGAGATACGACTGTCCACACGGCTGAACAAAGAGAGTGGTCTTCATCACTTGTGATGGACAAACTATCAACACAGCAAGAGATACGACTGTCTACACGGCTGAACAAAGAGAGTGGTCTTCATCACTTGTGATGGACAAACTATCAGTATGAAAATCAACATAGAGAAACCCGGATTTAGGAAAATTGCAAGAAAAGAACTAGAGACAACAATATTCATACAACACCAGCAAGTAAAACATTTGAAACATTTCTCATACCTGGGTAACATTATCTCAGCAGACCGCAAAGGCAACACTGAAATTCAGCACAGATGTAATCAAGCCAGTGAAATCATTGGGAGAATGTCCCCGATATTACAATTTAAGCACGTGACAAATGATACAAAAAGAACACTATACAACACGACATTCCTACCCACATTGTGCTATCAGTGCCTGAATTGGACATTAACAAAGATAAAAGACACATCGCAATAACAAAGATAAAATGGCTGCCCAAAATGCTTGGACTAACAATAAAGGATATAATTAGAAACGAAGATAGGAGTCAAGTAGGTACAACATCAGTGATATACCTCATAAAGAGACAACAAATTAAATGGTTAAGCCCTGTGCCACGCTAAACACCAGATAGTATCCCTCACAAAGCAATGCTATATGGATATAATGGATACAGAGTCAAGGGCCGACTACGCAAAAGATGGATAGCAGAAATAACAGAAGCAGTAAAGCTCTCCGTGTATGAAGCATATACTAGGACACCATCAAGAAACATCTTCATCGTTTGACGCTGAAAGCACAAATAGGACACAAAGCGAGAAGAAGAGAAAAGAAAGAAGCGTATTATTCCCTTCTTATTTCCCTCTCTGCGTCCCTCCATTTTATATATATAAATATATATAACACAGTTTGCTCATTAATTTATGTACCATTTCTTTGTACTAAAGAATCTCTTGCTATTTGTTTGTTTATTACGGTCTGTGTTTGTTGTGACGCGGATTTGTTTATGTTTGTATCTGTGTGCAAACATATTGACAATTTTTTTTTTTGATCCACTCTATTTCATAACTGGCATACCTTAATACTTTCCTGGCATATCAAGGGCTGGCTACCAACTTAAATCGTTCATTTTACATCATGGATTGGTATTTCTTGTGATGTGTTCGTTGTTTTAATTCGTTCTTTGTCCCTGACAAATGCCAATGTGGCTGTAACTAAGGTAACGTTCTGTTTTTGTCCAGGTGCGGTCAATGAGACATTACCTGGTGGTGAAGTTACGAGGTCACTGAGACATTACCTGGTGGGGAAGCCACGATATCATTGAGACATTATCTGGTGGGGAAGTCACGAAGTCACTGAGACATTACCTGGTGGGGAAGCCACGATATCATTGAGACATTACCTGGTGGTGAAGTCACGAAGTCACTGAGACATTACCTGGTGGGGAAGTCATGAAGTCACTTAGACATTACCTGAATGTGTTGTAATAAACTTTTAACCGTCAGTGCTGCTACATATTTTATGTGATCTATTTATTTCTCAATAATGCTTTTCCAAAGAATTGATTCAACAAATTTATTAAATGATTATTGTCAAAATGAGTAAGATCATTGATAGACATTCTCTGCATAGAAATTGATAAACTTTGCTCGACTTGTCCCATAATTGTTGAGTTCGGAAACTAGAAAAGCCTTTAAAAAAAACTGACTTGACTTTATAAATAGTGTGATGTTAAAACATGGCCAGGAATGTTCAGTGTGAACATCTATATTAATTCCATACATTTATAAACTGATTAAAGGTTATACTTTTATAAAAAATCCGGTTATATGTCCAAGAATGACAGCAATGTTCTACTTTTATTATGTGTAAATTGGGGAGCTGATAAATAAACTCTTCGGCAACTATTCCTTGGTTATGTACGACCGGTGATGGACTACAGCCTTCCCATACATACCACTGTCAGTACAAATAACATCTCATGTATTGACCGGGTGCAGAATCAAGGTCTCAGACTAATTTGGTGGGGGGGGGGGGGGGGGGAGGGTGAGATGAGATCAACACCTACAGCGGCATGCGAGATAGAGGTCCACACAGAACCTCTAGATATCTGGAGAAAGGGGGCACTGACTAAAGCGGTAAAGTGATACAAGAGACAAGAAAATGGCCACCCAAATATGGTACAAATAGACACTTGGAAGCAAAAGAGAAGACTGAAGCAATTGTTCCCACTGAATGTAGCAGAAGAGGAAAACCATTTTCATCATCTACCAGAGGAGAGGGAAAACGGAAAATAGGTTTTCTGGACCAGCCCTTTTGGAAAATCTTTGCTTGCCAGTCATAAGAACACATATGACAGAAAAGGCAGCCACCAAGGAGACTACACCTAATATACCGAAGACATGTGCCTTGGAGACAGTCTCTAGCTACTCAAAATTGGCAGTTCAGATCTATACAGATGGATCAGCATTCAAATCTACCTCTTTTGCAGGGTGTGGTATCCATAAGAAATACCCGGATGGGTCCATATACGAGTTTTGTGATTCACGCGGTGATGAACCGTTCAAATGATATTTAGTGAAATGTCACAGCCAAAAAGTAACGATGACATAAATAAACTTCATAGAAGAGATCAAAGTCTCATCTTTCAGTTCCGAACAAGACATACCAGAGTCAATATCCACTTGAACCGCATCAATCCCCAGCACCTGCCCTTGTGCAGATATTGCTCTCATCCCAATGAAACAGTTCGACATCTACTCATTGAGTGCAAAGTGCTTGTGAACGGGAGAAAAAATTAGGAGGATGAGGCAGAAAAGGGGGAGGTGGATGAGGCGGAGAAGGAGGAGGTGGATGAGGCGGAGAAGGAGGAGGTGGATGAGGCGGAGGAAGATGAGCTGGAGGACGAAGATGAGGAAGAAGATGAAGCGCGAGTAAAAATACAAGAAGAAGAAGAAGACGAAGAAGAAGAAGATGAAGAAGAAAAGGAAGAAGAAGAAATAGAAGAAGAAGAAAATGAACGAGAAGTCTTTTAAAGCAAGTACAAGAGAAGAATAACAAAGACAAAAAGTCGAGGAAGTAGACATAAATGTCCCTTAGTAGAGTCATGTGGAGACATAAATGTCCCTTGACTAAGTCCTGTGGATACATAAATATCCCTTGACTGAGTCCTGTGGAGACATAAATGTCCCTTGACTGAGTCCTGTGGAGACACACAACGTTGTGTTCAAATACACCCCTACCCCCTAACCCACACACACTCACTCACAGTCACTCTCAAACACACACTATCACACACACACTCACTCACACACACACCAACTCACACAAACACCCACACACACAATAACACACACAAACACTCACACACACAAACAAAACTCAACACACACTCAAACACTTGCACATACATACACTCACACACACTCACACACATACTCATATTCACTCACACACACACACACACACATACTAAAACACACTCACACACACACCTTCACACAAACACTCACTCACACACACTCACAGATACACTCACGGTCATGCAGAACTCACACACACACAAACTCACACTCACATACACACAACAAAACTCGCACTCACAAACACACATTCACTCACACACACACAAACTCACACTCACATACACACAACAAAACTCGCACTTACAAACACTCGCCCCCACACACACACACACACAAAACTCACACATGCACTCAAAAGAACTCACACACACACACACAAAATTCACACACATTCACACACTCCTACACATTCACACATACACTCGCACACACACTCACAGACTCTCTCTCACACACTCACTCACAAACGCACATAACTCACACAAACACACACACACATTCTCTCACACACACACACACTCAACACTCACATACACTCATACACTCCCACACACTTACACACACTCGCACACACATACATATAAACGCACACACACAAACGCACACACACACACGCACAATCCAGTGTGGAAATATTACCATTTCTTCTTCTTCTTCTTCTTCTTCTTCTTCTTCGTTCGTTCTCAATCTCCCGCTACCAAACCCTGAAAGGGCTTAAGTAGCAGAATGTAGTCCAGTGAACGGAATGCGTTGTGTCGTAGTTTACAGCTTGACTGCGATATTTGCACCTTTCGGTCCAACACATCCGACTTCAGCAAGCATTTTTTGAGTACCGGGTTAGCATTCCCTCCTCGATCCCTTCTCCTTAGCCAGTCTGTCCTGCTGCAGCCTGTTATCCAGGATCACCGCGTGGAGGTGTAGAAGGGTCTTGGCAGCTTTGGTTCGCTGGCCCTGACGCTAGCAGTCAGCTATGGGTCGCTGACCACTGCAGCTCATGCGCTGCTCAGCATCTTGATCCCATATTACCATTTAAATGTCATATGTTCTAATCCCTTCCAAAAAATATCAATATTCAAACCAGTCTAATTCTATCTCTCTTTCTCTCTCTCTCTCTCTCTCTCACACACACACACACACACACCACACGCACACTCTCTCTCTCTCTCTCTTTCTGCCTTCTCCCCCCCCCCAACCCCCACCCAACACTCCATATCTTCTAAGTAAGGGCTACTTAAGGCAGACTCGAATGGAGTGCGATATAAGGACAAATGAGATGAGATTGGAGGAGATAGAAAAGAGGTAGATGAAAATAGAAGGGAAACAAGAGAAAATGTTGGACATTTGAAAGAAGTTACAGTCAAGATGTAGTCACGGTGATAAAATTAAACCACTGTCAGTTAGGTATGGGTTGGAGAAAGTAATAGTTATTGGAAGTAAGGGATATTTTAGTGAGGAAACAGTTCACATGGCAGAGAGCGTCGCAGAGAAGTGTGCAGATATAGCTGAGGGTATTGGTAGTAGGAGATTCAATGGTGAGGGAGGTTGGCAGACATTTGTCTTAACAACACAACATGTTTGAAAAAATGGATACTGGGGGAGCAAAAATTGAGGACATAGAGGGGAGAATAAAGGGGATAGATGACAGAGGAAACAGTCATGTTGTGGTATTGGTAGAAACAAATAATGTAAAGAGATGGTACCGAAATAATTATCAATAAATACAAAAGTCTTATAGGAACACTTGAGAAAAAAAGTTGTAGGCATATCTGTAGTCTCATACTTCATAGGTCTTACTAGTTTAAATTTCTAACTCAATGATTAAACATATAGTTTGCTACAACATGATGTCCTATCTCAATTAGATGTAAACCTCTCCTAATAGAGCAGATGGGTCAGACTATCTAGATACCAGAATAATAGGTATCAACCTTAGGTTACACGTGATGTGTGTGGACATGGGAATGGAATTTATTGATGTGAAAGTAGACAAAAGTAAAATGTTAGACAGGAGAGTTTACATCTAAATGAGAAAGGACAGCATGTTGTAGCAAACTATATGTTTAATCATTAAGATAGAAATTTAAACTAGTAAGTCCTGTGAAGTATGAGATTAAAGATAGGCCTACAATAGGGTTCTATGGAGGATGTGGTCAAAGGGGAAAGTTGGGGTCAAGGAAGTGTGAAATAAGTGGTGGAAAATCAAAAATTAAAAGGTTAAAGCAAAAGAAAAACTGGAAAAACAACAAAGTTACAAACTAAAACGTTTTTATGCAAATGTGAGAAGCATAGTAAATAAGAGAGAATAATTAGAACTGTAGAAGAAGAAAAACCAGATATAATAGGGTTAACAGAATCATGGACATATGAGGACATTGCAGATATTGACCTTGAAATAGAGGGATATACAATGTTAAGGAAGGATAGGATAGTTGGAGACAAGGCTAAGGGAGGTGGTGTTTTATTATACTGAATAAATTATGTTAATATAACGATAAAAGATGATTTATCATATAGTAACAAAAATGAAAGTGTATGGGGAGAAATAGAAAGTGGGGGTGAAAAAACAGTGATTGGAGTGTGCTATAGATGTCCATCAAGTCAAAAAGAGGAAGATGAGGAGCTGATTAGTAGCATAGCAAAGGCAAGTGATGAGAAATTATTATTTATGGGGGATTTCAACTTTTCAGAAATAAAATGGGAAATGGCAGAAGCACTTGTAGAGTCAAAACCTTTTGTTAAGTGCATAACTGACAATTTTTTAATTCAACATGTAGAAGCAGCCACCAGAGGCACAAACGTACTCGACCTAGTTTTTACTATACAGGAAAATATGATTGAAAACGTAACCGTTGGGGAACTGTTTGTGTTTGGCTCAAGTGACCATCAAATCATCTGTTGGAACGGAGGGGCAGGAGCATTCCTGAACCTACCAAATGGCAGAAAAATAACACTGTCATTCGCTACTGGTAAGTACACGAGCAATTTCAGAGCAGAGGCAGAGGCACTGAGGGCGGCAGTGGAAGAAATGGTAACACACAGTGAAAATGAGAGCCATATAGTCCTGCTGACAGATGCTCTCGAAGTAGTCACAGCGCTAAAAAGCCAGAAAAACACTGAGCTTAATGACTTAAGAGCAGTACTCTGCAAACTGTGCCAACAATCCGCACCAAAAAGGGTAGTGGTACAGTGGGTTCCGTCACACTGCAACATCCAAGGCAACGAGGAGGCAGACAGACTGGCAAAAGAAGGTGCAAGGCTACCACAAATAGATACCAGTATGACGTACGAAGAGTCAAAACGGCTTATCAAAGCCAGGTACATGTCCAAATGGGAAACCGAACATACTGGTTACACCAAAAACGATGCCTATTACCAGTTGAACCGAAGAGAGCAGGTCGTTGTCTTCAGACTTCGCACTGGCCACAACAGACTGAGGTACCACCTTTTCAACAAATTGAAGATAGGGTGTACCGACGAATGCCCGTGCGGTACTGGTAAAATGACCACTGAACATCTGCTGCAGAACTGCCCGACATACGAGGATCAGAGAGAGCAGATGTGGCCATTGCCAGTGGAACTGCAAGACAAGCTCTATGGTAGTGGCGAGAGTCTCAGGATGACCGCCGCTTTTTTCGAGAAAATAATGGTTACTGTCTGACTGTGTACGCAGAAGAAGAAGAAGAAGAAATCATCTGTTGGGATCTTATTGC
The DNA here is from genome assembly GCA_036924085.1 of Ariolimax columbianus. Classification (NCBI taxonomy): domain Eukaryota; kingdom Metazoa; phylum Mollusca; class Gastropoda; order Stylommatophora; family Arionidae; genus Ariolimax; species Ariolimax columbianus. Next base: position 84,085,812 of record JAVGWX010000010.1, read on the forward strand.
AGGGAAAGAAGTAAACATAAACACGCGAACATACGACTACTCTAAGGCAGATGTTAAAAGGATGAAAGAGGCAGCAAGTCACATAATCTGGAAAGATATTGTCGTAGGAACAGATGTTGAACAGGATTGGGAGAGTTTTAAAACAGTTCTAGAAACGCTAAAAGAGGAATATGTTCCATGTAGGGAGGTAAACCCCAAGCGTACAAAGTGGATAACTAGATTTGTAGTGAAATATAGAAGAGCTAAAAATAAAGCATGGAAAAAAATAGTTAGAGACAGGTAAATCAAGAGGAACATATTGGACAAGTAGAACATAGCTCAGAAAGTGAATAAAACAGCAAAAATAGACTTCGAAAAAAAACTTTCTCAGAGAATCAAGACTGACAGTAAAAGCTTCTTCTCTTATGTTATAAATAAACAAAAGAACGAAAGACAAAGTAGGTCCTCTCATAGACAGTACAGAGAACATAATAAGTGAGAATAGGGAGGCAGCTAATCTAAACCAGTACTTTGGCTCAGTCTACACACAAGATGACTGCTCCAAGATCCCAGAGCCTAAAGATATTTCTCAAAGAGACATGGATACAGTGGGATTAAGATCAATCTGTATTACAGAGGAAATGGTTTTTAAAAAATTGGAGGGGTTGAAAGTGAATAAATGTCCAGGTCAAGATGGTATTCATCCAAAATTGCTGTTTGAAATTAGAGACCAACTAGCAAAACCATTAGCTATATTATGTTCTCAATCACTTGAACAAGGGATTGTTCCACTGGATTTGAAAGATGCGGAAGTGATCCATTTATTCAATAAGGGCAAAAACATCAGATCCAGCAAATTATAGACGGTGGGTTTAACGAGCATAGTCTGTAAATTGTTACAGTCAATAATAAAAGAAAACATTGTAATACATTTAGACAAATTTAATCTAATCAGAAATAGTCAGCATGGGTTTACCAGGGAGATTAATAAATCTATTTAACAATCTATTAGAATTCATGGAGGAGGTTACTAAAATGATAGATAAAGCGGATCCAGTGGATGTTATTTATCTTGATTTTGCTAAGGACTTTCATAGAGTACCTCAGCAAAGATTATTTAGAAAGTTAAAATCACATGGAATAGGCGAGGAAGTTGCCAAATGGATTGAAAATTGGTTAACGGGATGAAGCCAGAAAGTAGGAATAAATAAGGAGTACTCTGAGTGGTGTGAAGTGAAAAGTGGAGTGCCACAGGGCTCGGGTTTGGGACCAATTTAGTTCTTGATATATATAAAAGATATGGGCATTGATATCGGATCCATGATTGCAAAATTTGCTGATGACAGAAAACTATGCAGTAGTGCCTCATCTAAAGCAGAAGTGGATATATTCAGGTCGGATTTAGATCAAATTCAAGATTAGTCTGTAAGCTGGCAAATGGAGATTAATGTAGATAAATGTACAGATATCCACATGGGTAGATCCTTCTTCATCTTCTTCTTTTTTATCTTCTTCTTCTTCTTCTTCTTCGTACGCTGTCAGACGTCAACCTTAATTTTTTCGAAAAAAGCAGCCGTCATCCTGAGGCTGTCGACACTGCCATAGAGCTTGTCTAGTGTTGCCACTGGTGATGGCCACATCTGCTCTCTCTGAGCCACGTATGTCGGGCAGTTTTGCAGCAAATGTTCAGCGGTCATTTTCCCGGTACCACACGGGCATTCGTCAGTGCCACCTATCTTCAATTTGTTGAATAGGTGGTACCTAAGTCTATTGTGGCCAGTGCGAAGTCTGAAGACCATGGCCTGCTCTCTTCTGTTCAACTGGTAATAGGCATCGTTTTTGGTGTAGCCAGTATGTTCGGTTTCCCCATAGGTAGATCCAATATGGAACATAATATCAGAATGGGAGAGAACAATATTAGAAAGATAAATAAGGAAAAGGACCTAAGGGTTATAATAGATCAAACAGGTAAGGTGAGTGAGCAAGTTCAGATAGTAGTGAAAAAGGCAAATGCAATGTTAGGTATGATAAAAAGAAATATTAAACATAGGAACAAGGAAGTGATAATCAAACTGTATAAAGTATTAGTTAGACCTAGATTGGAGTACTGTGTACAGGTGTGGAGTCTTTATCATAGAGAGGATATAAACATGCTGGAAAGAATACAATAAAGAGCGACAAAGATGATAGTGGGATTCCAGAATTACAGTTATGAGGAACGACTCAGATAAATCGGCCTACAGTGTCTAGAAGAAAGAAGAATTCGTGGTGACTTGATACAGGTTTATAAGATGATCAGAGGAATGGATAAATTTTAAACTATAACAAGTTTTTTAAAATACAGCCACCCACAATAACAAATTAACTAAAGAGAGGTCTAGATTAGATATGTTGAAATATTTTTTTAGTCACAGAGTGGTGAATGCTTGGAAATGATTGTCCCGGGAGGTAGTGGAGGCAGGGACAGTTAATGAATTGAAGAATAAATTGGATGCTCATAGCTTATAAAGTAAGGTAATGCAACTGAAACTGGTTGTATACAGACTCTGCAGAGTCTTTTAAACCAGTATAAAGAAGTTAAGTTCAGGCTTGTAATTTAGATACTCCTATCTAAGAATGTTCACATTTTATTTAAATTCTAGATTTGCTTTCTGCAATATTAAATCTAATTTTTGTATGAACTTCTCTAGAATTCCTTTATCCTTTCTGACCATCATTTGTAGAAAGTTGTGTAAGACAGTTATCTCATCTCCATAAATATATGTGAAATGTTCAAGTTGTGTAAGACAGTAATCTCATGTTCTAAATATTTGTGAAATGTTCAAGGTTTGCACGATTCTATTTTTTACCTGTATTTTCTTAATGTTTCATAACTGTATTATCTCGTTGTGTACATATATTTGTAGAATCTTTCACAACATTATCATCTCATATTAAATCCACGTTTTACACAAACAATTTTGCCTATTACCAGTTGAACAGAAGAGAGCAGGTCGTGGTCTTCAGACTCCGCACAGGCCACAACAGACTGAGGTACCATCTATTCAATAAACTGAAGATAGGTGGCACTGACAAATGCACCTGTGGTACAGGTAAAATGACCGCTGAACAACTGCTCCAAAATTGCCCGACATACGAGGACCAGAGAAAGCATATGTGGCCATCAACGGTGCCAACACTAGACAAGCTCTATGGCAGTGTCGACAGCCTCAGGATGATAGCTGCTTTCTTCGAACAAATTCAAGTTGACGCCTGACAGCGTACGAAGAAGAAGAAAAAGAAGAAGAAGAAGAAGAAGAAGAAGAAGAAGAAGAAGAAGAAGAAGAAGAAGAAGAAGAAGCAGAAGAAATCCACGTTTACGGAATTTGGTTTCTTCCTGCATTATATGAGCCGCTCTGTAGCATTGTATCTTAAAGTCTAAGATAGTCCATTAATCCCAAGTACGCGTTACCTGAGCAACAGAGTGGTACAGAGAATTGTAATCTGAAACCTGCCAGGCGTTCAAGGGTAGTTAGATATGGGCCCAGCTATTACTTACTGTACAGGCGACCAAGGAGAGGTAGGCGTTGCATCCATTATTCCATCTTGCGGAGATGACAATTGGGAGGCATGGCGCCCATTATTCCATCTTGTAGAGATGACAAATGGAAGGTAGACATGGTGCCAGCTTTTCCATCTTGTTGAAATGACAAGTGAGAGGTAGACATGGTGCCAGCTTTTCCATCTTGTTGAAATGACAAGTGAGAGGTAGACATGGTGCCAGCTTTTCCATCTTGTTGAAATGACAAGTGAGAGGTAGACATGGTGCCAGCTTTTCCATCTTGTTGAAATGACAAGTGAGAGGTAGATATGGTGCCAGCTTTTCCATCTTGTTGAAATGACAAGTGAGAGGTAGACATGACGCCAGCTTATCCATCTTGTAGAGGCGACCAATCAGAGGTAGACATGACGCCAGCTATTCCATCTTGTAGAGACGACCAATCAGAGGTAGACATGACGCCAGCTATTCCATCTTGTAGAGGCGACCAATCAGAGGTAGACATGACGCCAGCTATTCCATCTTGTAGAGGCGACCAATCAGAGGTAGACATGACGCCAGCTAATCCACCCATTAGAAACATAAACCTCTTGAAAAACATGAGAACACCTTACACCACAAGGTAGAAGAGGAGGAAGCAAGACGAGACTAAGTCTACATTTGTAGAGTGTTTCAGAATTCTTAATATCGTGTCACATCTACACCTGTGCAATGACTCAGGACGTTCAAAATTCATTTCATAATCTTAGTTTCTTCAATATGCCAGACTGAAATATGTCATATCCGGTCTGGAGAGACCGCTTGATGGAGCGGTTAGCGGCTAACATGTCATTCTCGCTTGTGTTGGGTCCATGAAATAACAATGTTGTGTTTATAAGAGAAGTAACAAAAATTATTTGTAATCGTGCTAAAATCGGATGCAGTGGGCTACTAAGCGCAGAACAATGCACAACACACTCCGTCTTAGAACACTAAGCGACCGTTGGGGTAGGGGAAGGGGCCGGGGGAATCTACAGTTCTGTAATGACCTATGACTTTGTACTTAGCGAAGAAGTGACAGAAAAATGCTTTCTGTGTTGATTTAAGTTTGAGAATGCTCAAGCCTGATACTTAACGTCAAAACTAGCTCATGTTTCTGGACTGTCTGACGATCTGCAAGTTTTAACTCTGGAGGAGTGCAGCTCTTCAGTGGCAAGGACACACGAACAGAGAACTTTCAATATGGCCTGCGGGTAGCAAAACGACTTCTCTTGTCCGATTAAAGGGGGGGAAAAAGTAATCCCCTTCACTGGAGAAATTCTTATCCGATATTAAAAAACGATTTTAAAACGTAAAAACATGTATGCCACGTGACCTGAACGGGTTTGGCGGACTAATACACTACTAACGAGTCTCCGGACACACGAGCTGGCGCATGCGCAGTCGGATCTTATCCGTCTCACTCCGGGCAATATGAAAGTGAATTTAATCGGGGAAATTGCTCGTTTTCTCCATGGCAAAGGAAGGCTAAACTGATTACTGGTAATTTCTCGCTTTCTCTCGCCCAGGCGAGATTTGACACAAGTAATAGTGTTGGCCCGGCTCATATTTGGAGAGTTCGACAAGCCAAGATATAGAAAAAAATTAATTCGGTTTCCGACTAGATTTAGAAGAGTTGATGGAGGATGCATAAATGAGGAATGATCGCACGAATAACATGTTTACAGCCGAAAAAGAGTTACTTCCACCCAGTGCTGGTTTTAGACCTGGTGTGGCCTTTAGCTAAATAAGGCTTGGAGCTTGGAGTCGCCTTGTCAAAATTATACATCAGAAGGTCTCACAAAACATGAAAACGTATATTGGGATGTCTTTATTGATTACATATTTATCACTAAGCTGAAATTGTTTTAGACGTCCCCGGATGTGACGGTCCGAGTTATAGCTTATTTAAAAATAACAAGTAAAGATCCCGTTTACAAAGAAGAGCGACAAAGCTGAAAGTAGGATTCCAGCATTACAGTTACGAGGAAAGACTCAGAAAAACCGGGCTACAGTTTCTAGAAAAAGAGAAGAATTGGAGGTGATTTATTACAGATTTATATAATATAACACATTTTTCCAAATACAACCACCAACAAGAACAAGATGGCACAGCTACAAATTAACTAAAGAAAAGGCCTAGATTAGGTATTAGGAAATATTTTAGTCAGAGGATGGTTAATGCTTGGAATGCATTGCCACGGGAAGTAGTGGAGACAGGGACAATTAATGCATTCAAGAATAGATTGGATGAGCATAGCTTTTAGAGCAAGGTAATGTAAATGAAATTGGTTGTATACAGACTCTGCAGTCTTCTAAACCAGTATAAAGACGGTAAGTTAAGTTACCTTCAGTCGTCTCGACCAAAAGTCTTGCCACTGATTTAATATAACTCGAGACAAGCGTGTGAGATTGATGACCAGCGCGTTCTCCATTACTATAATCCAAATATTGCGGACATGACGTCATTAAGATAAAACATTCTGATGTGGCCGTCATCGTTTGCAATGTGCAATAACTTTTAGACTTCAGGAGAAAGCTTAAATTTATCATTACACTGGGGAAAGGAGCTTAAATTTATCATTACACTGGGGAAAGGAGCTTAAATTTATCAATACACTCGGGAGGAGAAGCTTAAATTTATCATTACACTGGGGAAAGGAGCTTAAATTTATCATTACACTGGGGAAAGGAGCTTAAATTTATCAATACACTCGGGAGGAGAAGCTTAAATTTATCATTACACTGGGGAAAGGAGCTTAAATTTATCATTACACTGGGGAAAGGAGCTTAAATTTATCAATACACTCGGGAGGAGAAGCTTAAATTTATCATTACACTGGGGAAAGGAGCTTAAATTTATCAATACACTCGGGAGGAGAAGCTTAAATTTATCAATACACTCGGGGGGAGAAGCTTAAATTTATCATTACACTGGGGAAAGGAGCTTAAATTTATCAATACACTCGGGAGGAGAAGCTTAAATTTATCAATACACTCGGGGGGAGAAGCTTAAATTTATCAGTACACTGGGGAAAGGAGCTTAAATTTATCAATACACTCGGGAGGAGAAGCTTAAATTTATCAGTACACTCGGGGGGAGAAGCTTAAATTTATCAGTACACTGGGGAAAGGAGCTTAAATTTATCAATACACTCGGGAGGAGAAGCTTAAATTTATCAGTACACTCGGGGGGAAAAGCTTAAATTTATCAGTACACTGGGGAAAGGAGCTTAAATTTATCAATACACTGGGGAAAGGAGCTTAAATTTATCAATACACTCGGGAGGAGAAGCTTAAATTTATCAGTACACTCGGGGGGAGAAGCTTAAATTTATCAATACACTCGGGAGGAGAAGCTTAAATTTATCAGTACACTCGGGGGGAGAAGCTTAAATTTATCAGTACACTGGGGAAAGGAGCTTAAATTTATCAATACACTCGGGAGGAGAAGCTTAAATTTATCAGTACACTCGGGGGGAAAAGCTTAAATTTATCAGTACACTGGGGAAAGGAGCTTAAATTTATCAATACACTGGGGAAAGGAGCTTAAATTTATCAATACACTCGGGAGGAGAAGCTTAAATTTATCAGTACACTGGGGAAAGGAGCTTAAATTTATCAATACACTCGGGAGGAGAAGCTTAAATTTATCAGTACACTCGGGGGGAGAAGCTTAAATTTATCAGTACACTGGGGAAAGGAGCTTAAATTTATCAATACACTCGGGAGGAGAAGCTTAAATTTATCAGTACACTCGGGGGGAAAAGCTTAAATTTATCAGTACACTGGGGAAAGGAGCTTAAATTTATCAATACACTCGGGAGGAGAAGCTTAAATGTATCAGTACACTGGGGAAAGGAGCTTAAATTTATCAATACACTCGGGGGGAGAAGCTTAAATTTATCAATACACTCGGGAGGAGAAGCTTAAATTTATCAATACACTCGGGAGGAGAAGCTTAAATTTATCAATACACTCGGGAGGAGAAGCTTAAATTTATCAATACACTCGGGAGGAGAAGCTTAAATTTATCAATACACTCGGGAGGAGAAGCTTAAATTTATCAATACACTCGGGCAGGGGAGCTTACATTTATGAATGGACTTCGGAAGAGGGCTTACATTTATCAATAAACTCGGGAAGGGGCTTAAATATCAACATACTCTGAAAGAGGCTCAGATATATATCAATAGACTCGGTAAGGGGGCTTAAATATTGCAAAAGAGCCGGAACGTGGGCTTAAATATATCAATTGACTCTGGGGAAGGGGGTGGGGGCTTAAATATATTAATAGACTCGGTAATGATTTAAATATAACCATAGACTCGGTAAGGGATTTAAATATAATCATAGACTCGGTAAGGGACTTAAATAAATTAATAGACTCGGTAAGGGACTTAAATATAATCATAGTCTCGGTAAAAGACATAAATATACCATCATACTCGTGGGGGGGGCCGGGGGGGCCCGGGGGGGGGGGGCCCTTAACTATATGATATATTGTTGTTGGGAATCTCCACAATGAGTAAGAACTGGAATAAAAGATTATGAGCAGTGCATGAGCTGTAACGGTCAGCGACCCAAAGATGACTGCTAGCGTCAGGGCCAGCGATCCACAGTTTTACTTCTCTTTTTGGCGAACCTATATAACAGTAACAGAGCAGACTAGCTAAGGAGAGGGGATCGGAGAGAGCAGACTAGCTAAGGAGAGGGGATCGGAGAGGGCAGACTAGCTAAGGAGAGGGGATCGGAGAGGGCAGACTAGCTAAGGAGAGGGGATCGGAGAGGGCAGACTAGCTAAGGAGAGGGGATCGAAGAGAGCAGACTAGCTAAGGAGAGGGGATCGAAGAGAGCAGACTAGCTAAGGAGAGGGGATCGAAGAGAGCAGACTAGCTAAGGAGAGGGGATCGAAGAGAGCAGACTAGCTAAGGAGAGGGGATCGAAGAGAGCAGACTAGCTAAGGAGAGGGGATCGAAGAGAGCAGACTAGCTAAGGAGAGGGGATCGAAGAGAGCAGACTAGCTAAGGAGAGGGGATCGAAGAGAGCAGACTAGCTAAGGAGAGGGGATCGGAGAGAGCAGACTAGCTAAGGAGAGGGGATCGGAGAGAGCAGACTAGCTAAGGAGAGGGGATCGAAGAGGGAAAATGAAACCGGTACCCAAAAATGACATGATGAATTTGGAAATACCAGACCGAAAGGTGCAAATATCGCAGATTGAGAATGAAGAAGAAGAAGAAGATGAAGAAGAAGAAGAAGAAGAAGAAGAAGAAGGAAGAAGAAGAAGAAGAAAAAGAAGAAGAAGAAGAAGAAGAAGAAGAAAAAGCAGAAGAAGAAGAAGAAGAAGAAGAAGAAAAAGCAGAAGAAGAAGAAGAAGAAGAAGAAGAAGAAGAAAAAGCAGAAGAAGAAGAAGAAGAAGAAGAAGAAGAAGAAGAAGAAGAAGAAAAAGCAGAAGAAGAAGAAGAAGAAGACTAATAACTCATAAATAATGTTCAGATGTTTCACTGATAACCTCCAAACGACGCTCAGGTGTATCACTGATAACCTCCAAACGACGCTCAGGCAGGTTTATCACGTGATACGGAATCCATCCTTCCAGAGTTAATCAACGAGCGGTCATTCGGTTTCTAACAGCTGAAGGATGTCGACCAGTTGACATTCATTGCAGAATGCAGGCAGTGTATGGTGACAAATGTGTGTCGAAGACAACAGTCAACAACGATGTTTAAAGAAGCACGCGAGTTACTGACCAGACCAGGTCATGAGCGTAATGTTGCGTCAGAAGATGTCTGCGCAAATATTGATGCAGTAATTCGGGTCACCATACACTGCCTGCATTCTGCAATGAATGTCAACTGGTCGACATCCTTCAGCTGTTAGAAACCGAATCACCGCTCGCTGATCAACCTTGGTCGGATTCCGTATCACACCCGCCATGTTTTCAATTATATGCAGAGGAAACTATGAGTCGGAGGATAAGAACATTTTGCAAACTTGACCGTTGGTGTGTGCTGTTTACACCAGAAGTTACGTCATCATGCGCATAGTACGTATGTTTACTTAGTGCAGTTAGGTCCAGTTTAATTTGAACACGCCTCGAAGATCGTCTTCTAACCAATAGATAAGTATAGAGACACTCCCAGATTGACATCGGTTGGCTGTTTTGAAGACGCCGTTCAAGCCAGAAAAAATGTACGCTTACATCAGCTCATAGTCTGTATTAGTGATTTTACATAATAACGAGCAGGTTACAACAGAGAACAAACATTCATGTAAAAGTAAAGTAAAGTAAAGTTCGGTGCAGTATTGTAATGTGCATAACAATAATAATTCTCTTCTTCTTTCTCTAAGATCCTTGGTCAGTGTCTGGCAGAATGGTCAGCGACCATCACCTCTGATGGCAACTTTTATGGTAGCAACAAACTATCTCAACATCAGCTCTCATTCATGATTTTTATTCGGCCTCTCCCGGTACTTCAATGAGTTGTTTTAGATCGGCCTCCCTTTCATTATAATCTGCTGTATATAATAATAATAATAATAATAATAATAATAATAATAATAATAATAATACGCAATAATAATACAATTATAGTAATAATATGTGATCATGTACCATTCCCTTATAGAACGTTATCAGTCTGTCTGAAAGAAATTTGTCCCCTTGCCAAAACACAAGGATCCGCCACTGTCATACTCAGGCATTCCTAGATATCTTGGTGCCATCGTCTTCTTGGTCTACCCCTTCCTCTTTTGCCTGGCACCATACCTTCCATCACCGTTCTCTCAAGACCGCTGTGTCTCTTGATGTGACCAAAGTATTTGCATTTTCTAGCTAAAATGGAATTGATAAATCAGTTCTCCTCTATGCTCAACTCTTGCCGAATGTCTACATTTGTTCTTTTCTCTGTCCAGGGTATTCTGAGGATCTTTCTGTCACATTTTGACTCGAAGGATTCGATTCTTTGTCTAGAAGTTTTGGTAATCGTCCATGATTCGCAGTCATAAGCTGCCACGTGAAAAACACAGGCTCTCAAGATTTTCACTTTTATCGTTTTGTTGGTGCCCTGCCATAATTTCTTCAGGCTGTTCAGTCTCTGCATTGCCATAGCTAGTCTTCTGATTTCTTTTGAGCAGTCACCATTTTTCTTAATTCTGGAGCCCAGATATTCAAAATGTGTGACCTGATCTATTTCCTCACCACCCACTGTAAATTTATGCTCTCATTGTGTTTTATCGGTGGTCATTATCTTTGTTTTATTTATGATTATATACAAGTTTTGATCTTTACTATGTCCATTAACGGCTGAAAGTAGCTGCTCTAGCCCTTTTGCAATTCTTGTTAGTATTACAGAGTCATCTGCGTATCGTAACTTTGGAATCTCGTACCCCCTAATCGTAAATGGGTCGAAACATTCAATGTTCTCGTCTTCTCGAAATTTCTCATTATACATTCCGCATATATGTTGTATAGATAAGGTGAGAGGATACATAACCCACTCCCTGTTGTACTGCAAACCAATCTGATGTTTGCCCCGATAATAATATGTACTAGGCAATAATGAAAACAATAATGATGCTGATAATAATCATATTGCACTGTATAAGATAATAATAATAGTAACAAAAATGTATTTGTTTTGAATGCCTACAATGAGTACGTTTACTATTTTGAGCGCCGTGACAAGAAAGTTGTGGCAGGTTGCAATGGCTTTCCTCACATCTCGAGCGTGCTCATCAAGGTGGACCCCTTCGATCCCTCACCTCGTTAGCCAGGTTGCCATGACAACAGCCCGTTTCCAGGGAGGGCTGCGAGGAAGCCAAGGTGAGCGTCTTGGCCAGTATATTTTGCCTGACCCTGACTGACTAACAAGTCTGATCAGCAAAGAAACAATAACAATTTTAAAAAGTAGTGACTTTAGACTGTACGTTTCCCATGCTATACCCCCCCCCCCCCCCCAATCCGCTCTTCAAACTCATCAAGAACTCCCGCAATCCCCCAGCCCACCCACCAACCCGCACATGCAGTGATGTCACTAACGCAAATTCAACTCTACTAATATAGCACGTGGAATGCACGTAATTCGGAAATGTCTGTATTACTAGTACTAAACATAGGAGCAAGGAAGTGATCGTCAAACTGTATAAAGCTTTAGTTAGACCTAGATTGGAGTACTGTGTACAGGTGTGGAGTCCTTATCATAGAGGGGACATAAACATGCTAGAAAGAATACAAAAAAGAGCGACAAAGATGATAGTTGGATTCCAGAATTACAGTTATGAGGAACGACTCAGAAAAACGGGCCTACAGTGTCTCGAAGAGAGAAGAATTCGTGGTGACTTAATACAGGTTTATAAGATGATCAGAGGAATCGATAAATTAGACTATAACAAGTTTTTTAAAATACAGCCACCTACAATAACACGAGGGCATAGCTACAAGCTGATTAAAGAGAGGTCCAGGTTAGATATTAGGAAATATTTTTTTAGTCAGAGAGTGGTGTCTGCTTGGAATGCATTGCCAGGGGAGGTGGTAGAGGCAGGGACAGTTAATGCGTTTAAGAATAAACTGGATGCGCATAGATTTTAGAGCAAGGTGATGTAAATGTAACTGGTTGTATACAGACTCTGCAGGGTCTTCTAAACCAGTATAAAGACGTTAAGTTAAGTTAAGTTAAGTGTGACATACACGCACAATACAACATACAAGAAAGACAAACATTGAAAGACAGACCTTCAAATGACAAACGCGACTCGCTGCAAAAAAATAAAACAAAAAACAAAGAAAATCAGTAACAATCTGTCTTTGTTTACAGATCCCTCAATCTGATGGCCTTCTTTGCGTCTCGCGTAGAAGTGCGTTCATTACCTGGAGGTCCGTCGTTCCGTTACGGATTACATTTGAAGACATTACTTTGTCAGTTATTTGGCGTTTTCCAAGTGATTACAAAATACTTGTTTTTAGGATCACTGTCATTACTTTGTTTTATATATTTACTAATCTTTTAGTGCTCTCTTGTTTCCTGAATTGGTATATATTTCTTTTTTTTTTTAGTTGATTGGATGTTCGATCGGCTAGAATATAGATCTGGTAAGGTTCCAATCAAGGTAAGGCCAATATTCTTTTGTTCTATCGGATGTTAATTAAATTGTAACTATCACACTTCTCAAGGACATCACAAAAAAGCAACATTTATTTATTCATTAGGTCATTAAATACCTCCCCACCCCCAAACCCCCCGCCCCGGCTGACCATAGCAATTAGGGGGGTAAAAACTTTATTTTTAAAATCTAGCACAACATACCTACTTAACCAAGAAGACTCCTCACTGTAAAAACTATTTGTCTGACTGCCAAGCAAGAAGACTTCTCACTGTAAAAACTATTTGTCTGACTGCCAAGCAAGAAGACTTCTCACTGTAAAAACTATATGTCTGACAGCCAAGCAAGAAGACTTCTCACTGTAAAAACTATATGTCTGACTGCCAAGCAAGAAGACTTCTCACTGTAAAAACTATATGTCTGACTGCCAAGCAAGAAGACTTCTCACTGTAAAAACTATATGTCTGACTGCCAAGCAAGAAGACTTCTCACTGTAAAAACTATATGTCTGACTGCCAAGCAAGAAGACTTCTCACTGTAAAAACTATATGTCTGACTGCCAAGCAAGAAGACTTCTCACTGTAAAAACTATATGTCTGACTGCCAAGCAAGAAGACTTCTCACTGTAAAAACTATATGTCTGACTGCCAAGCAAGAAGACTTCTCGCTGTAAAAACTATATGTCTGACTGCCAAGCAAGAAGACTTCTCACTGTAAAAACTATATGTCTGACTGCCAAGCAAGAAGACTTCTCACTGTAAAAACTATATGTCTGACTGCCAAGCAAGAAGACTTCTCACTGTAAAAACTATTTGTCTGACTGCCAAGCAAGAAGACTTCTCACTGTAAAAACTATATGTCTGACTGCCAAGCAAGAAGTAACAGAGAAACAAGATTTCCATCAGGACTGTCAACATCGTCCACCATTTCTGTCTTGAAAGTGGAATCTGCTAGATCTATTCTTACCGCCCCCCTCCCCTTTCCACACCGCCCCCGCTTCCTATCTTGCTGCTCTCACAGACACAATGGCCGAGGGCTAGCAGTGACCAAATTTGGCTCAGGTTTCCTCCAAGATCTTTAATTATGAGCCCAGTAATATCTTAATTAAAACGCGGTATCTGCTAGAGTGTGGTGGCCGTCGCTTCGTCTCTCCTGGTAGTGGGTTCTGACGATAGTGTAGAGGTGGCTGGGCGTTCTCTTGGCTTGAGACAGGGCTGGGAGGTGGCTGAAACCCGGGCCCAATTAGTACCCGTCTAAAGATGCCCTAGTGAGAAACTGTACTGTACACTGACACCTCTAATGGAGGCTGGGGAACGGGGAGGGTGGACTTGTCACCAACACTCAGCTCGCGCTACATCGTCAAGGACCCCCGTCCCAGTTAAGATAAGCTTGCCTGCTCAGACTGGCCGCCTGAGGCTGACCGAGCCCTTTAAGTACAGGCAACCCAAGCTGGAACTAACGCTATACTAACGAGCTGCTGCCTTCCTCAGCAATATCGGCCGTCGTACTTTGGACGTAAGGTCACGCTTTCTTCCTGCTTCACGACTTCCGCAATTTGGCTCTGGTTAGACGCCATCTTTACTCTTTCTATTCTAATTTAAGCCCGTATTCATTGTGGGTAAATGTGTTTTGTATATTTTGACGAGGCTCGTAATTTTTAGCCACAAACCAATTTTTGGAGGGAATGATATATATCTGGGTGTAACATTCATACCATGGTGATATGTGTTTCTTTGCTTATGTGTGTGTGTGTGTATGTGTGTCACGTGTTTATTATTTTGCGGGGAAAATGGTCTGCCATGCGTTTGTTGTTCTGTTGTGACAATCAAGTCCAAAAATAGCAAAATTGTATGAAAGCAAGTTGAATATCATTATTAAATCCAACGCTAGCTTAGTGCCTATGTCTTGCGCGTGTCTGCACAGTTGTGTCGGAATAATAATATATTGGTGTACTATCTAGTTTCGTCAAAATACTATAGTTTCTCTAGCGTTATGTTAGTCCATGCCTAGGTATGTCATTATAATATAGTTTCTCTAGCGTTATGTTAGTCCATGCCTAGGTATGTCATTATAATATAGTTTCTCTAGCGTTATGTTAGTCCATGCCTAGGTATGTCATTATAATATAGTTTCTATAGCGTGATATTGTTTCGATACCCTAAATCCGTATATGGTTCTTATTCTGTCAACATAACGTATATTATTTATAAAAAAACTCACAAAATGTCCACCAATGGTCTTCTCTTTATCGTCCACTAATGGTCTTGTCTTTATCGTCCACTAATAGTCTTGTCTGTATCGTCCACTAATAGTCTTGTCTTCAACATCCACCAAATGGTTTTGTCTTTATCGTCCACTAATAGTCTTGTCTTCAACATCCACCAAATGGTCTTGTCTTTATCGTCCACTAATAGTCTTGTCTTCAACATCCACCAAATGGTTTTGTCTTTATCGTCCACTAATAGTCTTGTCTTCAACATCCACCAAATGGTTTTGTCTTTATCGTCCACTAATAGTCTTGTCTTCAACATCCACCAAACTGTCTTGTCTAGATCGTCCACCAATGGTCTTCTCTGTATCGCCCACTCATGGTCTTGTCTTCAGCTCATTCTTGTCCTTCCTGAGTTCTCTCCATGCTGATCGTCTCTAATCCGACTCGCCTCGAAGTTCTAGTATATCCCGAGTGGCGACAACTGTTTCCTTTTCTAGAAGTCAGGCCAGACGACTAGTGAAGTTGCAGAAGTCAGGCCAGACGACTAGGAAAGTTGCAGAAGTCAGGCCAGACGACTAGTGAAGTTGCAGAAGTCAGGCCAGACGACTAGGAAAGTTGCAGAAGTCAGGCCAGACGACTAGGAAAGTTGCAGAAGTCAGGCCAGACGACTAGGGAAGTTGCAATGAAGTTGGCAACCACAGTTGACTAAAAACAATTGAAAATAAAACCACTTCGCAAACAAATGGATCCAGGATTTCTTATAAGCTGGATGAAGCAAATCAAGATGTAATGTTTGGACCGTATGCTCCATCGGCTGAAGTGACCAGTTAAATATTTGGCCTACATGTCATGAAGTAATGTCAGTAGGAAGCCAAGTTAATGAACCAATGCCTACATACAGTCAAGTTAATGAACTAATGTCTACATACAGTTAAGTTAATGAACTATTGTTTAATTGCAGTTAAGTTAATGAACTAATGCCTACATGCAGTTAAGTTAATGAACTAATGTTTAATTGCAGTTAAGTTAATGAACTAATGCCTACATGCAGTTAAGTTAATGAACTAATGCCTACATGCAGTCAAGTTAATGAAATAATGCCTACATAATCTAATCAGTGTATTTTGTTTCGCCCGGACTAACATAGTCTGATCATTACGTTAATCTTGAATGGGCGTTAATCTTCTCTCCTCACTGTATACTGTTAATCACTTATCTTTGCTAGGTGTTTCTATGCAGATTATCACTTACCTCAGCTAGCTTTCTTTGTACCAATTATCACTTACCTCAGCTAGCTTTCTTTGTACCAATTATCACTTACCTCATCTAGCTTTCTTTGTACCGATTATTACTTACCTCAGCTAGCTTTATTTGTACCAATTATTACTTACCTCAGCTAGCTTTATTTGTACCAATTATTACTTACCTCAGCTAGCTTTATTTGTACCAATTATCACTTACCTCAGCTAGCTTTATTTGAACCAATTATCACTTACCTCAGCTAGCTTTATTTGTACCAATTATCACTTACCTCAGCTAGATTTATTTGTACCAATTATCACTTACCTCAGCTAGCTTTATTTGTACCAATTATCACTTACCTCAGCTAGCTTTATTTGTACCAATTATTACTTACCTCAGCTAGCTTTATTTGTACCAATTATCACTTACCTCCGCTAGCTTTATTTTTGCCGATTATCACTCATCTTAGCTATATCTGTACCGATTATCACTGACCTTAGCTCTGTCATTACCGATTATCACTGACCTTAGCTCTGTCATTACCGATTATCACCGACCTTAGCTCTGTCATTACCGATTATCACTGACCTTAGCTCTGTCATTACCGATTATCACTGACCTTAGCTCTGTCATTACCGATTATCACCGACCTTAGCTCTGTCATTACCGATTGTCACTGACCTTAGCTATGTCATTACTGATTGTCACTGACCTTAGCTCTGTCATTACTGATTATCACTGACCTTAGCTCTGTCATTACCAATTATCACTCACCTTAGCTCTGTCATTACCGATTATCACTGACCTTAGACATATATATATCGATTATGACATGACAGTGATGAAGATGGTACCGATGATGATGGTGGTGATGATCTGGGATGATAAGCATGTGGATTTTGATAATGATGAGGATGATACTAATGATGATAATGATGGTAGTTCTGATTATGATGATAATGATGGGGGGGCGTTGATAGTGATAATATTGCAGATAATGATGATGATAGTGATGATGATAAATGTGATTAAAAGGATTATCATGTAAACTGTTTAGAGAGAAACCAGTACGCCCATATGGGGGCTTACCCACACGAACCAAACTGCGCTATCTGTTCGACAGCATCCTCTTTCCCTCTCCTCTCTCTCTCTCTTTCTCTCTCTCTTTCTCCCTTTCTCTCTCCAGCTATCTTCAATCTGGTTCATGTCCCAAACAAGAGCAATCTTTTATATAAGGCTCCATTTCTTGTTCGAAGCTGATTTCCATAGCTTGTTGTTGTCCTGGTCGGTGAATGCTGAAAGTGAAGTGTCGGTGAAGTGGTCACCTCTTGTGTGAAGGGGGAACAGACTTCATCACAACTGATGCAGCGTGGCAGGGCGAACATGTTCATTAAGGCAAGGTTCGATAACTGTTGTCCCTGACCACTGGCGTGACAAAGCCCCCAGACAAACAAGACAAGTGGCTTCTTGGGTCGGTGTGCTCTGCGGACACAGTGGCAGACAAATGCCCTCTCGACCATCCTCGTGTTCTTCAGAAACCCCATTTCTCTGATAAACACAGACCAGCATCTCCTGAGACCCCAGGGTATCCACCGATCGACAAGATGAATATGGGCGTAACTCTGGGACGTGATACCATCTCTTATACACTCGATGAGAAATCAAGACAGTTGTCGCTCCATGGTTGGTACCGACACCTTATGGTGTCCATATTGTCCTGGTGCCAGGAAGTACGAGTGATAGTTTGCTCCTAAACCAGGTCACAGCCACGTGGATAGATCACTGGTGAATTAGAATTGATGGTAAAAGAATGTATGTAAGAATGTGTGTAAGACAATCAATGCTCCCTGTATACAATATACTGTCTTATTTCGCGTCATCCTCTTCTCAACCTTGAGGAATTCATTTTATACTTTCCTATACTTGTATCGTATATTGGCTACAGTTCTACAACCTTCTCATTTTAACCCAAAGAACTACTCCAGAGTTACCAGGACTAAATTATCGGGTGGGTGAAAATCCCATGATTTGAAGAGACTTCTACAACTGAAAGGTTTATTTTATATACTTAGTGGCTGTTAAATTTGATTCAATGTGAGATTTTATATTGGATACACATCAAGGTCGTATATTAGATATACATCAAGGTTTTGTGTTTGGTATTCATCAAAGTTTTGTGTTTATTATTCATCAAAGTTGTGTGTATGATATACATTAAGGTTTTATATTTGGTATACATCAAGGTTTTGTGTTTGGTATTCATCAAAGTTTTGTGTTTGGTATAAAACAAGGTTTTATGTTTGGTATTCATCAAAGTTTTGTGTATATATACATTAAGATTTTATATCTGACATACGTCGATGTATTAAATTCGATATACTGTAAAGTTTTCAATGTAATATGCTTACTTAGTCGCTCCTCTCATATTCTGGAGTACAGTGTCTTCATCCGTACTTACTAAGTCGCTCCTCTTCTCCTCTGAGGTGTAGAGTCTTCAACCTCAGTTAGTCGCTCCTCTGAAGTGTAGAGCCGTCTACCTCACTTAGTCGCTCCTCTGAGGTGTAGCGTTTTCTACCTCACTTAGTCACCCCTCTTCTCCTCTGAGGTGTAGAGTCGTCTACCTCACTTAGTCACCCCTCTTCTCCTCTGAGGTGTAGAGTCGTCTACCTCACTTAGTCGCTCCTCTGAGGTGTAGAGTCTTCTACCTCACTTAGTCACCCCTCTTCTCCTCTGAGGTGTAGAGTCGTCTACCTCACTTAGTCACCCCTCTTCTCCTCTGAGGTGTAGAGTCGTCTACCTCACTTAGTCGCTCCTCTGAGGTGTAGAGTCTTCTACCTCACTTAGTCACCCCTCTTCTCCTCTGAGGTGTAGAGTCGTCTACCTCACTTAGTCACCCCTCTTCTCCTCTGAGGTGTAGAGTCGTCTACCTCACTTAGTCGCTCCTCTGAGGTGTAGAGTCTTCTACCTCACTTAGTCACCCCTCTTCTCCTCTGAGGTGTAGAGTCGTCTACCTCACTTAGTCACCCCTCTTCTCCTCTGAGGTGTAGAGTCTTCTACCTCACTTAGTCACCCCTCTTATCCTCTGAGGTGTAGAGTCGTCTACCTCACTTAGTCACCCCTCTTCTCCTCTGAGGTGTAGAGTCGTCTACCTCACTTAGTCACCCCTCTTCTCCTCTGAGGTGTAGAGTCTTCTACCTCACTTAGTCACCCCTCCTCCCATCTGAGGTGTAGAGTCGTCTACCTCACTTAGTCACCCCTCTTCTCCTCTGAGGTGTAGAGTCTTCTACCTCACTTAGTCACCCCTCTTCTCCTCTGAGGTGTAGAGTCGTCTACCTCACTTAGTCACCCCTCTTCTCCTCTGAGGTGTAGAGTCGTCTACCTCACTTAGTCACCCCTCTTCTCCTCTGAGGTGTAGAGTCTTCTACCTCACTTAGTCACCCTTCTTCTCCTCTGAGGTGTAGAGTCGTCTACCTCACTTAGTCACCCCTCTTCTCCTCTGAGGTGTAGAGTCGTCTACCTCACTTAGTCACCCCTCTTCTCCTCTGAGGTGTAGAGTCGTCTACCTCACTTAGTCACCCCTCTTCTCCTCTGAGGTGTAGAGTCTTCTACCTCACTTAGTCACCCCTCCTCCCATCTGAGGTGTAGCGTTTTCTACCTCACTTAGTCGCTCTTCTTCTCCTCTGAGGTGTATAGTCTTCTACCTCACTTAGTCACTCCTCTGAGTCATGGACGTTTTCCCCAAATAACGTCAGACTATCTATCTGCTATTTCTTCCTCTTGGCCCGAATCCAGTCTAGCCTGCGGTCTCTTATATCGTCATCCCAGTAGACTTTGGGTCGACCTCTGGATCTGGGTCCTTGACTTTTTGCTTTCCATGACTTCCGAGGTAGCCAATCGTCTTTCATCATGGCAGACGACCAACCCAAAGAAGATGAAATTGCTCCACTCGAGATCTTGTCGTATAGTCTGGTTGGGAACCCTGTCTCTTATTGTTACTTGGACAACCTTCCTCAGATATCTCATTTCTGACGTTTCTGGCTGACATTTTTGGATTGTTGTCATTGCCCATGGCTCACGTCAATATTTCAAAACTGGTACGTAGGTGGATTGGTATACAGCCGTCAAAGTTTTCATACTTATTTCTCTTTCGCTGAGGAATCCTCTATCAATGGCATGAGAAGTTTGAGAGTTACTTACCTCCGTGTTACCAACTCTTTTTGAATAACTCCCTACTGGCTTACTGCAGCTTGGCCTGTACCAGAGACTATCCACCCAGAAAAATGGGATGGCTCCTCTCTTCTCTCCAGATCACCATACTTTTTTGAACTGTTAATGGTCACCCATCTCTTCCGGGATCAAGATGCTGAGCAGCACACAAGTTGCAGTGGTCAGCGACCCATAGCTGACTGCTAGCGCCAGGGCCAGCGAACCAGAGCTGCCAAGATCCTTCTACACCTCCACGCAGTGATCCTGGATAACAGGCTGCAGCAGGGCAGACTGGCTAAGGAGAAGGAATCGAAGAGGCAATGCTAACCCAGTACTCAAAAATGCTTGCTGAAGTCGGATGTGTTGGACCGAAACGTGCCAATATCGCAGTCAAGCTGTAAACTACGACACAACGCATTCCGTTCTCTGAACTACATTCTGCTACCAAATCCTTTCAGGGTTTGGTAGCGGGAGATTGAGAACGAACGAGTCCAAGCCAAGCCAAACCAAGCCAAGCCAAACCAAACCAAGCCAAGCCAAGCCAAGCCAAACCAAGCCAAGCCAAGCCAAGCCAAGCCAAACCAAACCAAACCAAGCCAAGCCATCCATCTCTTCCCCGGCTCATTTCAGATTTGAAGGATGATCTAAAGATATCCCTCTGGGTTAGTAACCAGGTCCGTATGATCGGTAAACACCGGCTCTGTTATACAGGCTGGTGAGTACTTGACTCACTGACTGGGTATTTGTGTATCCTCTCCTCACAAGCTTTGATGGCATCGTCCAGTGATTGTATGATGTAGTAAGGTGATATAATGTGACCCCGTCTTACACCAGTGGTGGTCTTGAAAACCATTAACGTTTGGTTCCTATCCTAATGTAGTTTCTGCGCGTCTTATAAAAACTGTGTAGATCAAGGCTGCGGCCTAATTTGGTCTTCCTTTTTAGCCAGACCCTGCATCTGCTCCAGGAAACCTTGTCCAATGTCATTCTCAGACCTATCTGTGGCTCAGACAGATGTCTCAGTCTCAGTTCCAGGATCCCAGATCAGGCTTTGTCCTGGACACTCAGGAAGTTGTGTCTTTCGTTTCACACCGTTATTGTTACTTATATTTTTTTTAAACTGCTATAATATAGGTTTTGGCTCTGAGAACCTTCAGCTATAACAGTTCACTTGCAGTACTCATGTACCTTACCACCTTTGGTCGAACTGCTTCGGCAACCTTTATTTGTTTTGCCTTCAGTTACTTCTTTGTGATGATTTCCTGAAATTGGTCTTACTCTTGCTCTGTATTAAAGCCTGTATTACCTGAACTTGGCCTAATTCCTTCTCTGTGTTAGAGCCTGCATTACCTGAACTTGGCCCAATTCCTTCTCTGTGTTAGAGCCTGTATTACCTGAACGTGGCCTAATTCCTTCTCTGTGTTAGAGCCTGTATTACCTGAACTTGGCCTAATTCCTTCTCTGTGTTAGAGCCTGTATTACCTGAACTTGGCCTAATTCCTTTCTCTGTGCTAGAGCCTGTATTACCTGAACTTGGCCTTCCTCATTCTCTGTATTAGAGCCTGTATTACCTGAGCTTGGCCTTCCCATTTCTCTGTGTTATAGCCTGTATTACTTGAACTTGGCCTTCCCCTTTCTCTGTGTTGGAGCCTGTATTACCTGAGCTTGGCCTTCCCATTTCTCTGTGTTAGAGTCGGTATTACTTGAACGTGGCCTTCCTCCGTCTGTGTTTTAGAGCCTGTCGTACATGGCCTTCACCCTCCTCTGTGTTAGAGCCAATATTACCTGGAACTTTGCCTCCCCCTCCTCTGTGTTAGAACGTGTCCTACTGTATTCTTGTATTGTGTCCATGTCATTTTCATTTCCTTAATAATCATTTCAACTTTTTCTGTCCACAAAGGCATTCTTTCTATACACTTCTTGACGTGACTTGACTTGACTTGACTTAACTTCACCTTATTCTTCTGCTGCAGCTGCCTTGAGGGTAGTCTTGAATGTTAACCACAGCGCTTCTAGAGCCTCGGGAAGTTCCTCTGTGCGGGCCACTGCTGTCGATATAAGCTCTTGGTGTCTAGTCCTAACTTGTGGCTCTCTTAGCTTGTATGTGATTATTCTGGCCACTCTTTCTCTTGTGTTTCGTTTCTTGATTGTGGATGTTGTTTTTGTGGGGATATTCTTTCGTTTGTTCTTTGTATTGTCGCAAGGTAGAGGGCGCTACCAATTTCTGGTAATCTCAGGGTTATGGCTCTCTCACATAGTTGCACGAACCTGTCCTCTCGATTGCATAATAATAGATGTTTCTTTTCTTGTCGGTTCACATCAAGCGTGTGTGTGTATGTATGTATGTATGTATGTATGTATGTATGTATGTATGTATGTATATATGTATGTATGTATGTATGGATGTATGGATGAATGGATGTATGTATAAGTTGCTTTATTTTTATAAAAAACAACTTCACCATATCTCCAAATCACTTATATTTGATATAAAGTAGGTCTTATATTCGAGATTCTAACTGGTCTCATGTGTTATGTGGTGTAGCGGTCTCAATTTTAAATTCTTTGAGGTTTCATTTTTGATATATTGTAAGGTCTTAAATTTGACATGATTTAAGGATTTATATTTTATATGATGCAAGGACTTATATTTGATATATTGCTAGGTATATATTAGACGTTTACTAACAGATGTCACCGTCACATGTAACTAAGAGTATCACATACAAACTGTTGACCTTCACCAAGAGATGTTTTCGTCACACATAACTAAGAGTATCACATACAAACTGTTGACCTTCACCAAGAGATGTCTTCGTCACACATAACTAAGAGTATCACATACAAACTGTTGACCTTCACCAAGAGATGTCTTCGTCACATATAACTAAGAGTGTCACCTCCAGACCGTAGACATTCACCAACAGATGTCTCCGTCACACATAACTAAGAGTATCACATACAAACTGTTGACCTTCACCAAGAGATGTCTTCGTCACATATAACTAAGAGTGTCACCTCCAGACTGTAGACATCCACCAACAGATGTCTCCGTCACACATAACTAAGAGTATCACATACAAACTGTTTACCTTCACCAAGAGATGTCTTCGTCACATATAACTAAGAGTGTCACTTCCAGACTGTAGACATCCACCAACAGATGTCTCCGTCACACATAACTAAGAGTATCACATACAAACTGTTGACCTTCACCAAGAGATGTCTTCGTCACATATAACTAAGAGTGTCACATCCAGACTGTAGACATCCACCAACAGATGACACCGTCACATGTAACTAAGAGTGTCACCTCCAGACTGTAGACATCCACCAACAGATGACACCGTCACATGTAACTAAGAGTGTCACCTCCAGACTGTAGACATCCACCAACAGATGTAACCGTCCCATGTAACTAAGAGTGTCACATCCATACTGTAGACATCCACCAACAGATGTCACCGTCACACATAACTAAGAGTATCACATACAAACTGTTTGACCTTCACTAAGAGATGTCTTCGTCACATATAACTAAGAGTGTCACCGCCAGACTGTAGACATCCACCAACAGATGACACCGTCACATGTAACTAAGAGTGTCACCTCCAGACTGTAGACATCCACCAACAGATGACACCGTCACATGTAACTAAGAGTGTCACCTCCAGACTGTAGACATCCACCAACAGATGACACCGTCACATGTAACTAAGAGTGTCACATCCATACTGTAGACACTCACCAACAGATGTCACCGTCACATGTAACTAAGAGTGTCACATCCATACTGTAGACACTCACCAACAGATGTCACCGTCACATGTAACTAAGAGTGTCACATCCAGATTGTAGACATCCACCAACAGATGTCACCGTCACATGTAACTAAGAGTATCACATCCATACTGTAGACACTCACCAACAGATGTCTCTGCTGAATATTCTGTATTATATGGTTAGCTAAAATAACAAACATAAATACATAGTCAGTAACAGGATGCACAAGAACACGCGATCCAGCTGAATTTGGGTTTTCAAACTGTGAGATGGATAGGATACACATAGATACCCAACATAATAAACGGATATGTGCTGAATTTGAACTGACAGAAGGAGAGAAGCGTACGAAGGTAGAAGGAAACGTAGTGGAGAATGATGAACGTGCAGGTGAGGCTGTGCACCTGTAGGCAGAGGTAAAGGTATGACAAAAATTAATCACGGGTGAGTATCCGCTGCTCTTCCCACGTGACAATCGAAGCTGTGGGATTGAGTCAAGTCAAGCATTTGCAGTGAAGCATTGATATTGGTAGCTGATTGTAGATAAGCCATCATCACATTCGAAGATATATGTAGGTCTGGAGCCTAAGAGTGTTTGGGCGATTGAGTCTCACCGTAATGGCGGTAGTTTCGGCTTCCGTTACCGATACGCTCAAATAAATCCAGCTGTAAATAGGTACCTCACTTACTTTCAGCGGTGGTAAATCAAAAGAAAGTAACTGGCAACTCCACCTTGAAGAAGATGATATCATCCCAGACAGCATCGTCTACCTTACCTTATGTGATTACCTAAATGACTACCTTACCCTACATGTCTACATATGGGATTTCCCTACCTTATATGTCTGCATATGGGATTACCTTACCTTAAATGTATACATTTCCGTACCATTTATGTATATATATGGGATTTCCGTACCTTTTATGTATATATATGGGATTTCCGTACCTTTTTTGTATATATATGGGATTTCCGTACCTTTTATGTATATATCTATATATATATATATATATATATATATATATATATATATATATATATATATGGGATTTCCGAACCTTTTATATATATATATGGTATTGCCGTATCTTTTATGTATATATATATGGGATTTCCGTACCTTTTATGTATATATATGGGATTGCCGTACTTTTTATGTATATATATAGGATTTCCGTACCTTTTATGTATATATATATATATATATATGGGATTGCCGTACCTTTTATGTATATATATATATGGGATTTCCGTACCTTTTATGAATATATATATGGGATTGCCTTGCCGTGTGCAGCACACGTTCCGAAAAGAAAAGCACGCTTTAGTTAATGGCACAAAATACAATTATAGAAGAGTGTGACGTGAGACAAATTATAGAAGATTGTGACTATAAACATTGAACAAGTAGAAGATAGACGTCCATCGTTGACAGCATTGGCCACTTCTACTTCACGTATGTTGCTGTACTTCTTGTGCTGTAATCAAATAGCCATACGAAGTCCTAGCCACAGAGAGCCCTACCACATATAAGATACCAATGGGAAGGACTTGCAGCAGCATATGAGCACAATTTCTTTGTGTGTCCCTATCTCTCCACCACTCTGCGAGAAGAGAGCCCCGAGTGATCCTGCTGCGAAATGCTGCTCCAGGCAGAGGAGAACCTACGGAGGGTCTCCCAAGGGTCGATGTCAATATATTAGCTTCATGGAGGAACTTTAATTGAATCTTTGAAATGTTACTTTCACGGAAACGTGCCATAAGCAAGACATGGCGTGACTTTACCGAAGAACGAACGTATGTCGGGGGACATGAAATTGTATGGCTTAGGTTTTGTTTGAATCTTGTATGCGCTTACACCCAACGGTTGATGTTTACGCTGTCTGCTCATAGTTGTATCAACTCGCAAATTTTTAAGCTCTTCGCTGAACGCAAGCAGTCAGTCTGAATTCAAATTATATAGGCTAAAATCATTGTCATATTACAGAGAACATTAACCAATACCCTAGACTGTCTCCAAGTTTAATCCTAGATGTGTTCGTCTCTACAGAATCAATGACGTCATTCATTTAGCGAGGAAAAGATCCCACATTCAGCAAGTAGTGGTGTCTGCCGGGGGCAGTTCTCTCAGACCAATGTAGAGGGCAGACGGGCAGAGCGAGGAAAGAATAGACGAGGAAGCTTTATCAGAGTCGTTACGATCCTGTCCCCGACTCATTGAGAATAATTAAAGTCTCAGGACCCGAGGCAGTGACGAGGAATGTTTTTCTCATTGGTCCCCGTCCAGAACTAGTGTGAGGATGGCATGCGATATACTTGACTATCTCCCCATTCTTCATATCGCTGTCCTGCTCAAATATTGTGAGAAAATGGGAAGAGATGATGTGTCCACTGGGAGGTTTGCTCAGGACAGTGGCAACCTCTGGCATGAGCTGTACACGTTCTTGGAAAACTGGTTTTGTTTGATTTATTTAAATTCACTGGCAGAGCATTTAAAGGACTGTAAAGTTTATTTTTTGTAGAAAGGAGGCAGGGTTCAATCTCGACACATACGCATTTATTAAGATGTATATGGACACCTAACTTACAGTTAGAGAAGACAATGCAGCAAAGAAGGGAACTGGTCATCTCATCTTAGAAAACACTTAGACCTCGTACAAGAAAGTCCTTACCACTTCATCCCAGACGGCAATGTTTGTTTTGTGATTACTTCTGTTTAAATCCTCTGGTGCAGGATTTCATCACTGAGAAATATACAAGAAGATTGTATGGACCTTTCATCCATGTTTCAATCTCAAATAAACACATTTATGTCTCATTTATACTTGTTGGTTTATTTCTGGAGATTTCCATAAAGTTGATCACTCAATTGGATTGGAGAAATAGACTTGGAGAAAATATTGATTTCCATAAAGTTGATCACTCAATTGGATTGGAGAAACAGATTTGGAGAAAATATTGATTTCCATAAAGTTGATCACTCAATTGGATTGGAGAAACAGACGTGAAGAAAATACTATTATGTGTCTGTCCTCCTGATAAAGACACACGTCTGTACATCCAATTTTTTAATTTGTTGAGTAGATGATACGTCACGTTTTGCAGTGACAAAATTCGTGGATGGTATATTGTTATCCCTGAGTAACTGGTAGATCAGTCCCCAGGGGCAGGTATACTATTGTATGGATGGTAGGTCATTCTCCAGGGGCAGGTACATTATTGTGTGGATGGTAGGTCTTTCTCCAGGGGCAGGTATATTATTGTTAAGTAGATGGTAGGTCAGTCCCCAGGGGCAGGTACATTATTGTTGAGTAGATGGTAGGTCAGTCCCTATGGGCAGGTACATTATTGTTGAGTA
This sequence comes from Ariolimax columbianus, assembly GCA_036924085.1. NCBI lineage: Eukaryota > Metazoa > Mollusca > Gastropoda > Stylommatophora > Arionidae > Ariolimax > Ariolimax columbianus. The sequence continues at coordinate 84,113,251 of JAVGWX010000010.1, forward strand.
GATGGTAGGTCTGTCCCCATGGGCAGGTACATTATTGTTGAGTAGATGGTAGGCCTGTCCCCAGGGGCAGGTACATTATTGTTGAGTAGATGGTAGGTCAGTCTCCAGGGACAAGTACATTATTGTTGAGTACATGGTAGGTCAGTCCCCAGGGGCAGGTACATTATTGTATTTTATCTATTTCATTGTTGGAGTCTGACGTTGGTCAGGGCGTACTTTTATATATTTCATCGTTGGTCTGACGTATAAGTCAGAACACACTTTTATCTATGTTATTGTCGGAGTCTGATGTTGAAGTCAGTGTCTACATAATATCAATTGTTGTTTTGGGAAGTCTGACTTTGACGTCAGCACCTCGTCCAGTTATTATATCTAGCGGCGCTTTCTCTTGGTGATCAAGTCATCGTCAGATCTTGGCTTGGCTTGGTTTGACTTGGCTTGACTTAGTTTGACTTGACTTGGCTTGGTTTGACTTGGCTAGGCTTCGTTCGCTCTCAATCTCCCGCTACCAAACCCTGACATGGGCCTAAGTAGCAGAATATAGTCCAGAGAACGGATTGCGTTGTGTCGTAGTTTACAGTTTGGCTACGATATTTCCACCTTTCGGTCCAACACATCCAACGTCAGCAAGCATTTTTGTAGTACAGAGTTAGCATTCCCTCTTCGATTCCTTATCCTAAGCCAGTCTGCTCTGTTGCAGCCTGTTACCCAGGATCACCCCGTGGAGGTGTAGAAGGGTCTTAGCAGCTCTGGTTCGCTGGCCCTGATGCTAGCAGTCAGCTCTGGTTCGCTGGCCCTGATGCTAGCAGTAAGCTCTGGGTCGCTGGCCCTGACGCTAGCAGTCAGCTATGGGTCACTGACCACTGCATCTCATGCGCTGCTCATCTCTGGTTCGCTGGCCCTGATGCTAGCAGTCAGCTCTGGGTAGCTGACCGCTGCAGCTCATGCGCTGCTTAGCTCTGGTTCGCTGGCCTGATGCTAGCAGTCAGCTCTGGTTCGCTGGCCCTGATGATAGCAGTCAGCTCTGGTTCGCTGGCCCTGATGCTAGCAGTCAGCTCTGGGTAGCTGACCGCTGCAGCTCATGTGCTGCTTAGCTCTGGTTCGCTGGCCTGATGCTAGCAGTCAGCTATGGGTCGCTGGCCCTGACGCTAGCAGTCAGTTATGGGTCGCTGACCACTGCATCTCATGCGCATGTCAGCATCTTGATCCCCATCATCAGATGTGATCCACGTTTTCTTTAACAACGCTTTGTGTACCTAAACAATGATTTACTGAAACTATGTTTTATCATACCTAACTAGCTCTTCAAACAGCTGGTCTACAGTATATTTATGCCAGCTCTGAGCTACCAGGGCCAAACATGGTCACTGTCCACGTCGCGGGAGAGCAGAATTTTGATGTGTCAAATGAAGTGTTTGAGGAAGGTCATCGGTGTTATTAGGAGAGACAGATACGAAACGACGGCATTCGAAGTATGGTCGAAACAACGTCTTGTGCAGACTACATTGTCAGCTATAGGATAAGCTGGTTTGGTCAACTCGGGAGAATGCACTCTAATTAACTTCTATTGATAGCTTGCAGCGCTGGGAGATCTGGTTACATCACAAGAGAACGACGGCGAGGCAAGTGGATAGATGACATTAGACTGATTGCGCAACGACAGGTGCTCACAATGAGAAACGTAAAGTACTTTCCGCAGTACAGACGACTGACGCCACTTCCCCCCGCAGCTTCAGCTTATGTGGAAAGACAACTAACTGACTAACTCTTTTTTCTGTAAATCGAGTTCTGAAGAAGATGTATTATGTTGTGCTTTCAAATGTTTTCACAATTCTTGTAATTAATCAATCAATTGTGTTATAGTTTGCTGTTTCCTTTTACAATTTCAGACATTGCAATGCTGTTCCTCACATGTTCGTTGTTGTCGTCTACTCTAATGTCTTCCTCTTTTCTTAATTCTTTTCAGCAGTGATTTCTGGGTCTCTTTTTTTAATGTTCTAAGTTGTTAACGTTTGCACAATTCCTTGAATAATGGTTTATCCAAGCTGACGAGTGGAGCCTGAATTGTAGATATTGTACCATCTAAGAAAGAGGAGAGATTGTATATGCTGTACCATCTAAGAAAGAGAATAGATTGTATATGCTGTACCATCTAAGAAAGAGGAGAGATTGTAGATGTTGTATAATCTAAGAAAGAGAAGAGATTGTAGATGTTGTATCATCTAATAAAGAGGAGAGATTGTATATACTGTACCATCTAAGAAAGAGGAGAGATTGTATATGTTGTACCATCTAAGAAAGAGAAGAGATTGTATATACTGTACCATCTAAGAAAGAGGAGAGATTGTATATGTTGTACAATCTAAGAAAGAGAAGAGATTGTATATGCTGTACCATCTAAGAAAGAGAATAGATTCTATGTTCTGTACCATCTAAGAAAGAGGAGAGATTGTATATGTTGTACCATCTAAGAAAGAGAAGAGATTGTATATGCTGTACCATCTAAGAAAGAGAATAGATTCTATGTTCTGTACCATCTAAGAAAGAGGAGAGATTGTATATGTTGTATCATCTAAGAAAGAGAATAGATATTTTATGCTGTACCATATAAGAAAGAGGTGAGACTGTATATGTTGTACCATCTAAGAAAGAGAATAGATTCTATATGCTGTACCATATAAGAAAGAGGTGAGATTGTATATGTTGTACCATCTAAGAAAGAGGAGAGATTGTATATGTTGTACCATCTAAGAAAGAGGAGAGATTGTATATGCTGTACCATCTAAGAAAGAGGAGAGATTGTATTCATTGTACCATCTAATAAAGAGAAGAGATTGTATATGTTGTACAATCTAAGAAATTGTATATGCTGTACTATCTAAGAAAGAGAAGAGATTGTATATGTTGTACCATCTATATGTTGTACCATCTACATGTTGTACCATATATATGTTGTACCATCTATATGCTGTACCATCTATATGTTGTATCATCTATATGTTGTACCATCTTTATGTTGTACCATCTATATTTTGTACCATCTATATGTTGTACCATCGATATGTTGTACCATCTTTATGTTGTACCATATATATTTTGTACCATCTATATTTTGTACCATCTATATTTTGTACCATCTATATGTTGTACCATCTATATTTTGTACCATCTATATGTTGTACCATCTATATGTTGTACCATCTATTTGTTGTACCATCTAGGAGACGACATAATACATCAGCGCCAAGCTTACTGTAAATGTTCTCGGCACTGACTGAGGATTCAGTCATGACTGAGATACTTGGAATACTTGGAATCATGGTATTCAAACCGGCATGTTGGGACCGCGTGGGCTAGTGGTTACGTGACACGGCTCACAACACTGAAGGTGCTGGGTTCGATCCCCATCACAGCACCAGCCGTTACCCCGGGGAAGCAAACCCTTATAAAATGCAGGAGGATGCAGACCCTTACATAAAATGAATGCTGAAGTCGGATGCACTGTGCCGACAGGTGCAAAATACAAACCACATTGCAACGAACACGGCCTTTTGGGAATAGAGAAATAAGGCGGAAAGAAAAACCGACATGTATCTGTTGCTAGGTAACCGAAGGCTGTGGCTATATGTAGTAGGTAGTTTACAACTTCCTGCTGCCTACTAGACCTGGGGTGGAAGATACAAATAATGTGGGTAGATTTTTAACTATCATTTTTGTCCGGACAGTGGCTGTTAAGTTTACTCTTTTCGATTTCTAATTGTCAAGGTATTTTTAGGTGCTCGACACTGTACACGGAGGTCCGATATCACTATCCAGAGATCAGGGGTCCGATCTCACTACTCAGAGATCAGGGGTCCGATCTCAATACCCAAAGATCAGGGGTCCGATCTCACTACCGAGAGATCAGGGGTCCTATCTCAATACCCAGAGATCAGGGGTCCGATCTCAATACCCAGAGATCAGGGGTCCGATCTCAATACTACCCAGAGATCGGGGGTCCGATCTCAATACTACCCAGAGATCGGGGGTCCGATCTCAATACCCAGAGATCAGGGGTTCGATCTCAATACTCAGAGATCCGGGGTCCGATCTCAATACCCAGAGATCAGTGGAATTTTTACCAGAAAATCCATGTGATAAAATCACTGTCTCCTTCGGGATTCGAACCCGTGACCTCCATCCCTCGAGGCAGACACCTTACTTCGAGACCACTGGGTCCCCCCACATGAGGCGGACACCTTACCTCAAGACCATTGCTGACTAAGATTTTCTGACTAATTACCGGTGATTTAACGAGAAAAACTTCCTGCAGCAAATTTTGGTTCTTGGATATCAATCAATCAAACAATCAAAAGGTTTTCAGTTACCTATGGAGCATACATATCATCAACAAACATACGCGAAGTTCCCATCCCCAAAACCAGCCGCTCAAGCACTCTCCAGCGTATGTTTTGGTAACCGTCTACTTCTCCTGGCCTAAAGATTCCGAACAAAAAAGCTGCCTTATAATGTTATTAGAAGGTTTCCCCTTAACCTATGTCCCTTCCACCGTCGGCTTCTTCTCATTGTCATAAATCCTACCTTTTGTATGTTTGTCTGTCTGCCCAAAAGGTCCACATTTGTGTATCTCATCGTATCACTTCAATCATTCAGCTCAGCGCAAACAGACATAGATAAAAGGCTGTACTTTCGTTGGTTGCTGTTTTTGTTGCTATCCATGTTTCATGACCATACAATAGAACTGACTTTACACTGGAGTTGAAGATTGTTGTGTTTTAGGTAGTCTCATAGCAGACACTGGAGTAGGGGATGAAGTGTTGGAGACATTATTGTACTAGACTCAAGCTATTAAATAGGAGGTATGGTCAGTCCCTTGTCTCGTTGTCTTTTCTTAAATATCAGTAAGTTATGTACCCATTTAAAGTTGAGTAAACTAGATCGTGTCAGTGATAGGGGAGTGAACCCTCTATTATAACAACACTCTTCACGCTCTCATACTTCTTCTTCTTCTTTTTCTTCTTCCTCTTCTTCAACTGCGTTCTGTGTTTTCTGATCATGCTAAATCTTCAGTCCTATCGCCAGGATGAAGTCCACAGTCCTATCGCCAGGATGAAGTCCACAGTCCTATCGCCAGGATGAAGTCCACAGTTCTTTCCAGGTCTGAGCGGTGACCCCATAGGTTTTGCCTCAGTTCTGCTCTCTCTGGTCAGGTCAGGCATCTTAGTTCTTCGTGGACCGGACATTCTTGAAGTACGTGTTCAGGGGTCTGGACTGTCCCACGTGGGTATTCAATTGTTTGGGAGATTTCGAGGCGAAATAGGTGGTCCAGTAGTCTGCTTTTGCCCGTTCTCATGCGGAAGATTGCAGTTTCCTGGTGTCTTTGTAGCTGGTGGATTGGGTATGTACTGTTGCTCTCTCTCATTTCTTTCTCCCATGCCATTTTACACTGGCTGCGAATGATGGTTTTAGTCTCCTTATATGGCACTCGTGGGTGTACTGTTTCCTTTTTCCACCTGCTTTGGATAGTGCATCGTCTCTCTCGTTTCACGTAATTCTCAAACAAAGGTTGCAAATGGTGGTAGACTTGGTATAATTATGTCCCTAACACATCATCCCCAACAACAGTATCCAATGGGGCTACATCTACATTTACTGATTTATTGTAAAACTATTATACTTCAATAATGTTGCTATTCCCATGCACTACTCTTTATAGTTGCCTTTTACAACATACGCGGAGGGGCAGTGTCCTATTCGTCCCTTGCCTGTGAGAGGCCCGAGACCTACCCGGGAATGCCTAGGTGTTAAACAAACAACAAATGTTAAGAAATCTTAGTCTTAGCCTTAGCCTTAGTCTTAGCCTTAGCCTTAGCCTTAGTCTGAGTCTTAACCTTAGCCTTAGCCTTAGCCTTAGCCTTAGGTCTTATCCTTAGCCTTAGCCTTAGCCTTAGTCTTAGTCTTAACCTTAGCCTTAGCCTTAGCCTTAGCCTTAGTCTTAACCTTAGTCTTAGTTGACCTGTACTTTTTCAGGGGTAGATGCCCCATGTGAAGGTCCCAGCTCTGGTGTGAGTTTCCTGCTTAGCTGTCTAGGTTCGGGCAGCTTATTACTCCGCTGTGTTGGGACAAGTGTCGCTGAGGGTGGCTAACCTATCTTAATAGACTCAAACACTAGAGCAAAGAAGAGCCGCAGCCTGTTAGGCGCCATCTATGCTGCTCTTAATTAACAAACCACCTAACCATGGCCGGTGTTACGCAATAATACACAGTTAGTCGCCTCTTACAACATGCTCTCTCTGGGGCGGTGGTGATATTCTTGAGTGGCACACACAAAGATCCCTGCAGACCACAGTTACTGAACGAAACCAAAGCAATCGGAGCCCTCGGAAGCCAATGCATGTGTTTTCTGTGCGAAAGAAATACTTTGCAATCGTGGGCATCCCTAGCATTTCCTTAATATCCATTCTACGTCAATTGAAGAGCCTGATTCTGATATATTTAACTTATTTCTTTCCGTTTATCTCTCTACCAGTCTGTTTCTACCGTTACCCACAACTAGCTCCGCCCATTGCTTTCTTTAACTGGGCCGACTGACGTAGAGTGCAGGGGCGGTAAGCGAATATTGTGGCGTCCGACAGCCCCCAGGCAATGATTGCTGATTCCTATTGGAGGACCAAGCTTCGACACGGCGTCTGGTAATTTGGAAAGAGCTGGGTGATGGGACCAGATCTGTCGCTTTGAACTTTCTCCTAATCACCGGAGGCTGGTGGATCGAGCCGGTGGTAAGACCTACATATCAGGCAAATGCGAACTTGAAACGAGCCCGGAAGTCATCAAACCTGGCTACCGCTATCATTACGCTACGAACAGCTTAAAATACTTTAGCGTTAAAAACCATGTTAGCTCTCTCTCTTTCTCTCTCAACGGGACACTACTACACATCTGATTTTGTGGTTTGAAATTTGCGATATTGCTATCATTGATTGAGCGTTTGGGTGGCAGGGGGATAGAGCACTCTATTTTCATGACAGAGGAATGGGGTTTGATTCCTCCTTATCGACAAGCTACGGTCAACCCAGTGGTAAATGCATACCTGGTCTAATGTTGGAGACGGAAATGAAGCTAGCCGGACATCCCCCATCTCAAAAATAAGCTGTAGCCAAGAGCAAATAAACCTCTAACACTTCATCCCCGATAGCAAAGCCTGCTACTGAACTAACTTGACCGTACCTTTAACTATTGAAATAAAAATAAAACGAAGCTGCAGCTGACTCGTGGAATAAAATTAAGTATTAGTAAAACATGTATAGGTATATACAGCCCTTTAACGAAAATACGAACGAAAAATTCCTTTACTTCCAGAAAACCGTCTTCAGATACAACTAACAAAACACATATAAGGTAACACATCATATATGAAAACACAGTCATGAAAATATAAGGTAACACATCAAATATCAAAACAAAGTCATGAATTTCAAGGATGGGCTTATTGCACTTGATCCAATGACTGCTGCGACTTTTCGTCGTCTCTTGTCATTTCATCACTCTGCACTCATCTCTTTATTTTCCTTTTACCACCATTCCGTTCTCGAAATTCATGACTACGTTTTCAGATTTTCATCCAAGATCTGTTAGCTTATATTTGATCATATCCTCCATAATCTGAGCTTATATTTGATGTTCTCATTCATAATCTGAGCTTATATTTGATGTTCTCATTCATAATCTGAGCTTACATTTGATGCTCTCCTCCAAGATCTGTTAGCTTATATTTGATGCTCTCCTCCAAGATCTGTTAGCTTATATTTGATGCTCCCATTCATAATCTGATCTGTTAGCTTATATTTGATGCTCGCTCTAGAAACCAAATTGTGCCTTTACAAATCATGCCTCATTTCAATCCACCTGTATGGATCCAAAACGTGGACAGTCTTGCAACGAGGTCGTATGAATCTTTGAGTCTTCCAGAGATTTCCATATGCGTAGTCAGAGGTGCATCCTTGGAATCCACTGGTATGTCCACTGTTACCAACAATGGGGTCGACCAACAAACATATCTTGAGAGTGTTGTATCTATGATGGTCTGTTGCCGTCTCTCTCTCTCTCTCTCTCTCTCTCTCTCTCTCTCTCTAAGTAGCCTACCCCCCTCAGAATGTCTCCGTCCCCCAGATTTCGCTCCTTCAACTGTGAGAGACCATATCAAACAAGGAGTCGCAGCTTGGGACGCCCCTGTAACACCCGAATGCGACAAATCGCCAACATCTCATCAGAACTATTATAAGCCCCATGAGCCAGGTGACAGGCGATATTATTATTACTATTATGATGAGATGGATGTGGCAGAGTGGTTGTGTTACCGGTATCTTGTACAGAGGTTGGCTTGGCTTCGTTCATTCTCAATCTCCCGCTACCAAACCCTGAAAGGGCTTAATTACCAGAATGTAGTTCAGAGAACGGAATGCGTTGTGTCGTAGCTTACAGCTTGACTGTGATATTTGAAACCTTTCGGTCCAACACATCCGACTTCAGCAGGCATTTTTTTAGTACCGGGTTAGCATTCTCTCTTCGATCCCTTCTCCTTAGCCAGTCTGCCCTGCTGCAGCCTGTTATCCAGGATCACCACGTGGAGGTGTGGAAGAGTCTTGGCAGCTCTGGTTCGCTAGCCCTGTCGCTAGCAGTCAGCTGTGTGTCGCTGACCACTGCAGCTCATGCGCTGCTCAGCATCTTGATCCAAATTACATAGGTTAAGAATTTAGACAAGCACTAGATATGTGTATAACAGAGATAAAATAAACACCAAACCTTAAACCTAACCCTAACTTATAACCCTAATATAAACCCAACAATTCTAATATTAACTCTGAACCTAATCCTAAATCTAACTATAAACTTAACTTTAAACGGAAACTTAACCTTAATCCTCGTCCTACCCTAACCGTAGCCCTGCTATCTAAACATAACCTTAACTACATCCATAACCATAACCACTACTCTAACCATAAGCGTAGCCCTACTCCATATACATACATACATACATACACACATGCACACACATACATACATACACACACACACATACATACATACGCACACACATACATACATACGCACACACATACATACATACATACGCATACACACATACATACATACGCACACACATACATACATACATACGCACACACACATACATACATACGCACACACACATACATACATACGCACACATGTACATACACACACGACGGCGAGGGTGGTGATGGATGAGGGCGGGAGAAATCAATCAATATTGCTCATTTTGTTGATTATTGATTATCCAGTTCTTATCGGGTTTATATTGAACTGCTTGCAGTTTCTTCTACATTGTACATACCATATTGTGGCTTGATCCGTTCTGTCACGAGAACCTCCCCAGGATACGTATATGTTATATGAGCCATATGTATCTCCAATTATTTCACATGTTTTTTTCCAAAACTGTGGAGACGGAGATCATGCAGTGGCGTAGCGCAGTTATTTTTGTTTATTTTTTGGTTTTTTATTCGTTTCATATATACTCGTGCATATTAATGACCAGATATGCGACTATTTTCTAGAGCGTACAGAACCAACATTGCTGCATGCTGGTCAGATCTATAGGTGCCCTATCGCTTTCAGCAAATAGAAAAAGGTATGGATACTGTAGTTCCTAAAGTTAGCAGATTGTCGATACTCCAGCTTCAAAATTCCTAAAGTTAGCGGGTTGTCAATACTCAAGCTTCAAAATTCCTAAAGTTAGCAGGTTGTCGATACTCAAGCTTCAAGATTCCTAAAGTTAGCGGGTTGTCGATACTCAAGCTTCAAGATTCATAAAGTTAGCAAGTTGTCGATACTCAAGCTTCAAGATTCCTAAAGTTAGCAGGTTGTCGATACTCAAGCTTCAAGATTCATAAAGTTAGCAGGTTGTCAATACTCAAGCTTTAAGATACCAGGAAAACGCTATAAGCACGTGGATTGTAATTGCCTTTTACTCTATTCACGAACCACATGATCCTGATGTCAATGTGGTATGACTTGTGTAAGGAACAGACTTTAGTCTAGGACGCAGCGATATAAGAAACAACTGCTGGGTAGCGTTAAGAATTGCTTAAATACTTCATCTTTTTCGTTTGTTTTCAAACTTCCTCTACCAAGTCAAGGAAGGGGCTTTGCAAGTAGCAGAATGTAGTTTATAGCTTGAATGCTAGATATTTGCAGCGTTCGTTCTTTTTTTTTTTTTTTTTTTTTTTTTTTTTTTTTTGCGTTCGCCTTATTTCTCTAATCCCCAAGGCAGTGTACGTTGCGCTGCGTTTTTATTTTTGCGCCTGTCGGCCCAGTGCATCCGACTTCAGCACGCATTTTATGTAAGGGTCTGCTTCCTCCTGCATTTTCTAAGGGTTTGCTTCCCCAGGGTAACGGCCGGTGCTGTGATGGGGATCGAACCCAGCACTTTCTGGTTGTGAGCCGTGTCACTTAACCACTAGGCCACGCCGTCCCCCCAGCGTTCGGTCTGAAACAGCCGACTTCTGCACGGCAGTTTTGGGTACTCGGTTAGCCTTCCCTCTTCGATCCCTTATCCGTGTGCAGTCTGTCCTGATGTCGCCTGTTATCAAGCATCACCACGTGGAGGTGGGAAAGAGTCTTGGCAGCCCTGCTTCTCAGGCCCTGATGCCCGTCCATTTTAGTTCCTGTCTGTTACTTATCATGCACTACTCAGGATCTTGACCTCTATACTGAATTACGACAAATGTTAACTTTGTTACAATACTTCACAAAGTTGGATTTCAAGTTTTACATTAAACTCTTACAGGACCAAGGACGCGTAATTGATTCGTCCATGTCCTTATATTTATATTTCGCAGATTGCAACGCTCTTTTTTATCGCACCTTTCCAGACTAAACGATTTTAAACCAGTGTAAGTCAGGCGAGACCTGAGTGGACGATTACAAACCAGAGTGTAAAGGACAGTCGATGCAATGAAAGCACCTGTTATCTCCAACGAAGAAGAAATCAAAACACGGGTTTCCGCTGAGAAAGTCATGGTGGCCATCTTTTGAGATGTTGATGGACTGACTATATTGGTGCATTTTCAGGAAATGAGTGAAACTGTGACTAGAGCCCGATACAGTGATATGAAAGGGAACAGGTTCAAGCCCACGATACTATCGAAACACCGGGGACTTCTATCACAAGAGGTATTCAACGTCTCCCCCCCCCCCTACTTCTCATCTCTTCCCTCCCCCCCCCCCCCATTTTAAAGAACATTTGCGGGTCAGAGATTTGCAGACGACAGCAAGGTAATGAAGGTGGTGCAAAATCGGTTAAATGTGGCGCTAAAATACTTGTTTCTAAGGGACAACCACAAGCTAGTGGACAAGGGGACAGGTTGACAGGTGGACAAAGTGTGTTGCTAGGCACGGGAATTATGTTGACAAATAAGACACACCAGAGGTCTAGTTCCCATATGTTACTTAATGACTGTCCCTCGTGTTCGTGTTTATACACATACATACACACACACCTTACACACACGCACACGCAATACACACACGCACACACACACGCAATACACACACACAACCCCACACGCCCTACACACACACAACCCCACACGCCCTACACGGGGACGTCAGATAGGGGCCTTGATCAGTATGTTTCTTCTTAAGTGAGACTGGGGTCTATATCAGTATGTTTCACCTGACCTCAGTTGCTCTTAGCCCGTGACCCATGACAAAAAACCTGACCTGTAGATATGAAATCCACGCGTAGACCCCTAGACCCCGAACGCTGGACCCATGCATGTCGTTATAGACGACTATGGAGGGTCATGCAACATGATGATGTCAAACAAATCGCTTCAGAAAGAACGACAGCATTCTGCTCTGGAGCGTGTTTCCTTTACTTAATCGTCTACAGTGGAGATCTTATGCTTCGCAATAAGCGACATAGGAAAGACAATTAATGTAGGGAGGACAATGAATGTATGGAAGACAATGAATGTAGGGAAGACAATGAATGTAGGGAAGACAATGAATGTAGGGAAGACAATGAATGTAGGGAAGACAATTAATGTAGGGAGGACAATGAATGTATGGAAGACAATTAATGTAGGGAGGACAATGAATGTAGGGAAGACAATGAATGTAGGGAAGACAATGAATGTATGGAAGACAATTAATGTAGGGAGGACAATGAATGTAGGGTAGACAATGAATGTAGGGTAGACAATGAATGTAGGGAAGACAATGAATGTAGGGAAGACAATGAATGTTGGGAAGACAATGAATGTAGGGTAGACAATGAATGTAGGGAAGACAATGAATGTAGGGAAGACAATGAATGTAGGGAAGACAATGAATGTAGGGAAGACAATGAATGTATGGAAGACAATTAATGTAGGGAGGACAATGAATGTAGGGTAGACAATGAATGTAGGGAAGACAATGAATGTAGGGAAGACAATGAATGTAGGGACGACAATGAATGTAGGGAAGACAATGAATGTAGGGAAGACAATGAATGTAGGGAAGATAATGAATGTAGGGAAGTCAAAGCGCCTGGTAAACGAGGGGAAGGGAGAGGGCTGGGGAGGGGCTGATCACGCCATGACAGAAACAGCTAGGGTCTAGTTCAGTCAAGTCTCCAACACTTTATCATTGACGACTTTGTTTGATGTGGGGCTGTCATTACATTTTATGTTGGCATAAGCGTAAACACAACACATAAATACCACTTACACAAACACATAAAACCCACTTCCACAAAAAATTAAAACCAACTCCACACACACACATACACACACACACACACACACACACCACTGTCACACACACATAAAAGCCACTTCAACACACATACACATACAAACCATTTACACACACATAAAAACCACTTTAACACACACATAAAAAAACTACTTTGACACACACAAAACCACTTCCACGCATATATAAAAACTACTTCCACACACATTAAAAGCAGTTTCCTACACATCAAAATCCCTTCTACCTACTTTCTCACACATAAAAACCACTTCCACACACATGACACCCACTTCCACATACATAAAAACCACTTCCACACATTAAAAACCACTTTCACATACATTTGAAAAGCAATTCTACAGACATAAAAAAACCACATCCACCAATACATAACAAACAACTTCCACACACATAAAAACCACTTCAACCCACTAAAAAAACCACTCCAACCTACATAAAACCACATCCATATACACACATACAAAAACCACTTTTACAGACACACATAAAAGTCACTTCACGCACACATAAAAACCACTTTTACACACACATAAAACAACTTCGACACACACATAAAAATCTTTTTCACACACATAGAAACCTCTTTCACACACACATAAAAACCACTACCTCATACATCGAAACTAGTTCCGCGTTCATTGGACTACTTTCACACAGACACACATACAAATACACAAACACACACATAACATATGCACGTCTCCACAACTCCGGCAACTTATAGTCACTTCTAAGACCTACACATACGCATACAACACACACATGGTATATACTCGTATATCTAATAACACACACAGGCCCACATACATACATATACACGGATCGCATATACTCCCACACTATTTACCCACATATACACAAACAACAACATACTATCCACATGTTTCCTTCACCCTTCCCCCCCCCACCCCCACCCCCTACACTCACCCCTTCATCAATCTACCCCCACCGACTCCTTATTTCCTAGAAAAACGAAATCATCCAGGAATTTCCCCGAACTGTCACCAACAAGATTTGCAAGTCCAAGTTGTTACCTCAGACACAGCAATTATTTCCTTCTCCTCAGGCTGTGTCTGTGGTCGGATAATAAACGCTGGAGCGCCCCAGGTGGACTGAATACCAACGGAGTACGGGGCTTCACTTACTGTTTCTACATTTTCTCTCCATCTTAGAGCTGGTATTTTTCTTAACTTGGAATTGTTAGTCCATTCTGGTCCCTTCGATGCTTATTATGTGTCTGTTCCCTAGTAATGCTCTTTTGGAGTGAAACGGCCCAGTACAAGTCTGTTGTTGGTTTCAAATCAAGTTATATTTTAATCATGTCTGTATATCGTGGGTCGTGTCTGTATAACTGAGTGGTAGACCGTTCGCTCCTCGGTGCAAAAGTATCAGGTTTGAACACCGTCACAGACACGCTCACGTCAACTAAGTTCTAAATGGGTACCTTAATAATGGTAGGGAAGAAAAGGCAACAAGGAAGAGAACTGGCCACCACACCTCATTAGAACCGAAGACCAGGATAACTAGAGTGGATACACTTCATCTTCTACAGCAATGTATGATGGGACACTGTTCAGTCTGCCATTTGTTACTATATTGTAGGTCCTGTAGGACCGATTACATTCTTTAACGACACCATTAGCTGTTTTGGTGTGAGCTTTATGCACTGGGCAGGCTCAGCCGTCACTACATCAGTAAATCACTTCCGCTTCCTCTTGGATATACGTCTTAGAACGTGTGTGCGCATGAGCAGATAAGTACATCTCTGAGCTATCTTAACGGTGTTGTCATGGTTCGTTAGTTGGTTTTATTTTCGTATCTCAATGTCCATGACGAGTCTTTTAGTAACGTAAGGTTATCTTTTATTTTGTTTCCACCGTGATGTCTCTTCTATTTCGTCATTGTTATGAAAAGACTATGTTGTTACGTTGTGTCTTGTTCGCAGCAAAGATCCGATGTCTACATCTTTCTGTACCACAAAACTGGTTTCAACACATAACATTTATGATCCCTCTTCGATCCCTCTTAGATCCCTATTCTCTAAGCCAGACATCATAGATGCAGCCTGTATCCAGGGTCGCCACTAGGAGGCAGAATATCGTTTTGGATAACTCTGGTTCACTGACCCTGACGTAAACAGTGAAATATGGCTTGGCTTGTCTACGTTCATTCTCAATCTCCCACTACCAAACCTTGAAAGGGCTTAAGTAGCAGAATGTAGTCCAGAGAACAGAATGCGTTGTGTCGTAGTTTACAGCTTGACTGCGATATTTACACCTTTCGGTCCAACACATCCGACTTCAGCAAGCATTTTTTAGTATCGGGTTAGCATTGCCTCTTCGATCCTTTCTCCTTAGCCAGTCTTTCATGCTGCAGCCTGTTGTCCGGGATCACCGCGTGGAGGTGTAGAAGGGTCTTGGCAGTTCTGGTTCGCTGGCCCTAACGCTATCAGCCAGCTATGGGTCCCTGACCACTGCAGCTCATGCGCTGCTCAGCATCTTGATCCCCAGTGAAATATGATAAGCTGGTTATTGTCAAATCGTTCACGGCGTCTTGTGCTGCCATGGCTGTCTGAGCTAGACATGTGATTATCGTGTAAATCACTAGGGCGATTCGATACTAATCAATTACAACCTACCAACCCTCTCCATTTGGACTAGAGATGTGGAACACATACAGAGATTAACAACTAAATTATATTCTTAATTCTACAGAATCACAATTAAAATAAAATACAGTTGTTTGTCTCTAAGCGGTTTAGCCATAACCAGATCTCTCATCAAAGTAAGGAAAGTACTAAAGTACGACACACTTCCCAAGAATCTGATAACAGCCAAATCGGTTGTAAGATGTTGTAAGAAGCGACGTTCTGTAAAGAACACGCGACTAACTTTTATGGAGGCTGAGTGGCCTAGGGCTGAAGAGTCCGTTTCACAATCTCAACTCACCTGGTTCGAATCCCACTCAACTTAATGACTTAAGAGCAGTACTCTGTCAACTATGCCAGCAATCCACACGCAAAAGAGTAGTGGTACAGTGGGTTCCATCCCTCTGTAACATTCAAGGCAACGAGGAGGCAGGCAGATTGGCAAAAGAAGGTGCAAGGTTACCACAACCAGATTCAAGTGTGACCTACGAAGAGTAAAAAAGGTTTATTAGGGCCAGATACATGGCCAAATGGGAAACAAAACATACTGGCTACACACAAAAATAATACTTATTACCAGTTGAACAAAGAGAGCAGGTCGTGGTCTTCAGACTCCGCACAGGCCACAACAGATTGAGGTACCATCTATTCAATAAACTAAAGATAGGTGCTACTGACGAATGCATCTGTGGCACAGGGAAAATGACCGCTGAACATGTGCTGCAAAATTTCACGACATACGAAGGCCAGAGAAAGCACATGTGGCCATCACCAGTGCCAACACTAGACAAGCTCTTTGGCAGTGTCGACAGCCTCATGATGACCGCTACTTTCTTCGAACAAATTCAAGTTGACGTCTGACAGAGTACGAAGAAGAAGAAGAATCCCACTCGTGTCCAGGTTGGCAGACGTGTTTTAATTTTCGCTCCTCCTCGTAAGGAGAGTAATGACAACCTACCGTACAGTACCACCTGCCAAGAAATATGTAACAGCCAAATAGGTGACGGTTGTAAGAAGCGACGGTCTGCAGTTGGCAGGCTCCTTACTTTAGTAGACAGAAGTAAAAAGCATGCCTATTCTACCTCCACCCCACCCACAACACAGGAATTGGAAAATGAGTCTGAAATTGAAAAGAAACTGGAGTAATAATGTTTGTTTGGACGTCAGTGAGCTGTTACATTGATACCACTGGTATAGCCATGTGCTCGAGCTTGTTGTTAGACCTCGTCTTAAGCTGAAGGGGACTCTGCCAGCTGTCGGAGTCACGAGGTGCGGGATCGACTCCTCCTTTGTCTCCAGCCGGCCAGTAGATGGTCCTTGACACAGAGGAATAATTTGAGAAGGAGCTGGTCAGCGGGGACCTCCTGCTCCTGCAAGACAACATGGCCGCAGATGGAAAGTCTGTGAGGCATCAGATTTTCCAGTATGAGTGAGAGACTTGTGACATCAGCATTGGGAACAAGGTTGTACCAGTCAACTTTGAGAATTCGTCGCTGGCTGCACGTATGGAAAGCCTCAAGTCTTGATGTGAGGTCAAGTCAGGAGTTGGACTAGAAAAAGCATATCAGATTAAGCCATTACGACAAGAAATAGAGTGCACTGGAGATCCATGCAGCCAAACCTACAATGCGGAGATCGTACATGGACTGAGCTGAACTTATGCAGTACTCATCAAGGCGAACTGTCGTATGTTAGCGAGTCTATCAGAAAGGTGTACCATTCGGTATTCATAACAATTGTTATTATTGAGATAAGTTAGTTGTTATTATTGAGATGAGTTAGTTGTTATTGTTGAGATAGGTTAGTTGTTATAATTGAGATAAGGTAGTTGTTATTATTGAGATAAGTTAGTTATTATTAAGATAAGTTAGTTTTATGTATTGATTCGCGTTATTGACTGATAAATTAGTTGATCGATCAATCAAATTATTTTTTATTCGCTTTAATGGTTGATTTATTTATCAATTTACTGAATTATTGATTCGCTTTATTGATTGATTGATTCACCTTATTGATTGATTTATTTGCTTGATTGATTGACCGATTGATTGTTGAAACGCGTTATTGCAATTGCACCATTTGGTACCACAACAGCAGACTCCTTAACAGGAAGTCGGCATCCCAGTGTATGTAGCATCGGCTCTACGGGAGTCGTGTTGCATGATGAGTCTGCTAACACCAAATGCAATACTCTATATCTATATTTACGACATTCTTGGACAGTTCTATCTATTTTAACCGGGACACTGCTCTCGTAACCTGTCACTCCCACACGTCAAGTGTTACAACATTCAAATATCTAGTAGCCACAACTTCTACACGTCAAGTGTTACAACATTCAAATATCTAGTAGCCACAACTTCTACACGTCAAGTATTACAATATTCAAATATCTAGTAACCACAGCTTCTACAAGTCAAGTGTTACAACATCCAAACATCTAGAATAGTAGCCACATCTTTCACAGGACACGTGTTACAGCATCCAAATATCTAGTAGCCATTTGTCACACCATTCAAGATATCATCTCAGTGTTGTCCGCAGCCTCTTTTCTCCTAAACTTCCTAGCTGTTACATGGTTTATCGGTCCAACCCCCCCCCCCCTCCCCACCCACTCACCCTCTTCTTCTCCATCATCCTCTCCTCACCCCACTCTTGTGTAGGTGTCCAATGCTAGCCAAACTATACAAAATTATATAAACAACAGCATTTTTACTTTGTTTTTATTTTCCTTTGCGTACGCCTTATTTTTCTGTTCCCCAAGGCAGTGTGCGTTGCACTATTTTTTAAATTTTGCGCCTGTAGGTCTAGTGCATCCAACTTCGGCCTTCATTTTCTGTAAGGGTCTGCTTTCTTCTGTATTTTCTAAGGGGTTGTTTCCCCGGGGTAACAGCCGGTACTGTGATGGGGAGCGAACCCAGCATCTTCGGATTGTGAGCCCTGTCACTTAACCATTAGCTACGTGGTTCACTAGCTACATTTAAAATAGACTGTATGATTATTAACATTGATCTTTGTTCTTCAAATAAAGTCACAATTACTTGAAAGCAATGTTCCCAATCAACTCTCATAATTCTCGCCGTTTACCCCTGTGTCAGAAACCAAAAGTCGGTCTTAGTACGAAAACAGAAACTAGAAATGTGACACATTGACATTGTCATCTAAAACGTCATTTAGCAGAAAATATAAAAAAAAGCTTTAAAAATAACTTTTAAATATTTTTTTAATATATTAAAGTTTTCCGTGGGATGAACATTTCTTCGCCATGAAATCAAACTACACACCTTTCTACCCAGCATATATAACAGGAAACATATTATCTTAAAACTGGGAGGGTCACAGAATTAATGAGGACGCATAAATGGCAACTAGTCAGACGCTGCATATTTAATTATTAAAAAAACGTTCCTGGACCTTAAAATGTCAGTTTTTATATCGTTTTGTCAAGACAACTTTTTAATTGTATAATGTTGAAGACATGATTTTTTTAAAAACCTGAAGTTTCCGTTTATAAGTCGTCTGCACATTGAAAATTATGGTGTTGGACCGAAAGGTAAACTAGGGTTCATGTGATCAGCTTCACGCTCTCATTATTTAGGTCACAGATGGGCTATGCAACGATAATACGTAACGAGAGCAAAGAGTGAGCCAACCACAGCAAGCTTTTCATTTTGAAGGCATGGTCTCTGGGTAGTGAGATCGGACCCCTGACCTCTGAGTAGTGAGATCGGACCCCTGATCTCTGGTTAGTGAGATCGGACCCCAAATCTCTGGGAAGTGAGATCAGACCCCTGATCTCTGGGTAGTGAGATCAAACCCCTGTTCTCTGGGCAGTGAGATCGGACCACTGGACTCTGGGTAGTGAGATCGGACCCCTGATCTCTGAGTAGTGAGATCGGACCCCTGATCTCTGGGTAGTGAGATCGAACCTCTGATATCTGGGTAGTGAGATCGGACTGCTAATATATGGGTAGTGAGATCGGTCCCCTGATCTCTGGGTAGTGAGATCGGATCCCTAATCTCTGGGAAGTGAGATCGGACCCCTAGTCTCTGGGAAGTGAGATCGGACATCTGACCTCTGGATAGTGAGATCGGACCCCTGATCTCTGGTTAGTGAGATGCGACCCCTGATCTCTGGGCAGTGAGATCGGACCCCTGAATTCTGGGTAGTGAGATCGGACCCCTGATCTCTGGTTAGTGAGATCGAACCCCTGATCTCTGGGTAGTGAGATCGGACCCCTAATCTCTGGGAAGTGAGATTGGACCCCTGACCTCTGGGTAGTGAGATCGGACCCCTGATCTCTGGTTAGTGAGATCGGACCCCTGACCTCTGGGTAGTGAGATCGGACCCCTAATCTCTGGGAAGTGAGATCGGACCCCTAGTCTCTGGGAAGTGAGATCGGACCCCTGACCTCTGGGTAGTGAGATCGGACCCCTGATCTCTGGTTAGTGAGATCGGACCCCTGATCTCTGGGCAGTGAGATCGGACCCCTGGACTCTGGGTAGTGAGATCGGACCCCTGATCTCTGGGTAGTGACATCGGACCCCCGTGTACAGTGTCGAGCACGTTCAAAATACCTTCATAAAAATTCAAAAGAGTAGGCTTAACGGCGCTGTCCGGTCAAAAATTCTAGTTAAAAATCTACCCATAATTATTTGTAACTTCTCTCAGTCCTACTAAGTCGCAGGAAGTTGTAAAATACCCACTACATATAGACGCAGCACTCGGCTACCTAGCAACATACATTTACTTGCCTGTTTGTATACCAGGATACCAAGTATTCGAAGTATTATTTTTCCAAGACTAAATATTAATTCAAAGTCCGCATCATTTACGGTTTCTTACAAATAAGTGAATGTATTACACATGCTTTATACGGTTAAAATCGGTATAACAGCAGGGCGTAAATAGCATTACCACGTAAAAAGAGATATATTCATTTATATGTTCGTGTAATGTTATCTTCATTGGATTTTGAACCTGCATTTTTCTCATGAGACATATCGCTGTTACTGGCAGGGATTTGTTTTGTTTCTTAACTTATTGTCCAAGACTTACATCCACGAATCAATCTTGTTTGTTCATAACACAGCAATACTCTCTCTTCTCTCACCTCCGTCTCTCTCTATCTCTCTCTCTCTCTCTCTCTCTCTCTCTCTCTCTGTATGTATGTCTTATATTACCAAATACTTATTTATTAGTGTTTTCTAGTTTCTAGAAGCATGTTTTAGCATGTTTTGTTGTTCTGTGTGATGTTATACATTTTATGTTGTTTTCTTATTCTCCTAGTTTATATTTTACTCTTCACGGAGTATGACAGCCCGGAGCATGGGAGCCCGGAGCATAGGAGCCTGGATCATAAGAGTTCTGGACCTTACGAGTTCTGTACCACGGGAGCCTTGCATCATAGAAGTCATGTACAATGGGAGACATGTACACTGGAAGGTCTGTACCATAGGAGTTCTGTATCATAGGAGTTCTGTACCATAGGAGCTCTGTACCATAGGAGTTCTGTACCATAGGAGTTCTGTACCATAGGAGTTATGTACCATAGGAGCTCTGTACCATAGGAGATCTGTACCATAGGAGATCTATACTGTAGGAGATCTGTACCATAGGAGATCTGTACTATAAGAGTCCCCAACGTATGAGCCTACACTAATAATAATAATGCTCGCTTAGGCCCGTTGTGACAATCGTCCACCAACACGTCCATCGAATGAGGGTTGTTCGTAGTCTATCGACCGAAATCCCTACAGACTGCCCAGGTGGAGCCCTTTACGCTACAGCCTCGGATAGCGAGGAGCGTATCTTGAACCAATGTCTGTGTCAGCTTTCCTTGCCAACACTCTATTAGTCATATACCATAGGATTGTCCTGTACCAAAAGAGAGTCATGTACTATAGGAGAGACCTGTACCAAAGGAGAGTCATGTACTATAGGAGTCATGTACCATAGGAGAGACCTGTACCAAAGGAGAGTCATGTACTATAGGAGTCATGTACCATAGGAGAGTCCTATGCTATAAGAGAGTCCTGCACTATAGGAGAGTCCTGTACTACAGGAGTCATGTACTATATGAGAGTCCTGTACTATAGGAGTCCTGTACCATAGGAATCATGTACTATAGGAGTCATGTACCATAGGAGAGTCCTATGCTAAAAGAGAGTCCTGCACTATAGGAGAGTCCTGTACTACAGGAGTCATGTACTATATGAGAGTCCTGTACTATAGGAGTCCTGTACCATAGGAGTCATGTACTATAGGAGTCATGTACCATAGGAGAGTCCTGTACCATAGGAGAGTCCTGTACCATAGGAATCAAGTGCCATAGGAGAGTCCTGTACCATAGGAGTCAAGTGCCGTAGGAGAGTGCTGTACCATAGGAGTCAAGTGCCATAGGAGAGTCCTGTACCATAGGATTCAAGTGCCATAGGAGAGTCCTGTACCATAGGAGTCATGTACCATAGGAGAGTCCTGTACCATAGGAGAGTCCTATGCTATAAGAGAGTCTTGCATTATAGGAGAGTCCTGTACTACAGGAGTCCTGAACTAAATGAGAGTCCTGTACTATAGCAGTCATGTACCATAGGAGGCATGTACTATAGGAGTCCTGTACCATAGGAGAGACCTGTACCAAAGGAGAGTCATGTACTATAGGAGTCATGTACCATAGGAGAGACCTGTACCATAGGAAAGTCATGTACTATAGAAGTCCTGTACCATAAGAGAGTCCTGTACCATAGGAGACTCCTGTACCATGGGAGTCCTGTACCATAGGAGTCCTGTACCATAAGAGAGTCATGTACTATATGAGAGTCCTGTACCATAGGAGTCCTGTACCATAGGAGTCCTGTACCATAAGAGAGTCATGTACTATATGAGAGTCCTGTACCATAGGAGAGTCCTGTACCATAGGAGAGTCCTGTACCATAGGAGAGTCCTGTACCATAGGAGAGTCCTGTACCATAGGAGAGTCCTGTACCATAGGAGAGTCCTGTGCCATAGGAGAGTCCTGTACCATAGGAGAGTCCTGTACCATAGGAGAGTCCTATACCATAGGAGAGTTCTGTACCATAGGAGAGTCCTGTACCATAGGAACCCTGTAACATATGAACCATGCATTTAGGAGCCCTGTAACAAAATATTGTGTTCGGTTTTGCAGTGGCAATTTCTGAAGCAGCATGCTTTAGATGCTGAACTTCTTAGACCAATGCACTGCACTCTTCAGTTACCTTTTATGCATGCGTGTGAGGTTACAGTGGTCCTATCCTTTACTCTCCTAGAACCACACGGTGATTGCATGTTATTGTGCCCCTAATTGTAAGACATAACACATATACTAATCACTTCTTGAATGTCGACACTGTAGTCAATGAACGGGTAATCTATGGTCAACCCGTCTTGACTTATGTCTTGCGACTGGTCAAAGGTAGTTCGGAACCAGAAAGTGAAGTTGATGACCAGCGCAGCTCCTTCCTCGCTATAATTCAAATACAGCGGAAGTTACGTCATCAAGACAAAGACTGGCTGATGATGTCCTCATCATCGCCTGTGATGGGCAATTACCTTTTTTAATCTATAGGCTGCAGCATTTTCTTCATCTTCTTCTTCTTCTTCTTCTTCTTCTTCTTCTTCTTCTTCTTCTTCTTCTTCTTCTTCTTCTTACGCTGTCAACTTGAATTTGTTCGAAGAAAGCAGCTGTCATCCTGAGGCTATCGACACTGCCACGGAGCTTGTCTAGTGTTGGCACTGGTGATGGCCACATGATGTGCTTTCTCTGGTCCTCTTACGTCGGTCAATTTTGCAGCAGATGTTCAGCGGTAATTTTCCCTGTACCACAAGTGCATTCGTCAGTGCCACCTATCTTCAGTTTATTGAATAGGTGGTACCTCAGTCTGTTGTGGCCTGTGCGGAGTCTTCTTCTTCTTCTTCTGCGTACGCAGTCAGACAGTAACCATTATGTTTTCGAAAAAAGCGGCGGTCATCCTGAGGCTGTCGACACTGCCATAGAGCTTGTCTTGCAGTTCCACTGGTGATGGCCACATCTGCTCTCTCTGATCCTCGTATGTCAGGCAGTTTTGCAGCAGATGTTCAGAGGTCATTATACCGGTACCGCACGGGCATTCGTCGGTACACCCTATCTTTAATTTGTTGAATAGGTGGTACCTCAGTCTATTGTGGCCAGTGCGAAGTCTGAAGACAACGACCTGCTCTCTTCTGTTCAACTGGTAATAGGCATCGTTTTTGGTTTAACCAGTATGTTCGGTTTCCCATTTGGTCATGTATCTGGCTTTGATAAGCCGTTTTGACTCTTCGTACGTCATACTAGTATCTGTTTGTGGTAGTCTTGCACCTTCTTTTGCCAGTCTGTCTGCCTCCTCGTTGCCTTGGATGTTGCAGTGTGATGGGACCCACTGTACCACTACCCTTTTTGGTGCGGACTGCTGGCACAGTTTGCAGAGTGCTGCTATTAAGTCATTAAGCTCAGTGTTTTTCTGGCTTTTTAGCGCTGTGACTACGGCGAGAGCATCTGTAAGCAGGACTGTATGGCTTTCATTTTCTTTGTGTGTCACAATTTCTTCCACTGCCGCCCTCAGTGCCTCTGCCTCCGCTCTGAAATTGCTTGTGTACTTACCAGTAGCGAATGACAGTGTTATTTTTCTGCCATTTGGTAGGTTCAGGAATGCTCCTGCCCCTCCGTTCTGTGTAGTGTTTGTTACAGAACCGTTGTTGTATTCATGGGTCCAGTCCATGCTTGGGTAGTTTTTCGATATAAAGCTTAGGGTAGTATCTCTCCTTTCTTTTTCAGTCTGGCAGTTTTTGTTTCCAATACCTGGTATATTTTCTACCACCTCTGGAAATATATCCTGCCTCCAGATAGGTTTTCGTACAGTAGTGATGGGTTTTGGTGTTGTTAGTGCGTTTATGGGATCTTCGTGCATCTTTGCTTTGGCTATTTCTGCAAAGTTTCTCCGCTTTAGGTTCCCATTTCCCAAATTGTTTAGTCTCTGGTGCATTGGATGGTCAGTCAGTCTTCGGAGTTTCTCTGACTGCAGCTGGGTTCTGCAGTCTCGTCTATCGGTCATGGATTGCAGTTTTGTAATCTTTTCAAGTTCTACAATTGGCGTTGACTTCATGCCTCCTGTTATAACTCTCATGGCTTGGTTTTGAAGTTTGCTAACTTTATCGAGGTTCGCCTTTGCTGCTGTTGTCCATGCCGCAATGCCATACTCGAGAACTGGTCTCACTCTTCCAGTGTACAGTTTCTTTAGTATGCTTTCGTCTGCTCCCCAGCATGTGCCAGCAAGTTTCCTCATGATTGCCATTCTTTCTCTGGCTCTCATTCGGTTTCTCTCGATCTGACTTTTCCATGTCATGCGCCGATCAAATGTGACTCCCAGATAGTTTGGGTTGTCGTTTGGCTGCAGGTATTTGCCGTTTAGACTTAATTTGGTGTTTTGGGGTTTGATTGATAGCGAGAATATTGTGCATGTGGTTTTCTCCTCGTTTATTTTGACCAGCCATGAGTTCGCCCACTCTTCCAGCGATGTTAGGGCCTGCTGCATCTGATTTCTTGCTATGGTGAGATTCTTTTCAGAGGTCCACATAGCCAGATCATCTGCAAACATTGAGCTATGGACTCTTCTTGGTATATTCTCTGTAATGTCGTTTATATACACCAGGAAGAGTGTGGGTGACAGTACTCCCCCTTGTGGTACTCCCTGCTCAAGTGTCTCCTTTTTGCTCATCTACCCTTGTACTTGGACTCTGGCCGTTCTGTTTTTGAGGTAGTGGTTGATCCACTTGTACATTTTCCCACAAACATCACTTCTTCTTAGCTTGACTCCAAGTCCATCTTTCCAGACTTTGTGCGGAGTCTGAAGACCACGACCTGCTCTCTTCTGTTCAACTGGTAATAGGCATCATTTTTTGTGAGCCAGTATGACTGCAGCATTTTGAATTCAATCGTTGGTCGCACAGGCAGGACGTTCTAGTGGAGGAAACGGGAGTATGTAGAACCAGCGAGCTACTGAAACAATATTTACACTCTTCGTCATATGCTGATAAAGATCGAGCACATATAGGTTACCCGGAGGTGTAGTAACGTAGGTTCTTGACAGAACAGAACAAAGTACCGATGCTGCTAGGCGTTGATGGTGTGGAGGAGCTAACGTGACCAGCAGCATCCTTATTTCTTGTGGACACCCTCGTGCTCTCATTAGTAAAATATGTGTCCGCCATCTTGATGCTTAACTTAGAACAGATTTAATCAACCATGGAACATCGTACATCACGGAAGTCCACACAGATGGCTCCTGCCAGGGAATGTTTCCAGAACTAACTTCATTGTCGTCTGTCAGGGATAATTCAGTTACGTGCTCTTGCGCCCAGGGACAGGAACATCGTCGCCGTCGGCTGAAAGCGGAAACAGGACAGCGCCAAACAATCTAGCAATCTGAAAGGTGACACAAAAACGGGTCCACTTGTCCAAGGCACGTTATAGCACGTGGGAGCAGGTTTCCGCTTCCGGCATTGTCGTCCTTAGCGAGTACATTTATGAATACTAAGTATGGCACGTTCCTCGTGTGGATCGCTGGGTCACGTGCTATGGAGGAAAGAATAGGGCCACTGTTTCCTACTGGTGATGTCGTAAAAGGCGCAAGAGGACACGCCCACTGTTTCGTACTGGTGATGTCGTAAAAGGCGCAAGAGGACACGCCCACTGTTTCTTACTGGTGATGTCGTAAAAGGCGCGAGAGGACACGCCCATTTTTTCGTACTGGTGATGTCGTAAAAGACAACAAAGAAGGAAGGTCCACTGTTTCTTACTGGTGCTGTCGAAAAAGACGACTATGAAGGTATGAATTTGAGAACTAGCAACCTCACGATGAAACAAAATGTAACAGCAACCACTTTCACAAGCTGCGATAGATGCTTAGGACCAAGCTGATTTCAAGAAGACCATCTGTAGTAATGCAGAAACAAAACCACATATGTTGATGGAGATTGGTAAATACATGAACATAATGGGTGGAGCGACATCTTTGAAATAGAGAACTGAATACACGGGCACTAAGTTTATTGTTTAAACTGGCTTCGTTCTTGAATACACATTTCTCTTCAAACAAACAGACCTTTCCTTAATGCATTTAT
Organism: Ariolimax columbianus; assembly: GCA_036924085.1. Taxonomy (NCBI): domain Eukaryota; kingdom Metazoa; phylum Mollusca; class Gastropoda; order Stylommatophora; family Arionidae; genus Ariolimax; species Ariolimax columbianus. Next base: position 84,139,860 of record JAVGWX010000010.1, read on the forward strand.
TTACCTTAATTATAATTACATGAAGAGGGCGTTAAATGGCGAGCTGCAGTAGATTTTCATACATCCAGATCGTGCTATTGAAGGTGGACCAAAGTCCTCCAGTCGGTTGTGCGTTGTTCTTTCTTAATCTACGTGACGCTCACTACTAAGGGGATCAGGTCGATCCACATCTTGTCAGCCAGACTGCATTGAAAAACAGCCAGTTCCCAGGGATTGCTACAGGGATGAGAGATTGTGATCTTGGTCAGTGTATTGTGTCTGACCCTGACGCGATGTACTGGTCAGCATGTTGCGTCTCTGTTCTCATCACAAAAGAGTAAACTTACTCATTGAGGGCATTAAACAACATCACACTAATACAGACTTACCTTAATACAGACATACCTTAATACAGACTTACCTTAATGCATGCTTACCTTAATACAGACTTGCCTAAATACAGAATTTACTTTAATATAGAATTACCTTAATACATACTTACCTTAATACAGACTTACTTTAATACAGACTTACTTTAATACAGACTTACCTTAATACAGACTTACCTTAATAAATTCTTACTTTAATACACTTACCTTAATACACACTTACCTTAATACAGACTTACCTTAATACATTCTTACCTTAATACAGACTTCCTTTAATACAGACTTACATATTGACTTGATATTATTTCCAAGAATTCATACGACAATGAATATATACATCCCTTACGCCTTTCCCTTCTGTTAATGGTACTTCTATTACCAATTCATTTTCCATTATCTCGTCATATTTTCAGTTGTGTGTATGTTTCATGTATTCTTATAATATATCCGATGCACTGACGGAGTCATTTAAACAAAGTCATAGATATATATTTATGACCAAACACGCATTGAGTCTCCTGTCCAAACGAATGTTTAATTATCAAACTGCTTCCATTCGACGATAATAAAAAGCATGGATGCCCTGCATCTAATCGGATTATCAAAAACAGATTTTCCCACGTGGACTTGGCGTCCTCTGTGTCGATTTCTGATCGCTAGCAACTACAGAGCTCATCGATGGCAGATTTCACTAACAGGATTACTTGTCAAGCTCTCCAACCAGCTTCGGTTGGAAATGGCTTGGATTTGTATCCCACGAGGTGGGGTCAGACATGTTTGATCGTGGTTCAAGTAATTATGTTAGAATGGGCGCCATTTGTCGAGAATGTTCTGCTTAATGTTACGTGGACGTTTTCAGTATGGTAAGTAGGGTACCAATGTTAGATAACTTTTTCATTGCGTTATTCTCGCTGTAGAGTGGTTAGAGCGCTTGCTTATCATGGCAAAGGTACCAGGTTTACTCACCGGCAGTGACACATTCTACTCAGCTGTAAACATATATCTGAATTAAAGAGAACCCAGGAAGAAATAAATCGAACGGAAATGTTTTGTTTGTTTTTGTTTTGTTTTGTTTTGTTTTTTTATTTGGGGGGGGGGCGGGGTGAGAAATGTAAATATTGTTGGTGCTATCCCAATTCCCGATATGTTACTGAGAGAAATGTGTGTGTGATAGAGACACAAATAGGACCAGTACCACACCGAGTGACTGCTGTAACCCATCCAGTGTAGAAGACTCCACAACTCACAGTTTTGCACGCCGCACCATTTAGATCCCATCTGCTGCCATCTGCACATCAGCTAGAATGGATCTCCAACTTTCTCAATCCCTTGCCCGAAAGATGCCAGCTGACTGACATTTTTTCTACCTGCATACCTTTAATCTGACTGACATTTTCCTGTCCATCTTTCAAGATCATCCACCAATTTGTAGAGCCGTTGACCTCTTCCACGTATCCACACACTGTATCCTTCCATTATGGTTTTCATAAAATTATGTCTTTTATTTGATACGGACCAAAATATAATACATTACTCTCGTTTCGTTCCTCATTTCTCTTTTCATCCTTAAATTCGCCTTTACCTCCTTATTTGTTTTCTGTTCATACAACCACTTTCTGGCCTAGTTATACACACCTCAATTAAGGCACTTCTCTTGGATATATTTAATGGCTGTGCATGTTTATTTTTAAGCCAAGCAGTGAAAGTCAAGTTATATAAATCATTAGTGCTGTCTAATCTGTTGTAGGGATGTGAGGGCTGGACACTGACTGCTCATATGAGAAGAGGAACATTAGCTTGTGAACATAAATGCCTACATCTCTTATAAAGAATAATACACACATGAGTATGTAAGAGATCAAATAAACTCCCTGACAGGTCAACAGGAACCCATTCCTTCAGTTCTTCTCCTTCGGCGTTCGTTCTCTTACTCCCGCTACCAAACCCTGACCGTTCTCTCACTCCCGCTACCAAACCCTGACCGTTCTCTCACTCCCGCTATCAAACCCTGACCGTTCGCTCACTCCCGCTACCAAACCCTGACCGTTCTCTCACTCCCGCTATCAAACCCTGACTGTTCTCAAACTCCAGCTTCCAAACCCTGAAAATGACTTTGCAAGTAGCAGGATATTGTCAGGAGAACGAAATGCGTTGTGTCGAAGTTTACAGCTTAACTGCAATATTTGCACTTTTCGGTCCGACACATCCGACTTCAGCAAGCATTTTTAGATATAAAGTTTGCCTTCTTTCTGCGATCTATTTTCTTTTCCAGTCTGTCTTGTTGAAATCTGAGATTCAGAATCACTGCGTGTAGGTGGATAACAGTCTTGAACACTCTGGGTCGCTGGCTCTGACGCTAGCAGTCAGTTTTTGGTCGCTGGCCCTGACGCTTGAAAGTCAGTTTTTGGTCGCTGGCCCTGGCGCTAGCAGTCAGTTTTGGGTCGCTGCAGCTCCAATATTGCTCAGCATCTTGATCTCATTTCTGTCAGCAGCGATCATCAAAAACGGACATGGTTTGGACACGTAACAAGACATGACTCCATCCCAAAAATAATATTGCAGGAACAGTGAAGGCGGAAGGAAGCGAAGAAGATAAAGAAAGTCATGGGTTGATAACATCAAAGAATGGACAGGACATGTTGTTTCCACACTTGTTTACAGTGTTCAGAGTAGAAAACTATGTGTGTCCATTTGTCCATCGTACCACTCCAACTGCCCTAAATGGTTAAATATTGATTGATTCATTTATTGATTGATTGATTGATTGATTAATTCAATGGTTGATTGATTGATTATTTGGAAATGAGAAACTAAACTTTGCAAAAATAGCCAAAGCAAAGAACACCGTATGAACACCGTAACAATACCAAAGCCTATCCCTACTTTGCGAAAACCTACCTGGAAACACCATGTCATTCCGGAGGTGGTAGAAAATATACCAGGTATTGGAAACAAGAACAGCCAGACTGAAAAAGAAAGAAGAGACATAACCCTGAGGTACATAACGGAAAACTACCCAAGCATGGAATGGACCCATGGATACACCGACGGTTCTGTAACAAACACAACACAGAATGGAGGGGCAGGGGTATTCCTGAGCCTACCAAACGGTAGAAAAATAACACTGTCAGTGGCAACTGGAAAATTCTCAAGCAATTTCAGAGTGGAGACAGTAGAAGCAATGGTGACAGACGAAAGCAATTAAAGCCAGATAGTCCTGTTTACAGATGCCCTGACCGTAGTCACAGCACTAAAAAGCCAGAAAAATACTGAACTTAATGATTTAAGAGCAGTACTCTGTCAACTATGCCAGCAGTCCGCACCAAAAAGAGTAGTGGTACAGTGGGTTCCATCCCACTGTAACATCCAAGGCAACGAGGAGGCAGACAGACTGGCAAAAGAAGGTGCAAGACTACCACAACCAGATTCTAGTGTGACATACGAAGAGTGCAAAAGGCTTATTAGGTCCAGATACATGGCCAAATGGGAAACAGAACATACTGGCTACACACAAAATGATGCCTATTACCAGTTGAACAGAAGAGAGCAGGTCGTGGTCTTCAGACTCCGCACAGGCCACAATAGACTGAGGTACTACCTATTCAATAAACTGAAGATAGGTGGCACTGACGAATGCACTTGTGGTACCGGTAAAATGACCGCAAACATCTTCTGCAAAACTGCCCGACATACGAGGACCAGAGAAAGTACATGTGGCCATCACCAGTGACAACACTAGACAAGCTCTATGGCAGCGTCGACAACCTCAGGATGACCGCTGCTTTTTTCGGAAAAATACAGGTTGACGTTTGACAGCGTACGAAGAAGAAGACGAAGAAGAAGAAGAAGAAGAAGAAGAAGAAGAAGATTGATTGATTGATTGATTGATTTATTGATTGATTGATTAGTATAAAAGACACTTGATCTCTTCCCTTTTTAATGTGTGAAATATTTGCTTGGATACTAATATATATCTTAGTTGGGGAAAACGGTTATTGTGAGTTATTCCAAGATCAATCACGCAGGCCAATAGTCTACTTCTGGGGAACAATTATTTTGGTTTGATTGAAAGCTCTAGAAACAATACCTCCTATATGAATCAAAAGTGCATAGCTTATTTTCTCAGGGATAGGAATATGAAGAAAAAGAAGAATAAGAAGGAAAAAAATAGGGGAGGAAGAAATGGTGTCCGCATCACATCGCATATAACACGGTCAGACCCGCTGAACACTTCTTCATTCTTATTGTATTGTTGGTAAGTGGCGGTTATGGATATGCGCGCAAATATAAACAAGATATGGAATGGTAGACATTCTGTACAGAGGACAAGAAGAAGACAAAGGCAGACAATCTAGACGAGAAGTTCATCATTTTAAGTGGAACCTGCCGCAGTCAATTTTACCTCCCCTGTTTCACTAGCAACCACCCAGAAGATGTTCAGCTTGAGAAAGGGAAGATCTGACAAAAGTCTAGGCACTAGACAAGCGAACCTGACACAGTCCTCGGGTTTTCATCCTTAGTCTCGATTACGGGATGTATTCTGTTCTGTAAAGATGTGACCTTTCCCCGAGGCACAGCTCAGCCCTTGGACTTGCAAGAATGAACACTGTAGAGCACTCTCACAAGCCTATCGCATTTCACAGAAATCAAAATGTTCTTGGCGGCGCTGGAACGGGCCAAGAACTTCTCATGCTCCAAGTCTAGGCATCATGGCGACAGTTGCCGATTTCGTGTTTGTGTTACAAGTGTCAAGGTCGCCCTGCTACTGACTATCACGAAAAGATCTTTAGGGGCATAGCGTATGGCCTGGAACATCATTTTATCAACAAGCTTTTTCAAGGCTTCACAGTTACCAGCAAACTTTCTCACTGACAGCCATCAACTTACTACCAAACTTTCTCACTGACAGCCATCAACTTACTACCAAACTTGCTCACTGACAGCCCTCAACTTACCAGCAAACTTTCTCACTGACACACCAACTTACCAGCAAACTTTCTCACTAACAACCATCAACTTACTATCAAACTTTCTCACTGACAGCCATCAACTTACTACCAAACTTTCTCACTGACAGCCATCAACTTACTACCAAACTTTCTCACTGACAGTCATCAACTTACCAGCAAACTTTCTCACTGACACACCAACTTACCAGCAAACTTTCTCACTAACAACCATCAACTTACTACCAAACTTTCTCACTGACAGCCATCAACTTACTACCAAACTTTCTCACTGACAGCCATCAACTTACTACCAAACTTTCTCACTGACAGCCATCAACTTACTACCAAACTTTCTTACTGACAGCCATCAACTTACCAGCAAACTTTCTCACTGACACACCAACTTACCAGCAAACTTTCTAACTGACACCCATCAACTTACCAGCAAACTTTTTCACTGACACCCATCAACTTTCCAGAAAACTTTCTCACTGACACCCATCAACTTACCAGCAAACTTTCTCCTTGGTACCCATCAACTTACCAGCAAACTTTCTTATTGATACAAAAACTTACCAACAAACTTTCTCTACAGTACAACAACTTACCAGCAAACTTTCTCACTGACATGCTAACTTACCAGCAAACTTTCTCCAAGAAATACCAACTTGCCAGCAAACTTTCTCCATGACACACCAACTTACCAGCAAACTTTCTTCCTGACACACCAACTTGCCAACAAACTTTCTTAACCAGTACATCAACTTACCAACAAACTGTTTCACCAGTACAACTTACCAGCAAACTTTTTCACCAGTACAGCTTACCAGCAAACATTCTCACTGACACACCAACTTACTACCAAACTTTCTCACTGACAGCCATCAACTTACTACCAAACTTTCTCACTGACAGCCATCAACTTACCAGCAAACTTTCTCACTGACACACCAACTTACCAGCAAACTATCTCACCGACACACCAACTTACCAGCAAACTTTCTCACTGACACACCAACTTACCAGCAAACTTTTTCACCAGTACAATAACTTACCAGCAAACTTTTTCCCTAAAACAAAAACTTACCAGCAAACTTTCTCACCAGTACTCCAATTTAGCGACACACGTTTTCACGTCAACACCAACTTACCGTTTTTCAACGTAACATCAACATTACGACAAACTTTCTCACGGGTACATAAACTTACCGACAAACTTTCTCATGGGTACACTAACTTACCGACAAACTTTCTCACGGGTACACTAACTTACCGACAAACTTTCTCACGGGTACACCAACTTACCGACAAACTTTCTCACGGGTACACAAACTTACCTACAAACTTTCTCACTGGGACACCAACTTACCGACAAACTTTCTCACGGGTACACAAATTTACCGTCAAATTTTCTCACTGGGACACCAACTTACCGACAAACTTTCTCACTGGGACACCAACTTACCGACAAACTTTCTCAAGGGTACACCAACTTACCGACAAACTTTCTCACTGGTACACCAACGTACCTGCAAGCTTCTTCTCATGTACACCAACTAGCTAGAGAAATTTCTTCTTCACCTTCGTCGTTCGCTCTAAAATGATGATATCAACTTCCCCTTATGGCGGCTCATCTCGGACTTCTCTTGTTGTCATACGGTTTATCATTAAAGTGGGTTCAGGATACTCATGTTGTTACTCTGTTCCTCTCGTGGACCCGGCAGGTCTAGAGAACATATTCTATTGTTTGTTTGTTGTCTGAAGTGATATGTTCGTAGTTTGAAGTGGTATGATCATAGTCTGGCTAGTTCGTAGTCTGAAGTGGTCTGAAGTGGTCTGTTCGTAGTCTGAAGTGGTCTGAAGTGGTCTGTTCGTAGTCTGAAGTGGTCTGTTCGTAGTCTGAAGTGGTCTTATCATACTCTAGCCTGTTCGTAGTCTGAAGTGGCCTGTTCATAGTCTGAAATGGCATGTTTGTTGTCTGAAGTGGTCTGATCATAGTCTGGCTAGTTCGTAGTCTGAAGTGGTCTGAAGTGGTCTGTTCGTAGTCTGAAGTGGTCTGTTCGTAGTCTGAAGTGGCCTGTTCATAGTCTGAAATGGTCTGTTCGTTGTCTGAAATGGCATGTTTGTTGTCTGAAGTGGTCTGATCGTAGTCTGGCCTGTTCGTTGTCTGAAGCGGTCTGAAATGGCATGTTCGTTGTCTGAAGTGGCCTGTTCGTTGTCTGAAGTGACCTGTTCGTTGTCTGAAGTGGCCTGTTCGTTGTCTGAAGCGGTCTGATCGTAGTCTGGCCTGTTCGTTGTCTGAAGCGGTCTGATCGTAGTCTGGCCTGTTCGTTGTCTGAAGTGGCCTGTTCGTTGTCTGAAGCGGTCTGATCGTAGTCTGGCCCGTTCGTTGTCTGAAGCGGTCTGATCGAAGTCTGGCCTGTTCGTTGTCTGAAGCGGTCTGATCGTAGTCTGGCCTGTTCATTGTCTGAAGTAGCCTGTTCGTTGTCTGGCCTGTTCGTTGTCTGATGCGGTCTGATCGTAGTCTGGCCTGTTCGTTGTCTGAAGCGGTCTGATCGTAGTCTGGCCTGTTCGGTGTCTGAAGCAGTCTGATCGTAGTCTGGCCTGTTCGTTGTCTGAAGTGGCCTGTTCGTTGTCTGAAGTGGCCTGTTCGTTGTCTGAAGTGGCCTATTCGTTGTCTGAAGCGGTCTGATCGTAGTCTGGCCTGTTCATTGTCTGAAGCGGTCTGATCGTAGTCTGGCCTGTTCGTTGTCTGAAGCGGTCTGATCGTAGTCTGGCCTGTTCATTGTCTGAAGCGGTCTGATCGTAGTCTGGCCTGTTCATTGTCTGAAGCGGTCTGATCGTAGTCTGGCCTGTTCGTTGTCTGAAGTGGCCTGTTCGTTGTCTGAAGTGATCTGATCGTAGTCAGATCTTTACATAGTCTGACGTGACATTTTGATAGCCCGAATATAATTACTTGATCACTTTCTATCATGGAGTAGTATGATTATAATTCTGCTATATCAAATTATGAGTGCTCTCCCTGCCTTTTGCCTTAGAAGCTATTTTGTTCACATTGCCTCTATTTCTTCACATGTTGCTTTGCCTTCAGGTTACGTTGTTCTTTTTGTCTGCTTAGTTATTCCCAGCCTAATAGTTTCCAAGTTTTTGACAGTGTGAAAGATTCCGAAGAATTTTTACTCTGTTCAGATTGTAGCTTGTCCATATTTGTTTGTGTGGTTTCTGAGGGCCATTGTGGCTGCTAGAGAATTTTTAATTAAAACTAAGTATCGTTCTCTGGTATCGCCTTTGTTTTCCAAGACGGCTATTGCAGCAGATGTTTGTCCCTCACTCCCGGAGTTGTTGGAGAATTTGCCAGTGGCCACAGCGATTTGAATTTCCAGTCCGTTACTTAATATTGAGTAATCGCCCCTTCCCGTACTTCCCTCCCGATTTGTATATAACTCTCGCTGCTGATGTGTATATGTTGGTACATTCTGTGCTGGTGTGTCTTAGTCTTCGTCTTTGTGGACCTGTACTTCTACACGAGCAGATGCTCCGTGCAGGTCCCAGCTTTGGTATGAGCTTCATGTAGCCGGGAGAAGGGTTTCCTGCTTAGCGGACCAGGCTTGAGCAGCTTAATACTCCGCTGCGTTGGGACAAACGCTTACGGAGGGTGGTTAACCAATGTGCGAGTCTATCTTAATAAACTCAAACACTAGAGCAAAGTAGACCCGCAGTCCGTTAGGCGCCATCTCTGCTGCTATAAACAAACCGCCTAACCATGGCCGGTGTTATGCCATGTCCGACAGTTAGTCGCCTCTTACGACATGCTCTCTGTGAGGCAGTGGTGTTATTCTTACCCTTATCCTACACAAAGACCCCGACAGACCACTCGGTATGCTGGAGTGTGTATTATGAAATTATTCAAAGGCTGTATATTTTCAATGTACTCGTACATTTGTTTTGATGAATTTGTTAGTCACTTCTCGTATGATGTCTGTCAATTCTGGAATTCGTGATGTTTTCCATGGCAGACATGTATCGCTTGTCATCCAGTACCGGCACACATGGAGTTAGTTGTTTTGTTTGTTTTCGTTGTGTGTTGAACAGCTTTTCTGGAATCTTCTTATTTCATTCGACTGAAAATATAATGACTATATCTACAATGGTTTCTCTTCTATAAACTTCACTGTTGTTCTGTTTTCCCATACAGGTTCATAAAGTTTCGCTTCATGTATTGTTTCTATGGGTCAGTGGGATTGTCTTTGTATATCATATTCTGGGCAGTTCTGTAGTATGCGTTCTGCAGTCTGGGGTGCCTGTCCGCGTGTACTCAGCTGCCAATATTCAATCTTTTGAGTCGGCCTCGATTATATTCTTCCAGGATTTTATTAAATTGGGTGAATTAGATTTTTCTACCAGTTTAAGAAGTGTAATGCCTTCTGTCGGACAGGCTGTTGCTTTGTTATTTTCACCATTTCTTTTATTGGTGTTGATTTCATAGCTCCTGTAATAATTCTTTCCATCAGTCTGTCTGGTTTATTATTTTGGCAGATTTTTCAAAAGTTGAATTGTGAAACTGTTGCCCAGGCTGGCATTTCATATTCTAAAGTTTATTTGACATTTCTGTTTCAGTTTGTGATGGTCTGCACCCCAGGTAGTTCCCGCTCATTTTTATATTTCTGTTTCTTTGGTATCTGTCTTGAATAGGACGTTGTAGTTTAAAAAGCGAGGCTGCGATATATGTGACTTTTTTAGGTAAAGGTTTTGCTTTTACACAGCGTTCACTATTCTTTTAGCCAGACTACACTAGAGCAGCCTGTTCCCATTGCTGCAGCTTGGAAGTGGACTAGGGCCTAGGTCAGTTATGGGTCACTGACCCTGATGCAAGCAGTCAGCTTCGTGTCTTGGTCAATTATGGGTCAGTGACCGTGGTGCAAGGAAACATCTGTGAGTCTTGGTCAGTTATGGGTCACTGACCCTGATGCAAGAGGCAGATATAAGTCTGGGTCAGTTATAGGCCACCGACCCTGATGCTACCAGCCAGCTATGAGGCTTGGTCAGTTATGGGTCAAGGACCATGATGCAAGGAGAGAGCTACGAGTCTTGGTCAGTTATGCGTTAGTGATCAAGATGTAAGCAGCCAGCTACGAGTCTTGGTCAGTTATGCGTCAGTGACCATGATACAAAGAGAGAGCTACGTGTCTTGGTCAGTTATGGATCAGTGACCCTGATGCAAGAGGCAGATATAAGTCTGGGTCAGTTATAGGCCACCGACCCTGATGCTAGCAGCCAGCTATGAGGCTTGGTCAGTTATGGATCAGTGACTCTGATGCAAGGAGAGAGCTACGAGTCTTGGTCAGTTATGGATCAGTGACCATAATGCAAGCAGCCAGCTACGAGTCTTGGTCAGTTATGGATCAGTGACCCTGGTGCAAGGAGAGAGCTATGAGTCTTGGTCAGTTATGGATCAGTGACCCTGATGCAAGGAGAGAGCTACGAGTCTTGGTCAGTTATGGATCAGTGACCCTGATGCAAGCAGCCAGCTACGAGTCTTGGTCAGTTATGGATCAGTGACCCTGGTGCAAGGAGAGAGCTACGAGTCTTGGTCAGTTATGGATCAGTGACCCTGATGCAAGCAGCCAGAATCACAGACTGCTGTCAGCTCATTCGCTACTCCAACCTCCGTCTCATTTTTCCATTTGAGTCATTCACTGTTTATCTTTTTGTTGATACTCTTAGATTGAATTTGTTCATGTCAGTTCGCTCCCCTAGTTTTATTCCTTGATATGCGGGCTTCTGTTGTAGTAGTTTGCGTCGGTCGTGTTTCAGTGCGATTTGCTTTGTCCTTATTTGAAAGTGTACAAACTGGGTACGTTATATTCAGGAGCCATTTCTAATTCCACTGATCTAATCTTTGTTGGGCCCCTTATATCCTGCAGTTTGTTGATTCGTTTTTGTTCTTCGGCTGGCCACAAAGCTAGAATATCAGCGCCTAGCGAGCTATGTACACTCCTCTGTATTTTATCCACTCTACTATTGATGACGATCCAGAACAATGTAGGCCACGACACACTTCCCTGGGGCGGTCCTTGTTCCATTTTCATCCCCTTGCTTACGTGGCTTATACCTTCACTGTGACGTAACTCTTTTGGAAGAAGTGACCTACCTATTTGTCTATGCGACCAAAGACCTCATATTTGAGTAGTTATTTTTTTTTAAATAATACCCGCTCTACACACTTTATCAAACTTTCTTCGTTTGAAGGTTTTTCAAACATTGCATTTGTAATTTCATTCTTTCTTCGAAGTTTCTTGTTTTTTGTGGTGTCTTAGAGCATCTTCTAATTTGTCCCGTGGTCTGCGGGTTTTTTTTTTGTATGGGACAAAGACAAAAATAGCACCACTGCCACGCATGTCGTAAGAGACGACTAACTGTGTGACATGGCATAACACCAGCCATGGTTAAGTGGTTTGTTAAGAGCAGCATATATGGCGCCTAACAGGCAGAGGGTCTACCTTGCTCTGGTGATTGAGCTTATCTAAATTGACAGACATATCGATTAATCACTCTCCAAGAAACTGGTTGTACACAGACTCTGTAGAATATTCTAAATTAGTATAAAGATGTTAAGTCAAGTTAATTAATTATGTGTAATTGTCATCAATATCCTCCTCTGTTGTGTACATTTCCAATTTCCTTTTTATATTTCTCTTTCTTTTTGCTTTTACAAATGTTTAAATGAAACCAGTCCTTACTGCACCAAGTGAACATACGTACGATACGCATGATGACGTCACTTCTGATGTAAACAGCAGATACCAAGCGTCAATTTTGCAAAATTTCATTATTCTCCGACTCATAAATTCCTCAGCAGACCATTAAAAACATGGCGGGTGTGATTAGGATTACGTCATTAGTTGACCAGCGAGCGGTGATTCGGTTTCTAACATCTGAAGGACGTCGCAGAATACAAGCAGTGTATTGTGACAAAAGTGTGACGAGTGAAAGCTCCGGCGACGGTCCACTCGGATTGCTGCATCTACCTTGGCGATGGCATCTTCTGACGCAACAATATGCGCCTGATCTGGTCTAGGAAGATTTTTCGTTAACTCACGTCCTTCTGCGAACATCGCTGTTCACTGTTGTCTTCGGCACACTTTTGTCACGATACACTGCCTGCATTTTGTGATGAATGTCAACTGGTCGACATCCTTCAGCTGTTAGAAACCGAATCACGGCTCGCTGATCAACTCTGGGCGAATTCCATTTCACACCCGCCATGTTTTCAACGGTCTGTTGAGGAACTATGAGTCGGAGCATAATGAAATTTTGCAAACTTGACGGTTGGTATCTGCTGTTTACATCAGAAGTGACGTCATCACGAGTATCGTACGTATGTTCACTTGGTGCAGTTAGGTCCGGTTTCATGTGAACATTTGTAAAAGCAAAAAGAAAGAGAAATATTTGTTTAATAGGGAATAACGATGTGTATGTAAAGAACTAATGAGATTGTGTAGGTAAAGAACTAATGAGATTGTGTAGGTAAAGAACTAATGAGATTGTGTAGGTAAAGAACTAATGAGATTGTGTAGGTAAAGAACTAATGAGATTGTGTATGTAAAGAACTAATGAGATTATGTAGGTAAAGAACTAATGAGATTATGTAGGTAAAGAACTAAGGAGATTGTGTAGGTAAAGAACTATTGAGATTGTGTAGGTAAAGAACTCATGAGATTGTGTAGGTAAAGAACTCATGAGATTGTGTAGGTAAAGAACTAATGAGATTGTGTAGGTAAAGAACTAATGAGGTTGTGTAGGTAAAGAACTAATGAGATTGTGTAGGTAAAGAACTAATGAGATTGTGTAGGTAAAGAACTAATGAGATTGTGTAGGTAAAGAACTAATGAGATTGTGTAGGTAAAGAACTAATGAGATTGTGTAGGTAAAGAACTAATGAGATTGTGTAGGTAAAGAACTAATGAGAGTGTGTAGGTAAAGAACTAATGAGATTGTGTAGGTAAAGAACTGATGAGATTGTGTAGGTAAAGAACTGATGAGATTATGTAGGTAAAGAACTAATGAGATTATGTAGGTAAAGAACTAATGAGATTGTGTAGGTAAAGAACTAATGAGATTGTGTAGGTAAAGAACTAATGAGATTGTGTAGGTAAAGAACTAATGAGATTGTGTAGGTAAAGAACTAATGAGATTGTGTAGGTAAAGAACTAATGAGATTGTGTAGGTAACGAACTAATGAGATTGTGTAGGTAAAGAACTAATGAGATTGTGTAGGTAAAGAACTAATGAGATTGTGTAGGTAACGAACTAATGAGATTGTGTAGGTAACGAACTAATGAGATTGTGTAGGTAAAGAACTAATGAGATTGTGTAGGTAAAGAACTAATGAGATTGTGTAGTTAAAGAACTAAGGAAATTGTGTAGGTAACGAACTAATGAGATTATGTAGGTAAAGAACTAATGAGATTGTGTAGGTAAAGAACTAATGAGATTGTGTAGGTAAAGAACTCATGAGATTGTGTAGGTAAAGAACTAATGAGATTGTGTAGGTAAAGAACTAATGAGATTGTGTAGGTAAAGAACTCATGAGATTGTGTAGGTAAAGAACTAATGAGATTGTGTAGGTAAAGAACTAATGAAATTGTTTAGGTAAAGAACTAATGAGATTGTGTAGGTAAAGAACTAATGAGATTGTGTGGGTAAAGAACTAATGAGATTGTGTAGGTAAAGAACTAATGAGATTGTGTAGGTAAAGAACTAATGAGATTGTGTAGCTAAAGAACTAATGAAATTGTGTAGGTAAAGAACTAATGAGATTGTGTAAGTAAAGAACTAATGAGATTGTGTAGCTAAAGAACTAATGAGATTGTGTAGGTAAAGAACTCGTGATGATGTAAGCAGTATGAAATTATCTTTGACTTTCACGATCCACGCGGCTCCAAACTTCCTTTTCCAGCAGTCTGACCGTGTGGTCAACCATCCCCTCCCCCATACGCTGCCTGTCAGGTACTCTATCATGTCCCTCAATATCGCAGTAGCCAGGGGCCATCATCTGCCTGGCAAGGACACAACCACGCACGGCAGGAGTGCTTCCTCCTGTTAAAAAGGGAATTAATTACGATACACCCAACGCATGCCGATCAAGTCAAATATGTAGATTTGATCGTGTGATTGATGAAGTCTGATTTATTAGGTACGTTATTCGGTTAGTGTGTGTAATGTACCTTTTTTTTTTGGTTAGACAAACTGTTTGTCAAACATCAATGAGTCTAATGGCGGATGTAGCAAACAGTTGGAGTAGCTTAATATGGTTGTCATAGTAGTATTGATGGTGCAGCGTGGTAGAAGTAGTTTTAAAATAGTATCCATTATAGTAGTAGTGCTGGTAGGAGTAATAGTACTCGTTACATTATTAGTAATTGTAGTCATTCTCACAAGGGAGAGATTGGAGATCTGCCAGAAATATTATTAGCACAGAACTTCTTCTTCTTCTTCTTCTTCTTCTTCTTCTTCTTCTTCTTCTTCTTCTTCTTCTTCTTCTTTTTTTTTCTTTTTTTTTCTTCTTCTTCTTCTTCTTCTTCTTCTTCTTCTTTTTTTTTCTTTTTTTCCTTCTTCTTCTTCTTCTTCTTCTTCTTCTTCTTCTTCTTCTTCTTCTTCTTCTTTTCTTTTTTTTCTTCTTCTTCTTCTTCTTCTTCTTCTTCTTTTTTTTTTCTTTTTTTCCTTCTTCTTCTTCTTCTTCTTTTTCTTCTTCTTCTTCTTCTTTTTTTTTCTTTTTTTTCTTCTTCTTCTTCTTCTTCTTCTTCTTCTTTTTCTTCTTCTTCTTCTTTTTTTTTCTTTTTTTTCTTCTTCTTCTTCTTCTTCTTCTTCTTCTTTTTTTTTCTTTTTTTCCTTCTTCTTCTTCTTCTTCTTCTTCTTCTTCTTTTCTCATTCGGGTTGTGACATTGTGTCATAGTTTAACTTAACTTGACTTAATGTCTTAATACTAGTTTAGAAGATTCTGCATTACTTATTTACTTAATGTATACAACCAGTTTCTTTTCCATTCACTTGGTTTAAATACCTATACGCCTCCAATCTACTCTTAAAGGCATTAATTGACTCTGCCTCCATTATTTCTTGTGGTAATTCATTCCAAACATTCAGCACTCTCTGACTAAAAAAGTATTTCCTGGCATTTACAATGAGGCTGTGATATCTAAGCATGTCGGTCCCTGCAGCCGGTTTCATCGCGTTATGTTTAGAACCAGGCTTCTTTCCCTCTTAGATAGGCTGCATGACTGCAGTCTGTTTCCAGGGTCGCCAGCGGGAGACGTATATGGCCATGGTCGGATATAGTTCGCTGAGCCTGACGCAAGCAGCCAGCTATGGTTTGCTGAGCCTGCCGCAAGCAGCCAGATATGGTTTGCTGAGCCTGACGCAAGCAGCCAGCTATGGTTCGCTAAGCCTGACGCAAGCAGCCATCTATGAGTCCCAGGCTGCTGTAAGCGGATTCGCTGCTGTGTGGTCTGCCCCAGAACGACACTTGATTAACAGGGGATTAACTGCTGTGTCCTTGTATGGTGGTGAGACCACCTCCGTTTGGTCGTCTTCCATGCCTCTATTGGATTAGAATTGTTTTTCAACTGCCAATGGTTCTGTTACGTGCACAGTGTATTCAAGGACGGGACCGCGGAGTTTATTGCCCGTCTCAGATAAGACTAGCCACCTTCCTTTAAACCAGAGCATACTTGAAACTTGTGGTATTCGAAAATCTACCGTTTCGGCTTCTGATCGCTTGTTCCTCGAGGGCGACCGACTTGACTCTCTGCTGTAAGCGACGGTTTCGCGCAGAAAGTACAGTCCCCATAGCAGAAAATGACCATTGTTTACAAAAAACTGATTAACACAACCAACAGAGCAAGTCAGCAATAACAAAAACTTAATCTGAATATCTCCAAACTGGACGCTGATATCCACAAGCAGAACACCAGCCAAAAATAAGAAGAAGAAGAAGATCTCCAATATACAATCGATGGACATAAGAAACGGACAAATACAGCCAGAAGTGAGATCACTCTAGAAAGACAAATATTAAAACTAACAACAAAATGAAGATACATAAAGACCACTATAACACTTGCCGGATCAATTATATGGGAAATAAAGAAGAGAATAGCACTGTTATCAGTGGTCTTCCAGGGAAGTTAATAGCGACATCACTAGGAGCGACAGAAATGAGCTTCCAGGGAAGTTAATAGGGACATCACTAAGAGCGACAGAAATGAGCGTCCATGGAAGTTAATAGGGACATCACTAGGAGCGACAGAAATGAGCGTCCATGGAAGTTAATAGGGACATCACTAAGAGCGACAGAAATGAGCTTCCAGGGAAGTTAATAGCGACATCACTAAGAGCGACAGAAATGAGCTTCCAGGGAAGTTAATAGCGACATCACTAAGAGCGACAGAAATGAGCTTCCAGGAAAGTTAATAGCGACATCACTAAGAGCGACAGAAATGAGTTTCCAGGGAAGTTAATAGCGACATCACTAAGAGCGACAGAAATGAGTTTCCAGGGAAGTTAATAGCGACATCACTAAGAGCGACAGAAATGAGCTTCCAGGAAAGTTAATAGCGACATCACTAAGAGCGACAGAAATGAGTTTCCAGGGAAGTTAATAGCGACATCACTAAGAGCGACAGAAATGAGCTTCCAGGAAAGTTAATAGCGACATCACTAAGAGCGACAGAAATGAGCTTCCAGGAAAGTTAATAGCGACATCACTAAGAGCGACAGAAATGAGCTTCCAGGAAAGTTAATAGCGACATCACTAAGAGCGACAGAAATGAGCTTCCAGGGAAGTTAATAGCGACATCACTAAGAGCGACAGAAATGAGCTTCCAGGGAAGTTAATAGCGACATCACTAAGAGCGACAGAAATGAGCTTCCAGGAAAGTTAATAGCGACATCACTAAGAGCGACAGAAATGAGCTTCCAGGAAAGTTAATAGCGACATCACTAAGAGCGACAGAAATGAGCTTCCAGGAAAGTTAATAGCGACATCACTAAGAGCGACAGAAATGAGTTTCCAGGGAAGTTAATAGCGAAATCACTAAAAGCGACAGAAATGAGCTTCCATTGAAGATAATAGCGACATCACTAAGAGCGACAGAAATGAGCTTCCAGGAAAGTTAACAGCGAAATCACTAAAAGCGACAGAAATGAGCTTCCAGGAAAGAATTCTCGGTCTAGCCATGAGTACATTTAAAAATACATTGAGGATAAAATATAGGAAAACAATACTGAAAATGTTTTCCAAGAACCATCGCTGTCTACATAATTAATCGCTAAATCACTTACTCTCTCGCTCACCTAACTCACTCACTTTCATTCATTCGCTTACTCACTTACTTCCTTACTTATTTACTTACTTACTTATTTATTTATTTACTTACTTATTTACTTCTTTATTTACTTACTTCCTTATTTACCTTTTTACTTATTTACTTACTTATTTATTTATTTACTTACTTATTTACTTACTTACTTATTTACCTTTTTACTTATTTACTTATTTACTTATTTACTTACATACTTATTTACCTACTTACTTATTTAGTTACTTACTTATTTACTTACTTACTAATTTACTTACTTACTTATTTACATACTTACTTACTTATTTACTTACTTACTTATTTACTTACTTATTTATTTACTTACTTATTTACTTAATTATTTATTTACTTACTTATTTACTTACTTATTTATTTACTTACTTATTTACTTACTTATTTAGTTACTTACTTATTTATTTACTTACTTATTTAGTTAATTACTTATTTACTTACTTACTTATTTAGTTACTTACTTATTTACTTACTTATTTACTTACTTACTTATTTACTTACTTACTTATTTAGTTACTTACTTAATTACTTACTTACGTATTTACTTACTTACTTATTTAGTTACTTACTTATTTACTTACTTATTTACTTACTTACTTATTTACTTACTTACTTATTTAGTTACTTACTTATTTACTTCTTATTTACTTATTTACTTACTTACTTATTTATTCACTTATTTACTTATTTGTTTACCTACTTACTTATTTACTTTCTTACTTATTTACTTGCTTACTTATTTAATTACTTACTTATTTACTTACTTATTTACTTCCTTACTTATTTACTTATTTATTTACTTACTTTTTTTCCTAATTTACTTCTTTATTTACTTACTTATTTACCTTTTTATTTATTTACTTATTTACTAATTTATTTACTTACTTATTTACTTAATTATTTACTTACTTACTTATTTACTTACTTATTTACTTACTTATTTACTTACATACTTATTTACTTACTTATTTACTTACTTATTTAGTTACTTACTTACCTATTTACTTACTTACTTATTTACTTACTAATGTACTTACTTACGTATTTACTTACTTACTTATTTATTTACTTACTTATTTACTTACTTATTTACTTACTTATTTACTTACTTACGTATTTACTTACTTACTTATTTATTTACTTACTTATTTACTTACTTATTTACTTACTTATTTACTTACTTACGTATTTACTTACTTATTTACTTACTTATTTACTTACTTAATTACTTACTTATTTAGTTACTTACTTACTTATTTACTTACTTATTTACTTACTTATTTAGTTACTTACTTATTTACTTACCTATTTACTTACTTACTTATTTACTTACTAATTTACTTACTTACGTATTTACTTACTTACTTATTTACTTACTTACTTATTTACTTACTTATTTACTTACTTACGTATTTACTTACTTACTTATTTATTTACTTACTTATTTACTTACTTATTTACTTACTTATTTACTTACTTATTTACTTACTTACGTATTTACTTACTTATTTACTTACTTATTTACTTACTTATTTACTTACTTATTTAGTTACTTACTTACTTATTTACTTACTTATTTACTTACTTATTTAGTTACTTACTTATTTACTTACTTACTTATTTTTTCACTAACTTACTTATTTACCAACATACTGTGTCCTACCACAACATCAGTCATCATGTTTCAAAAATTATGTTCTGCAAGTCTGTCGACTCCACGTAAGGAACAGAGTGATAACATGGCCCTCCCCAACCCAATTGGAATAATTGCCGTATAGTGACGTGAGAAGCCTAAGATGAACCGCCAGGTTTATAGACGACATAGATGTGATTATTTGAGAGCGAACGGCGACATGAAAGACATGTTCCACCACGTGGTTTAGCTTGTAGCAGCTTCCTAAAGGAGATAAACGGTAGTGGTGTCCCTATACTCCTGCTGGAGCTCAACAGGAACAAGACAAGAAGATAAAAGTAACAATAATAGCAGTAGTAGTAGTTGTAGTAGTAGTAGTAGTAATTATAGTAGCAGTAGTAGTTGTTGTAGTAGCAGTAGTAGTAGTTGTAGTAGTAGTAATAGCAGCAGTAGTAGTTGTAGTTGTAGTAGTAGTAATAGCAGTAGCAGTAGTTGTAGTAGTAGTAGTAATAGCAGTAGTAGTAGTTAACAGCAGTAGTAGTAGTTGTAGTAGTAGTAGTAGTAATAGCAGTAGTAGTAGTTAAGAAGTAGAACTAGTAGTTCTATACCCGTATTTCAGGCATTATTTTGTCATGTCCTGCAGCTGTTCATGTATTCGGATCAAGTCAACTGTTATTACTTTATTTATTGCCTCGCCATTCATTTATCACATTTTGTGTTTTCTTTTCTCTTCCATACCTGATATGGTTTTTTAACTTAATTCGATTTACAGTGTTGTTTTTTTCTTTAAATTCCTATATCAGGTTTTCTTTGTGCACATTAGAGGTGCGTGTGTGTGTGTTTGCGCGTTTGTTTGTTTTTTGTTTGTTTCAGTGGGGGGGGGGGGGGGGTATGTGTGTGATTCAGGGGTTGGGTTTGCCGTCTTTTGTTTGTGCAGCCTTTTATCAAGACTTGACGTGTCGTAATAAGGTCAGTTCAAGTCCGTTACTGCTGTCATGTATCTCAAGTTGTTTCCTTCAGTTGCTGACCCAGGGTATAGTGTGTGCAGTCACTCGTCTACTCAGTCTGGTATTTCTAGAGCGATCAGAAACTGAAAGTGATCACTCACTGACCAGTTGGAATGATCACTTTAACGATACAGCTCTTGACTCTGCTTTTGTTCATCTATTTCTCCTCATTTTCAACAGTCAATGTACAAACAATCAATGTACAACAATTAATGTACAAACAATTAATGTGCAAACAATCAATGTACAGACAACCCATGTACAATCAATCAATGTACAGTCAGTCAATGTACAGTCAATCAATAAACTGTCAAACAATTGACAGTGAATCAATGAACAGAAAATCAATGAACAATCAATCAATGACCAATCAATGAACAATCAATCAATGCACAATTAATCAATCAACAATCAATCAATGCACAATCAATCAATGAACAATCAATCAATGCACAATCAATCAATGAAC
The DNA here is from genome assembly GCA_036924085.1 of Ariolimax columbianus. NCBI lineage: Eukaryota > Metazoa > Mollusca > Gastropoda > Stylommatophora > Arionidae > Ariolimax > Ariolimax columbianus. The sequence goes on from JAVGWX010000010.1 coordinate 84,160,678, forward strand.
AATCACTCAATGGACCAGTAATCAATGCATAATCAATCAATCAATGCACAATCAATCAATCAATGATCAATCAATCAATGTACAATCAATCAATGAACAATCAATTAATACACTCACAGACCACACATGCACACCACACACACACCCCAACACACATGCCACACACACATAACTACTACACACGACATACACACCCCACACACCACACACGCATACCTCACATCACACACACAGCACACATCACACCATACACACCCCACACCCAGCACACCACACACACACATCACACACCACATACACACACACCACACACACACACACCACACACACACACCACACACACACACCACACACACACCACACACACATCACACACCACATACACACACCACACATACATCACACACCACATACACACACACCACACACCACACATACCACACACACACATACAATACACACACTGCACACACACACCACACACACATACAACACACACCACAGACACATACCACACCACACACGAACAACACACACACAAACCGCACACACCACTTACCACACACATACAGCACACACACCACACACACATCACATACCACATACACACACATACCACACACACATACCACACACACATACCACACACACACATACACATTAAGCACACACACTACACACACACCACACACACACACATGCTGAACATATACCCACACACACACACCTTACACACACACACCACACACACAAGTACCGCACACACACCACACACACACACCACACACACATACATACCGCACACTTACCCACACACACACCACACACACACCTTACACACACACACCACTCACAAATATCGTCCACACACCACACACACCCCACACACACACACCCCACACACACATACCACACGCACCACACACACATACCACTCACACACACCACACACATACCCGAGTGGGACCCTGGATGACAAGAGAAAGACCAATGTAACATTCCAAGCATGTCGTAAAGGGACTAAGGAGGGTGGTATATGACGCTAGCAACCTTATCCTTTAAAACAAACTGTATAAAAAATTCGTTTTGTAATTGCCGAAAAAGTGCCATGGCGCAGGTTTCCTGTAAGAGATCAACTGCAATACTGTACATGTGCTGTGTAAGGAGCGAGAAAGGAACTAGGAGGCACAAAGACTATAGGACTTCAATAAAAAGTGTGTGTTCAAGGAAAGAGAAGAGAGATGTCTCGTACCACTTATTAATGCGACAACTGCATTTGATCTGATCTATCTTGACTGTATCATCTCATCTACCTTGACTGTATGATCTTATCTACCTGGACTGTATGATCTTATCTACCTGGACTGTGTGATCCCGTCTACCTTGACTGTATCATCTCATCTACTTTGACTGTATCATCTCATCTACTTTGACTGTATCATCTCATCTACCTTGACTATCATCTCATCTACCTTGACTGTATCATCTCGTTACCTTGACTGTATCATCTCATCTACTTTGACTGTATCATCTCGTTACCTTGACTCTATCATCTCATCTACTTTGACTGTATCATCTCATCTACCTTGACTGTATTATCTGATCTACCTTGACTGTATTATCTGATCTATCTTGACTGTATCATCTCATCTATCTTGACTGTATCATCTCATCTACCTTGACTGTATTATCTGATCTATCTTGACTGTATCATCTCATCTATCTTGACTGTATCATCTCATCTACCTTGACTGTATCATTTCATCTACCGTGACTCTGTCATCTCATCTACCTTGACTGTATCGTCTCGTCTACCTTGACTGTGTCATCTCATCTACCTTGACTGTATCATCTCATCTACCTTGACTGTATCATCTCGTCTACCTTGACTGTATCATCTCATCTACTTTGACTGTATCATCTCATCTACTTTGACTGTATCATCTCATCTACCTTGACTATCATCTCATCTACCTTGACTGTATCATCTCGTTACCTTGACTGTATCATCTCATCTACCTTGACTGTATCATCTCATCTACCTTGACTGTATCATCTCATCTACCTTGACTATCATCTCATCTACCTTGACTGTATCATCTCGTTACCTTGACTGTATCATCTCATCTACTTTGACTGTATCATCTCGTTACCTTGACTCTATCATCTCATCTACTTTGACTGTATCATCTCGTTACCTTGACTGTATCATCTCATCTACCTTGACTGTACCATCTCATCTACCTTGACTGTATCATCTCATCTATCTTGACTGTATCATCTCATCTATCTTGACTGTATCATCTCATCTAACTTGACTGTATCATTTCATCTACCTTGACTCTGTCATCTCATCTACCTTGACTGTATGATCTCATCTACCTTGACTGTGTCATCTCATCTACCTTGACTGTATCATCTCATCTATCTTGACTGTATCATCTCATCTATCTTGACTGTATCATCTCATCTAACTTGACTGTATCATTTCATCTACCTTGACTCTGTCATCTCTTCTACCTTGACTGTATGATCTCATCTACCTTGACTGTATCATCTCATCTACCTTGACTGTATCATCTAGTCTACCTTGACTGTATCATCTCGTTACCTTGACTGTATCATCTCATCTACCTTGACTGTATCATCTAGTCTACCTTGACTGTATCATCTCATCTACCTTGACTGTATCATCTGATCTATCTTGACTGTATCATCTGATCTACCTTGACTGTATCATCTCATCTACCTTGACTGTATCATCTCATCTGATGTCAAAAAGCCGACAAGCGTCCGGGGGCATATTAATATATTCACAAGTGTAGGTGAGATCGAGAGAAAGGGAGAGAGTGAGTGAGATGAAATGAGAGGGCGGGAGAGAGTGAGAGAGAGAGAGGGCAGAAAGAAACACACTAAATGAACACACAAAACAAATTCACATTAGAAAGACAAAGAAAGATAAGGCAGAGGAACCTGGCCATGTGCACGCGGACAGGAAACTGTTCAGACCACGTGCGAATTTGGAGCTGAAAACGTCAGCGAATCCATTGCTCTTGAGAAGATTGGATTGAGCAAATTGAAATAAGATTGGATGGAACAAACTGAAATAAGATTCAAATGAAATAAAGTGAACTTCGGGTCTAAAACGCCTCTGGCCATCTTGAAACCATTTAATAAAACCACGAGACCTTCAATATACAACAGCGGGCTCGTGTCGTATGGAGATTTGGCAGGGGTAGCTGAGTTGGAAAGCACCGTCTCCAATTTCTGTTCTCTACCTTCTCCAACGTTCTTCTGCTCTGATTTCCTGCTTGCCCCCACTCAACCGCGAGGGTGTGGCCGTTCAGCCGATTAGGTAAGGTCCCTAATGAGAGACTCTGGGTCAGCTAGCTCCCAGCGTGTCTTTGCCGCTTCGGCAGATGGATCGGTTATTGACTAACACGTCTGCTACCTCTACACCGCTAATTAATATGCAACGCCAAAGAGGTTTGTACGAGTGAGCTGCTGCGCATGGCCTCCAGCCCCGAGGCCTGGGTGTGAGGCCGTAGTTCCCTATTGAGGAAGTGGGTTACTGGTGAGTCAAATGTCTAGCATTACTCACATTTTCGTCTTCGGGAATCGTGAAAGTGATCCCCGCCCCACCAGCCCGTGTGCAAATCTCCTGCGGCCATCAGACGCCATATTTGAAGAAAGAAGATTTGAAGTTAGTTTGAACATGTGACGCGGTCTCGAAATGAGATCCCGACAAGGGCGACTTCACATTGCTGTTGTCTTCTAATATTGACAGCGGGTCATATCTCTTATTTCCACCTTGACCCTTGTAGAGCGATGTGAAAAGTGAAGAGAGGCGCTAGGGCAAGAGCCCAACCTCGAGCGTTGCGGGAAAACATGGAGAGCTACATACAAGCGACTACTTGTGTGAATCGGGAGCAGGTTGTTTCAATAAAAAATTGGCATCGTTCGGCTTAGAAATTGTTGCGTTGACACCATGAGTAAGTTTGTGTCATGTCTGTATTGTCATTCTGAGTATGTCTGTGCCATGCATGTATTATTATTGTGAGATTATATTTGTGGCATGTCTGAATTGTCATTCTGAGTATGTCTGTGCCATATCTGTATTATTATTCTGAGTATGTTTGTGTCATGTATGTATTGTCACTCTTATGTCTGTGTCATGTGTGTATATTTATTCTGAGTATGTTTGTGTTATATCTGTATTGTCACTCTTATGTCTGTATCATGTCTGTATTATTATTCTGAATATGTTTGTGTCATGTCTGCATTGTCATTATGAGTATGTTTGTGCCATGTCTGTATTGTCACTCTGAGAATGTCTGTGCCATTTCTGTATTATCCATTTTATGTCTGCGCCATGTCTGTATTATCCATCTTATGTCTGTGCCAAGTATGTATTGTCACTCTGAGTATGTATATGTCATGATTATATTGTTAATGTGAGCATGTCACATATTGTATTGTCACTTTCAATCTATCAACGACATATGGTGTTTGTTTTTTTTAAATTTTTATTTTGCTTTGGGCTTATTTCTCTACTCCCCTGTATGGTGTGCGTTGCACTATTTGTTTTTAATTTGCGCCAGTCAGAATAGTGCATCTGACTTCGGCATGCATTTCATGTAAGGGTCTGCTTCCTCCTGCATTTTCTAAGGGTTTGCTTCCCGGGGTAATTGCAGATGCTGTGATTGAGGTGCGAACCCAGCACCTCCGGGTAAAGAGCCATGCCACTTTAACCACTAGTTCCCCCATATGGAGTATAACAATGTGTACAAGTATGGCGTCGAACATAAACATAAACGAAACCTACGTTACTACAAAAAGACCTTCATCAGAGTCAAAGAACAACAAAAATGAAAACAAGTGACTTCCGCTTTCTTGAGGTGTCCTGGGGCGCCCACCCAGTTATATACCTGTGTATGTTAACATCGTTACCCTAATGATGTCTTAGTTGTGTGGCTGAAACATCACGTTGTGTTTTATAGTGTGGGCATGCACCTTTCTGCTCTACCAACACCGGTCTTCCATGACCGGGGCAGTCTCTCTTCTCTGTCCATTCGTGAATGCTATTCGAGTCTTACACACATCCCTTCCTGCACCCCCCTTCCACAACCACTTCAAGTCAACATAGAGCACGTGTCATAGCGGCCCAAATGAATCGACTTGACCTTGACCATAACGAACGCACCCAAGCGTGTAACTAAATCACGTGACAGCCACATCCAATCATTTGTTCACGATTTGACAATGTCTCATGGGGACAGGAGAATAACAACAGCCAGCAAAAAAAGCGCCGATCTCATGTACAAGTACCACCAACCACAACAGCAACAATATTTGGTCTACTCACAACATGATGGCGTGACTAGAGCAGTGTGCAGTACCTTCTGCAACCAAGTACTGCACACTTTGAACAGAATAACTTCGAACTTTCGTTTCATTTCCTCTCAAATTAAAATAAGGCGAATTTAGGTGGCCCTGTGCATTAACATAAAGTGTTTTTTTGATTTTTTAAACATTAATAGGTAAGGTCAGATTCCACACTAAGACGAACACTCGAGCGACAATCACGTTACGACTAAGTGGCATTCGTCGGGGACAGCCACCAACAACAACAATGAACTTACGAATCAAGGAAGAAGTGATTAATACATAAATGGGGGATATGAATAGGCGTAAAAAGGTGCTTATCTGAGAAATTGTCAGATGGCTCGTCATTGCTGGGAGGCTGGATGCCATGTGGTACCATGTATCCGTCTTGTTCCACTTAGAACATTGGGCCGGAAAAGATGCTGGCGATCTGTGCCGCCATCTTGAGATTCGCACGCGACACGCTGACCGAACTGGCTTTTTCTTTCATCGTTTTTCGCCAGAGTTTCTCGACCTCCCCACTCGACTATTTCCCTGCGGGTTCCGTAACAGCGCGGTTTATTGTACTGTCCGGCGTCCTTTTATGTGTGTTCTATCCATTTCCAATTCCTATTCCTAATTTCTTGCTGTATTTGTTGATACCGTGTTCATCCCCCGGAGATCTGTGTTTTCCATTACCTCTGCCCATCTAACTTGAAGTAAACAACAAAGACATTTGTTGCAGACTGGACTATGGATGTGACATTCTTAGTCACACGACATGTTTCCGAGCCATATAGCAGGACCGACACTACACTCGTGTTGGATATGGCTCAAGACCGACACTACACTCGTGTTGGATATGGCTCAAGACCGACACTACACTCGTCTTAGATATGGCTCAGGACCGACACTACACTCGTCTTAGATATGGCTCAGGACCGACACTACACTCGTCTTAGATATGGCTCAGGACCGATACTACACTCGTCTTAGATATGGCTCAAGACCGACACTACACTCATGTTGGATATAGCTCAGGACGGACACTACACTCGTCTTAGATATGGCTCAGGACCGATACTACACTCGTCTTAGATATGGCTCAAGACCGACACTACACTCATGTTGGATATAGCTCAGGACGGACACTACACTCGTCTTAGATATGGCTCAAGACCGACACTACACTCATGTTGGATATGGCTCAGGACGGACACTACACTCGTGTTGGATATGGCTCAGGACCGACACTACACTCGTGTTGGATATGGTTCACGACCGACACTACACTCGTGTTGGATATGGATCAGGACCGACACTACACTCGTCTTAGATATGGCTCAAGACCGACACTACACTCGTCTTAGATATGGCTCAAGACCGACACTACACTCGTCTTAGATATGGCTCAAGACCGACACTACACTCGTCTTAGATATGGCTCAAGACCGACACTGCACTCGTCTTAGATATGGCTCAAGACCGACACTACACTCGTGTTGGATATGGCTCAGGACCGACACTACACTCGTGTTGGATATGGCTCAGGACCGACACTACACTCGTCTTAGATATGGCTCAAGACCGACACTACACTCGTCTTAGATATGGCTCAAGACCGACACTACACTCGTCTTAGATATGGCTCAATACCGACACTACACTCATGTTGGATATGGCTCAGGACCGACACTACACTCGTCTTAGATATGGCTTAAGACCGACACTACACTCGTATTGAACAGTATCAATTCACTGTTCATGAGTACGCCTTCGAGCTCCATCTTGAGTGAAGAAAGTTTAAAGGAATTATGGCGTTGTTACCACTACCATTAGCAGCTTGGTGTATTACTCCGTCTTTGTTACTTCCCGGACAGATAACACTGCACTTCCTCGATAATCTGATAATTGATCTTCATGGGGCTGTTTATTTTTTTTTAATTTGTATTTCCTTTATTTAATTCACACTAATCTGTAATCCCAGCCATATATGCTGCTTTAGATCTTTGTCTTTGTCTTCTCATGTACGTTTCGCTGCCTCAGATCTTTGTCTTTGTCTTCTCATGTACGTTTCGCTGCTTTAGATCTTTGTCTCTCTATCTTCAAATCCACGTCTCGATGCTTATGTCATAGTATACATTTATCGTCTGCGAAGTGGTGCCTGAAAAAATGATGGCAGAACACCAACAAAATGATGGCAGAACACCATCAAAACGATGGCAGAACACCAACAAAATTATGGCAGAACACCAACAAAATTATGGCAGAACACAAACAAAATTATGGCAGAACACCAACAAAACGACAAAAGTCTTGAGAACCTGTGCTTTTCCTATTGCATCATATGGCTGTGAATCATGGACGTTTACTAAAACTTCTAGAAAAAGAATCGAGTTCATTGAGTCAAAATGTTACAGAAAGATCTGGACCCTGGACAGACTTAAGACAAATATAGACATTCGGCAAGTTTTACATGGAGAAGAACTGGTTTACCAGACAATTGAAATACGTTCACATCAAGAGACAATGCCTTGAGAGAACAGTGAGGGAAGGCATAGTGTCAGGCAAAAGTGGCAAGGGCTAGATCGAGAAGACGATGGCACCAAGATATCCAGGAATGGCGGGGTGTGACTGTGGCGGAGGCTGGAGTTTTGGTAAGGGAAAGAGATTCTTCCAGACATACTGTGATGGGAGCGACATTCTTTAAAGGACATGCTACATGATGATGATAAAAGTCGAGGTCTTCCTGGTTCTTATCAAATGTTCATTAAATTCCCATTATCCTCCATTTAACTATTTACTGCGTCACCGTGTCCATGACCTGAGACAGATTTGGGAGATAGTGGGCCTCCCTTTCTGCGCCCTGCTCTAATTACAAATGTGTCCAACAGTTTGCCTTTGCGATCTGTTCGTAGAAACATTGAATAATTCTTACAAATGCATATGATATTCGACAGCGTTTGTGTATTTTACAAATCACTTTGTGACGTATGTCATAAAATGCTTTTTAAAAAATCGATGGTGAAGGTGTCTGCCTCCCCTTAGACTGCTCTACGAAAATTCTGAGTGTCGGGCTTTGATCTGTGCTAGATCTTTCTGCTCAGGATCCTTCCTTTTAGTTTTCCATCTGAAGCATCGTTGACACTGCACGAGTGTTCTTGCTTTGCAGTTACTGCATGGAAGCCCGGTTTCCTTTCTTTTCTTATTGAATTAGGTGTTCCTCTTTCTATCATTTGGGAATGGCCTGTTGTTTCCGTCTTCAAGAGCTGGTGTAGCATATCTGGCGCGCTTGTGATGTTCGCTACCACAGCTTTTCCTGGGATTCCATCTGGTCCTGCAACTTTCACCATTCTTAAATAGTTTGACTGCTAGCATCTTGTTATTTTGCTGGATTAAAATGTAGATGTTCCTTTGTGAGTACTAAGCGAATTGGGGAAATTGATTGATTTCTGTTTATAATTTCATTTCATTAATGTCACCATCCCTCCCCTTCTTTCCATCTGTCTCTCTTCGCTGTAGATGCTCTGGCCTTGTATGTTCTTCACTGGGCTGGTGTGATTCTACTCTTTGTATAAAAGTATTCTTCTTTATCTTACTTGCTGGTCTTATTTTTTGCGACCCTCACAGCCATATGATATATGTAGTTTCTCTTATCCAGCATAACACTCTTTATCACTTTCTTGTTTAGCTGAGAATATTATGCACGCAACCGTGTCTGTTTTCTTCTTGTTCTTCATAGACCTTCATACTTCTATCACGTATCATGTGTTTTCTGTGAGCATTTGTTAAGCTGTTTATTTCTCTTTCCAAAAATCTTTTCACACGTGTTCTTAATTATTCCCCACAAGCTTGTAGCAGTGTGTATGTGTTTATAGTTTCGTTTGTGTGGTTCCCAATGATCACAGCCCTGTTCTTCTAATTGAGACTTTGTTTCTTTATTTGGGAGTTTGGGAGGGTCGGTGTGGCTTGTCTTAACTACCTTATCTTTGAACATCTTCAGTTGTATCGTCAAGTGCAAGTTGTGGTCTTATTCTATGTCTGCTTCTCTCTTTGTCCTCTCCACTTCATATCTCCACTTCATATCTCTATTTCATATCTCCACTTCATATCTCCACTTAATATATCTCCACTTTAGTTCTTGCGAAGCATTAGCCCACCATTGCAGTTAGCTGTTTACGGAAGTCTGCGCCAAAGCACTCCTTGTAGTCCTGCAGTTTAGGGAGGGGGTGGGGGTTAGGTTCTTCAACAATTTATTTTTCGCGATGTTATTGGATAGCCCATTTTGGTCTCCTTTTGTTGCGACATTCTTGGAAGGTTAATACAGCGGTCTATTCTTAGTTCCATTGGTGTCATATTAGTGCTCTTTGATACACAAGTTAAAATTGACACTTGCTATCTCATTCATTTTTTTAGGGGACGGCATGGGCTAGTGGTTAAGTGACACGGCTCACAACCCGAAGGTGCTGGGTTCGATCACAGCACCGGCCGCTACCCCTGGGAAGCAAACCCTTAGAAAATGCATGTGGATGTCGGATGCACTTGGCCGACAGGCTAAAATTAAAAAAACATAGTGCAACGCACACCGCCTTGGGGAATAGAGAAATAAGGCGAACGCAAATATATATATATTAAATTGTATCAAATGCTAAAATGCCACCCCTCCATGCTTTCATGACAAGAAAAGAAATGTAGAATTCTAAGGGAAAGTACTCTGTTAAAATATTATTACAAAAGATTTCGTATTTGTCTCCCATGTTCTTTTTCAATTTATTTAGTCGCCCCACTTCCAAGTTAAAATGTTCTCACTAAAGATTTAGTATCTATCTCCCATGTGAATCTCAGTTTATTTAGTCGCTCCACTTCAATCGCTGCGACGTTTGTCATATCCATTGTATGTTGGCTATCAACAGACGTTTTGGTGAACCTAATGATAAGTACAGTAGATCGGAACCTTTGAATATGTGGGCACCAGAATTGACAAAAATGGCGACTGCTCGAAAGAAATCTGAAGAAGACTAGCCATGGAAACGCAGAAACTGAACCGCCTAACGAAATCATATCAGATCACCAACAAAACGACAAAAGTGAAAGTCTTGAGAGCCTGTGTTTTTCCTGCGCAGCATTTGACTGCGAATCATGGACGATTACTAAAACTTCTAAACAAAGAATCCAGTAAAAATGTTACAGAAAGATCCTCAGAATACTCTGGACAGAGAATAGGACAAATATAGACATTCGGCAAGAGTTGAACAATAGAGGAGAACTGGTTTATCACTTCCATTTTGGCCAGAAAATGTAAATACTTTGGTCATATCAAGAGACACAGCGGGCTTGAGAAAACAGTGATGGAGTGTAGGGTGCCAGGCACAAGAGTCAAGGATAGACCAAGAAGACCATGTTATCAAGGTATCCAGGGATGCCTGGGTATGACTGGCGAGACGCGTTTGGCAAGGGAAAGAGTTTCTGTCAGACAGACTGTGATGGGAGCGAAGTTCTATAAAGGACATGCTACATGATGATGACTTCTAATCTGGCGTTTAGAGGTTGGTCAAACAGATCAGATCGCCAGACTATTTTTTTTTTTTTGCGTTCACCTTATTTCTCTATTCCCCAAGGCGGGTGTGCGTTACACTGTGGTTTTTATTTTGCGCCTGTCGGCCCAGTGCGTCCGACTTCAGCATGAGACTACTATATAACTGGTATTTGAGTGGATACTTACTTAATGCTAACCCGTCCTTCAGAGGTAGTTCTCCAACTGCTGGCCCGATCTACGTCTCCAGCGATCGCTTTCCTAGGCAATGGAGGTCGAATGGATAATAATCTTCCCTTTTAGCGTTTCGTTGATGTTATAGTGGGGTGTACGTAAGTCTGAGCCGCGTATTGGGGGTCTATCCCATGTTGAGGGGTACCAGACTGTTTCAACGTGCTCCAATGTTCGTCATTTCCGTTGTATGTTATCTTTTTACAGACGTTTTGTTTTATTTGGTGAACCAATGAATGAATGGATGAATGAAGTGTGTGTGTGTGTGCGTGCGTGCGTGCGTACGTACGGATGGATGGAGAGAGGGAGAGGAAGAGGGAGAGAGAGGGAGAGAGAATTAAGTGTCTTTGCCTCCCCTACTTCCTCATCATTCTAATATTGTTCTTCTCTCCCATTCTGTTATTATGTTCCATTTTGGATCTACCCGTGTGGATGACTGTGCATTTATCTACATTAAACTCTATTTGCCAGCTCACAAACCATTCTTGAATTTTATCTAAATCCAACCTCAATTTATCCACTTCTGTTTTAGATGAGACACTACTGCATAGTTTTGTGTCATCCGCGAATTTTGAAATCATGGATCCGATATCAATGTTTAAATCGTTTATATATATCAAGAACGAAATTGGTCCCAAACCGAGCCCTGTGGCACTCCACTCTTTACTTCACACCACTCAGAGTACTCCTTATTTATGCCTACTCTCTGCCTTCTTCCTGTTAACCAATTTTCAATCCATTTGACAACTCCCCACCTATGCCATGTGATTTCAACTTTCTAAACAATCTTTGATGAGGTACTCTATCAAAAGCCTTTACAAAATCTAGATAAATAACATTCACTGGTTCCCCTTTATCTATCATTTTAGTAACCTCCTCCATAAATTCTAATAGATTTATTAAGCACGATCTCCCTCTAGTTAACCCATGCTGACTATTTCTGATTAGATTAAACTTGTCTAAATGCATTACATTGTTTTCTTTGATTATTAACTCTAACAATTTACAGACTATGCTCGTTAAACTCGCCGGTCTATAATTTGCTGGATCTGATTTTTTGCCCTTTTTGAATAAGAGGATCACTCCTGCATCTTTCCAATCCTGTGGAACAATCCCTTTTGTAAGTGATTGGGAACATAATATAACCAATGGTTTTGCTAGCAGGTTTTTAATAGACAATAATATATATACATTAAACTCCATTTGCCAGCTCACAGACCATTCTCAAATTTTATCTAAATCCACTTCTGCTTTAGATGAGACACTACTTCCTAGTTTTGTGTCATCTGCGAATTGTGCAATCATGGATCCGATTTCAATTTGATAATCAAGGACCACATGATCAGCAAATGCTGGCCCACAGTACTTCATGGTCCTCTCCTTAGTGGCTTTGATGACATCTTACATGAGTAGTATTAACATAAATGATGATATAAATAAGCCCAGTCTAATATCACTGGTGATCTTGACCTCGTCTGACCTTTGGTTTCCTGTCCTTATATTGTGTGCAGGTCCTAGAGAAGCTCTGTGTTACGCAGATCAAGGATGCTGTGATGTTCTTCCTGAGACATGCCAGGCTTTTCCAGAGCCTTTGGTTTCCTGTCCTTATATTGTGTGCAGGTCCTAGAGAAGCTCTGTGTTACGCAGATCAAGGATGCTGCGATGTTCTTCCTGAGACATGCCAGGCTTTTCCAGAGCCTTTGGTTTCCTGTCCTTATATTTTGTGCAGGTCCTAGAGAAGCTCTGTGTTACGCAGATCAAGGATGCTGCGATGTTCTTCCTGAGACATGCCAGGCTTTCCCAGAGCCTTTGGTTTCCTGTCCTTATATTGTGTGCAGGTCCTAGAGAAGCTCTGTGTTACGCAGATCAAGGATGCTGCGATGTTCTTCCTGAGACATGCCAGGCTTTCCCAGAGCCTTTGGTTTCCTGTCCTTATATTGTGTGCAGGTCCTAGAGAAGCTCTGTGTTACGCAGATCAAGGATGCTGCGATGTTCTTCCTGAGACATGCCAGGCTTTCCCAGAGCCTTTGGTTTCCTGTCCTTATATTTTGTGCAGGTCCTAGAGAAGCTCTGTGTTACGCAGATCAAGGATGCTGCGATGTTCTTCCTGAGACATGCCAGGCTTTTCCAGAGCCTTTGGTTTCCTGTCCTTATATTTTGTGCAGGTCCTAGAGAAGCTCTGTGTTACGCAGATCAAGGATGCTGCGATGTTCTTCCTGAGACATGCCAGGCTTTTCCAGAGCCTTTGGTTTCCTGTCCTTATATTTTGTGCAGGTCCTAGAGAAGCTCTGTGTTACGCAGATCAAGGATGCTGCGATGTTCTTCCTGAGACATGCCAGGCTTTTCCAGAGCCTTTGGTTTCCTGTCCTTATATTTTGTGCAGGTCCTAGAGAAGCTCTGTGTTACGCAGATCAAGGATGCTGCGATGTTCTTCCTGAGACATGCCAGGCTTTCCCAGAGCCTTTGGTTTCCTGTCCTTATATTTTGTGTAGGTCCTAGAGAAGCTCTGTGTTACGCAGATCAAGGATGCTGCGATGTTCTTCCTGAGACATGCCAGGCTTTCCCAGAGCCTTTGGTTTCCTGTCCTTATATTTTGTGCAGGTCCTAGAGAAGCTCTGTGTGACGCAGATCAAGGATGCTGCGATGTTCTTCCTGAGACATGCCAGGCTTTCCCAGAGCCTTTGGTTTCCTGTCCTTATATGTTGTGCAGGTCCTAGAGAAGCTCTGTGTTACGCAGATCAAAGATCCTGGGATGTTCTTCCTGAGACATGCCAGGCTTTTCCAGAGCCTTTGGTTTACTGTCCTTATATTTTGTGCAGGTCCTAGAGAAGCTCTGTGTTACGCAAATCAAGGATGCTGGGTGTTCTTCTCTGAGACATCCCAGGCTTTCGCAGAGCCTCCTCAAGGGAAACATTGAATGCCTTCTCTGTCCAAGAAACAGAGGTGTATTTCAGCATCATCATTAGCTCTTTCCGTCTTGTCAGACAATAGTAATTGTGCTTTGAAAAGGTATGCAACTACAGTCCATGACGGTAACGAATGTGACTCATAAGACCAATCCGGGCAGAGAAGCATCTGTGTGCAAGAAAAATCAGGACCGTTTGCGGCATCGCATGGTGGGGCGTGTCTTCTCAAACTCTGAGTCTTTTGTCTATCAGAAATCAGTATCTTCTTTGACTGTATTCCATGATTAATCCTGCCCTTCCGTGTAACACGATCCATGGCGTCCTGTTCCCATGATTCCAAATCGATGCCTGCAACATTCATATCCCGCTTGCTTACATCCTTGTACCGAAGTAGTGGCCAGCACCAAGACCTTTTCCCCAACTGTAATTCCTCCATAGAGAAGATATGTTGGTTTTCTGCCATTATCCATCCTCCGAATGTGTCCCAGCCAGCGGAGCCTTCGATGACTAAGCATAGAAAAAATTGGGACAGTGCCTGTTCTCTCTAACACGTCAGCGTTGGTGATCTTGTCTTGCCACCCAACGTCCAGGATTCTGCGCAGGCACCTCATGTGATAGCTGTTTAGCCGCCTCTCCTGGTGCATGTAGGTAGACCATGTCTCACTGCCTTAAAGAAGAGTGCTGAGGACACAGGCCTGGTAAACAAGTGTTTTTTTTGTTTTAACAGTGAGCTTCTTGTTCTCCCAGACCCTTTTTTGTTAATCTGCTCATTGTTGTTGCTGCCTTTCCTATCCTGATATTAATCTCTTGGTCCAGGGATCATTTATTATACTCAAGAGCTTACTCTTCATCATACTTCATCATACTTCATCATACTCAAGAGCTTATTCACTCAGTTGCCTGAGTGTGGAGATAAGGTCTTGAGTACTTCATTTTCCTCTAAAACCAGATTTGGCCCCGTCCATCTGTGGTTCAGCCAGTCGTCTTAGTGTCTGCTCCAGTATCCTAGGCTTTCCACGGGACACTAATTATGGGTATGCCTTTTAGGATATTTGCATTGTCAGTTGTCACCCCTTTTTAAATATTGGTATAGGGCCAAGGATGCAGCAGAGTGAATGAGCTGACAGTAGCCAGCAACACATAGTTGACTGCTTGTATCAGGGTCAGTGAACCAGAGCTGACTGCTTGTATCAGGGTCAGCGAACCAGAGCTGACTGCTTGTATCAGGGTCAGTGAACCAGAGCTGACTGCTTGTATCAGGGTCAGCGAACCAGAGCTGACTGCTTGTATCAGGGTCAGTGAACCAGAGCTGACTGCTTGTATCAGGGTCAGTGAACCAGAGCTGACTGCTTGCATCAGGGTCAGTGAACCAGAGCTGACTGCTTGTATCAGAGTCAGCGAACCAGAGCTGACCGCTTGCATCAAGGTCAGCGAACCAGAGCTGACTGCTTGCATCAGGGTCAGCGAACCAGAGCTGACTGCTTGCATCAGGGTCAGTGAACCAGAGCTGACCACTTGCATCAGGGTCAGCGAACCAGAGCTGTTCACAAAGATGTGTAATGTCCTATTTACAAAGATGTGTGCTATTCTCTGGCATATTTACAAAGATGTATACTGTCCTCTGTATACTGCTCTGCATTTTGATCCCATCACAGCAACAAACTATCAACATTTTTTATCAGATGTTTAACAATTTAGCGATTGTGTTTTCTACAACACCAGTATTACCCCCTCTTCTCTCATCTTCTGCTTGTGATATTTTCTTTATGTTCACATCATCAGATAAGTTCCAATGACGACCTAAATCTTTATTTAGAGCTCCTCTTTAGCTTTGTATAGTTTTAAGTTTAGTGTTGAATCATTGGCCAATACATCTTTCTTAACCCTTTTCAGTCCAACCTAATTTACAAGATGTTAGTCTGAATGCCCAAGACAGAATATTAACTTCATGTTTCATGGTTAACAAAGAAAAGTAATTATAACTCAAATTAGTATTTTTTATGATAAAGATAAATTTTTGTGTATAAAATTAAATTTAGCTAAATAACAAGATATGGTTTGATATGTGACATGTGAATTAAGATAAATCGGACTGAAAGTGGTGCTACTCTAGCTGGCTGTAATGGGCAAGTTGGACTGTAAAGGGTTAATTGATCATACAGAAGGCAGTGTGCCACCCTTGAGAGCTTCCACTACACATAGTGTAACTGTTCAGTTTACTAGCTGATGGCAGACAGAATTCTTGTTATAATTCATATTTGCAGCTTCATCAAGTGATTGGATATAAGCTGTATAGTTAGAGCAGAATTTACCACTGACAATACTACATGCATAGTGCACACTCTCCTCTTTCTCTCACAAACGTACACGTCTTCCTCAACACAGACAGTCAACTTGTTTCTCTCACTCACAAACTTCCTTAACACAGACAGTCAACTCGTTTCTGTCACTCACTCACAAACTTCCTTAATACAGACAGTCAACTCGTTTCTCTCACTCACTCACAAACCTCCTCAACACAGACAGTCAACTGGTTTCTCTCACTCACTCACAAACTTCCTTAACTACACATTATTAACTCCTAATCAATAACACATACAAATGTTTCATCTCCCATACAAAGCAGTTTATTAGTTTGACTTGCATCTTTCTCTCTCACTTACACAGCACCTCCATCCTCTCTCACACCAACACAGCATCCCCCATCATCACTCACACCAACACAGCATCCCCCATTATCACTCACACCAACACAGCATCCCCCATCATCACTCACACCAACACAGCATCCCCCATCATCACTCACGCCAACAGAGCATCCCCCATCATCACTCACGCCAACACAGCATCCCTCATTATCACTCACACCAACACAGCATCCCCCATCATCACTCACACCAACACAGCATACCCCATCATCACTCACACCAACACAGCATCCCCCATCATCACTGACACCAACACAGCATCCCCCATCATCACTCACACCAACACAGCATCCCCCATCATCACTCACACCAACACAGCATCCCCCATCATCACTCACACCAACACAGCATCCCCCATCATCACTCACGCCAACACAGTAGCCTCTTCCACATACATTCATTCTTAGCTATACTAATTCTCCACAGTTTGTGATGACAACTTTCTGTGTGGGCTTTCCTCCTTTGGTTCCAACAGCCTAAACACAAAAAAGACAAGACACGATTAGTGGTGTGGCTACACTTGTCTCATATTATAAGTAAAAATCTGCTGCCTCATTCTTACAGTATCTACACAGAGCACTACAGCAGTGGCTACCAACATGTAGTTCGCAACCCTTCTTCTACCTCTTCTGCATTCATTCTCAATCTCCTGCTACCAAACCCTGTACAGGGCTTTGCAATTAGTAGGATGTTGTCCGGAGAACGGAATGTGTTGTGTCGCTAGTTTACAGCTTGACTGCGATATTTGCACCTATCGGCCCAACACATCTGTCTTCGGCAGGTTCGCAACTCAATTCACACACATTCTCACATTATCCCTGGCGTCAGTCCAGCAGATGTTCCATATGCATCCCAATCTTTTGAAATGCTGTACCAATGCAGGCCTAGGGTTCTGTCTATCCCACCATCACATAGGTGGACGACCATGTGCATGTGTACAGAATGTTGTTCTACGTGTCCAACTGTTGTCAGACATGCGTACCACATGTCCAGACCAACGCTGTTTGCATAATATCACTGCTTCCACAATGTCCCGAAACAAAGTTTGACATCAAATTTCTTCATTTCGAATCGTATCGTGTATCAAAATTTGTAGTATGCGCCGTTCTTTCTGCTTTCTGAGTTTCTCGGCATCTGTTATGCACAAGTTCCACACTTCGCATCCGTAAATCATTGCTGGAATAACCATGGATTTGAAAGTGTGTGCTTTTGCCGCAGAGTCATTTATCTCTTGGAGTATTGACTTAATGGAGTTAAAGGAGTAAAAAAAAAGTAAAGTATCCCATAGCATTACTGCCGTAGGGGTGTGAGGTGTTAGCGATCTCACATTTCATAGGCTCGGCTATATGAGGGTGGTAGCCATCTCCTCTCCCTCGCCGCTTTTACTTCCTGGACTGAACCGGTACCCATTTAAGGCTGGGTCGACCCGGGAGCCATTGCGGTCTGAAAAAAACATTACCGCCTAAACTGGGGAATGAACCCAGGACCACTCAGATGCGAAGCCAGCGCGCTAACCACTGCGCTACGCGGAGTACCAAGTTGCTTTTCGTTGTGGTCCAATTCTGCACGTTTAAAATAGTAGCAGAATATAGTCATGAAAAAGGAATACGTTGTGTCGTAGTTACAGCTTGACTGCAATATTTGCACCTTTTGGTCCAACACATCTGATTTCAGCAGGATGCAGTTAATTCAGAATCAAATAACAAATCTCCTGGACACATTGGTTTCTTTATATGATGATGCAACGAGAATTGCAGGTTGATTTGTTGTTGTTATTGAATCCCTACAATGAGTAGGATTACTCTTTTTGTGCGTCCTGCTGAAAAGGATGTTTAGTGGCGGGTTGTTGTAGATTTCCTCACATCCCGAGCGAGCTGATGAAGGTGAACCGGGGTTGTGCTATGCTTGGCTGCTTTCTGTGTGTCGCTCAATCTCTGACCTTGTTAGCCAGGCTGCCATAAAAACAGCCCGTTTCTAGGTGGGAAGTCGAGGTGAGGATCCTGGCCAGTATGTTTTGCCTGAACCTGACTAACATGTCTGGCCAGCATATTTTGCATGAACCTGACTAACATGTCTGGCCAGCATATTTTGCCTGAACCTGACTAACATGTCTGGCCAGCATATTTTGCCTGAACCTGACTAACATGTCTGGCCAGCATATTTTGCCTGAACCTGACTAACATGTCTGGCCAGCATATTTTGCCTGAACCTGACTAACATGTCTGGCCAGCATATTTTGCCTGAACTTGACTAACATGTCTGGCCAGCATATTTTGCCTGAACCTGACTAACATGTCTGGCCAGTATGTTTTGCATGAACCTGACTAACATGTCTGGTCAGTATGTTTTGCATGACCAGACATTAGTCTTCCTCCCCTGGAGGGTGATTGAATACAGGTTTATAAAATAATCAATGGAAAGGATACATTAGACTATAACAAGTTATTCAAGATTCTGCCACCTACAAGAACAAGAGGGCACAGCTACAATCACCTACAAGAACAAGAGGGCACAGCTACAACCACCTACAAGAACAAGAGGGCACAGCTACAACCACCTACAAGAACAAGAGGGCACAGCTACAGATTAATTAAAGAAAGGTCCAGATCAGATACCAGGAAATATTTTTTTCAAGTCAGAGAGTGAATGCTTGGAATGCATTGCCGCAGGAAATAGTGGAGGTAGGGTTAATTAATGCATTCAAGAATAGATTGGATAGCATAGCATAGCTATTTTTAGATCAAGTGAATGTAAAGGAAACTGGTTGTATCTGCAGAGTCTTTTAAGCCAGTATAAAGATGTTAAGTTTAGACAAAAGTTTGTGCTCTTAACATGATGTCACTAGGCAAAAATGTCTCTGTAACATGATGTAACTTTACAAAAATGTCTCTGTAACACGATGTAACTATCCAAAAATGTCTCTGTAACATGATGTCACTATACAAAAATGTCTCTGTAACATGATATCACTATACAAAAATATCTCTGTAACATGATGTCACTATACAAAAATGTCTCTGTAACATGATATCACTATACAAAAATATCTCTGTAACATGATGTCACTATACAAAAATGTCTCTGTAACATGATATCACTATACAAAAATGTCTCTGTAACACGATGTAACTATCCAAAAATGTCTCTGTAACATGATATCACTATACAAAAATATCTCTGTAACATGATGTCACTATACAAAAATGTCTCTGTAACATGATATCACTATACAAAAATATCTCTGTAACATGATGTCACTATACAAAAATGTCTCTGTAACATGATATCACTATACAAAAATATCTCTGTAACATGATGTCACTATACAAAAATGTCTCTGTAACACGATGTAACTATCCAAAAATGTCTCTGTAACATGATATCACTATACAAAAATATCTCTGTAACATGATGTCACTATACAAAAATGTCTCTGTAACATGATGTCACTATACAAAAATGTCTCTGTAACATGATATCACTATACAAAAATATCTCTGTTACATGGTGTCATTTAAGACATAAGTCTTGTCTTCCTAACATAATGACACAAAAAGTCAAAAGCATATTTCCTTAACAAAATGACACCACAAGATACCTTTAACAAGATGACACCACAATACAAAAGTCTGTCCTCTCAACAAGATGACACTGCAAGACAATTGTCGGTGTTGTTAACAAGAAGACACCACATGACTAAAGTCTGTCCTCATAACAAGATGGCATAACAAGACAAAAAGTCTTACCTCAATTTTTCTGACCACATCCATTCCATCGACAACTTGACCAAACACAACATGTTTACCATCGAGCCTGAGGACGGATATGGAGGTTGAAGAGTTATGATTCATGTTTGAACAAGTACATTTATAACTTTGGCCATTTCTGACCAAAACTCTAAAAAGTGTCCCAATATTTGGTACAGTAAATAGGGCTGTTATACCTGGCTTATTCTGGAGATCAAGGAACAGATAGGCAAGCCAGCCTCCTCAGTATGGTTGTACGATCTGTGGCAGGGCCTGTCACTCACGGATCGGCCTTTACAGCCATAGCAGGCAGTGTTGAAATACAGGAGACAGAGCTGGACAAAACTTACAGGGCGACAAGCGCATTGTCTATAGAGACTGAGACGTCTATGATGATGGTTCTGGAGATGGTCATTCTTGTCTTCCTTCGCATTCGTCATCAGATGCCAACATCAATGACTCTATTAAAGCCATGCCTGGGCAGTCTTTATGAGATAGGTCATGTTGTTCCCCAGAGGCAGGTCGTGTTGTTCCCCATGAGAAAGGTTGTGCTGTTCACCACAAGACAGGTCATGTTGTTCACCATGAGACAGGTTATGTTATTTCCAATGAGACAGGTCGTGTTGTTCCCCAGAGACAGGCCGTGTTGTTCCCCAGAGACAGGTCATGTTGTTCCAAAGAGACAGGTCATGTTGTTCCCTATGAGACAGGTCGTGTTGTTGTTCACCATGAGTCAGGTCGTGTTGTTCCCCATGAGACAGGTCGTGTTGTTCCCCAGAGACAGGTCGTGTTGTTCCCCAGAGACAGGTCATGTTGTTGTTTACCATGAGTCAGGTCGTGTTGTTCCCCATGAGACAGGTCGTGTTATTCCCCATGAGACAGGTCGTGTTGTTCCCCAGAGACAGGTTGTGTTGTTCTCCAGAGACAGGTCGTGTACAGGTCATGTCGTTCCCCATGAGACAGGTCGTGTTGTTCCCCAGAGACAGGTCGTGTTGTTCCCCAGAGACAGGTCGTGTACAGGTCATGTCGTTCCCCATGAGAAGGTTGTGGTTCCCCATGAGACAGGTCGTGTTGTTCCCCATGAGTCAGGTCGTGTTGTTGTTCACCATGAGACACTGTCTGACACTGAGACAACAGATCTATATATCTCTGTCTGACACTGAGACAACAGATCTAAATCTGACACTGAGACAACAGACAAACATCTATGTCTGACAGATTGAATTGATCTGCCAGAGGAGAGGAGGCTTTCATAGACAGAAAATAGTTCATTATATGTCTGTCTGACTTAAGCAAATTGTAAGACTTACCAATCTGTTTTTTCTGTCGCCAAGAAGAACTGAGATCCATTTGTGTTGGGTCCAGAATTTGCCATAGACAGGACACCTACCATATCACACAAAAAAACAACAAAAAAGATTATCAGTGAAATATCAACATCATTCATTGTACAGAAGGTTTCAGTTGTTCTTCCCTGGATCACATCATGAAAAATTAGTGTCACAAAACAGCAAACATAAAGGTAGTCCTACAGCAATAACTGCCATCTGAGATGATGTGTTATAGACTTCACTGTACCCAAAAACGATGCCTATTACCAGTTGAACAGAAGAGAGCAGGTCGTGGTCTTCAGACTTCGCACTGGCCACAATAGACTGAGGTACCACCTATTCAACAAATTGAAGATAGGTGGCACTGACGAATGCCCGTGTGGTACCGGGAAAATGACCGCTGAACATTTGCTGCAAAACTGCCCGACATATGAGGATCAGAGAGAGCAGATGTGGCCATCACCGGTGGCAACACTAGACAAGCTCTATGGCAGTGTCGATAGCCTCAGGATGACGGCTGCTTTTTTCGAAAAAATAAAGGTTGATGTCTGACTGCGTACGAAGAAGAAGAAGAAGACTTCACTGTACTAAGTGATGAGGTTAAGCAATCCCCTTCCTCATTACCTTACCTTCCTTGAGAACACCACGCCGTTACAGGCATTTTCATTTCTTTAGCTTTCTGTTTCTTTGTTGTAGTTTGTTTTGGGATGAAATATTAAGGATGAGAAGGATGAAGAAGCAGTTGAAGAAAAGAAAAAGGAGAACCATAAAAATAAAGCAAAAGTCAGGTACCCATTTCTCGTTGGAAACCACCAGGGTTATCCCTATCTTGTAAAGTGAGCATGCAGCTATTAAGGACAACAGCCGATTCTCCGGATGTGCTGCTCCATCCCTGACAGCTATCTGGTTGAGTCTGCCATTAATCATTTGCTTCTCTCAAATATTAAGCCATGAATGTGTACTGCACTGCAATGAGGGCACCCAACTCAGCATTGCACAAAGCTGAGGGCACCCAACTAAGCATTGCACAGAGCTGAGTGTGCCAAACTCAGCATTGCACTTGAAGAAATGTGCCTTATGCTCTATGGCAGAGATGAAACACTGTGGAACTGACGGATATGGGACTCCTCTCGACGCCGCCTGTTGGTGGAAATTGAAAGACTCATCAGTGATTCCTCTTCTTCTTCTTCGTTCGTTCTCAATCTCCCGCTACCAGACCCTGAAATGGCTTAAGTAGCAGAATGTAGTCCAGGGAACGGAATGCGTCGTCGTAGTTTACAGCTTGATTGCGATATTTGCAACTTTCGGTCCAACACATCCGACTTCAGCAAGCATTTTTTGAGTACCGGGTTAGCATTCCCTCTTCGATCCCTTCTCCTTAGCCAGTCTGCCCTGCTGCAGCCTGTTATCCAGGATCACCGTGTGGAGGTGTAGAAGGGTCTTGGCAGCTCTGGTTCGCTGGCCCTGACGCTAGCAGTCAGCTATGGGTCGCTGACCACTGCAGCTCCTGCGCTGCTCAGCGTCTTGATCCCAGTGGTTCCTCTGAATTGTTTAGTTCAACAACAACATTGAAATCTATTATATGCACTACTCTCCCCCCTGTGGTCAGGACCAGATACAATTCTGATTTCTGGACAGGATGAGAAGGAAAACCTCGGAAACCCACCCAGCACTTACATCTAGAATCATCGAGAGCTAATAGCTCAGTGAGGCTGATTAGAAGAAGATCCCAGTCACATGCAGCACAATGTATCTTCAGCTATAAAACAAAAGATCAGGAAGAAGTAGCATTCTCTGTCATCACATTGAACAGAACCAACAAACTACACTCACCTGGCCCTGTATGCTTGAGTATAAAATTCTCATCCTCAAACTTCTGCCCATATATGCTCTTGCCACCTGTGCCATTATGGTTAGTGAAGTCTCCAGCCTGGCACATCTAAGAGAGTTAAGGTCAATCTCATGGCACAGAAATATGTTGAATATATGTTATTTTTTTTTGCGTTCGCTTTATTTCATTATTCCTTAATGTAGCGTGCGTTGCACTGCGGTTTTTATTTTGCGCCTGTCAGACCAGTGCATCCAACTTCTGCATGCATTTTATGTAAGGGTCTGCTTCCTCCTGCATTTTATAAGGGTTTGCTTCCCTGGGGCTGTGATGGGGATCGAACCCAGCACCTTCAGATTGTGAGACATGTCACTTAACCACTAGCCCACGCTGTTCCCTCTCTCCCCCCCTGTTGACATTAAATATTTATGTTTAGTTGAACACATTTGAATTATTCAAAAAATATGTTCAACCTAAAGAGCTATAGATGCAAGACAACAGTTTAACCAACTTGCTTATATCGGAATTGAATAGGCCATGTCCTCAAAAAAACTTCTTTACAAAAACCATTACAAAATTAAGAATACAATACCTCATTCTGACAGAAATCACATGGCCTCCTTCTGACAGAGATCACAATACCTCCTTCTGACAGAGATCACATGGCCTCATTTGGACAGAGATCACATGACCTCATTTGGACAAAGATCACATGGC
This sequence comes from Ariolimax columbianus, assembly GCA_036924085.1. Classification (NCBI taxonomy): domain Eukaryota; kingdom Metazoa; phylum Mollusca; class Gastropoda; order Stylommatophora; family Arionidae; genus Ariolimax; species Ariolimax columbianus. The sequence goes on from JAVGWX010000010.1 coordinate 84,185,042, forward strand.
CTCATTTGGACAGAGATCACATGACCTCATTTGGACAAAGATCACATGGCCTCCTTCTGACTGAGATCACATGGCCTCATTTGGACAGAGATGACATGGCCTCATTTGGACAGAGATCACACGGCCTCATTTGGACAGAGATCACATGGCCTCATTTGGACAGAGATCACATGACCTCATTTGGACAGAGATCACATAGCCTCCTTCTGACTGAGATCACATGGCCTCATTTGGACAGAGATCACATGGCCTCATTTGGACAGAGATGACATGGCCTCATTTGGACAGAGATGACATGGCCTCATTTGGACAGAGATGACATGGCCTCATTTGGACAGAGATCACATGGCCTCATTTGGACAGAGATCACATGGCCTCAACCACTCAGCGCTGGAACTGAATTGGCCTTGTCCTAATAAGGGAATCCAACACCATCACCAAAAATGCTATACTTTGTACCCCAGAGGGAGGGCAAAAGAGAGGACAACAAACAATACCTTTATGATGAACCAGAGAAGCTGAAACGGAAATTACAAACCTGAGCTGGAACACTCTATGAAGGATGGTTACAAATCTAGTAAAGTGTATAGAGTTTGTTGCTGCCCTTAAAGATGTGATTTTGGAATGATGGTCATTGATATCCTAGCCAGTTATTGATCAAGGATCTAAGAAGAAGATGTCTTCAGGAGAGATGCTTATGCCATCATTAGAACTACTACCATATGGACCGCATAGGGAAGATGTAAAATGTGTGGCCGACCTAAAATAGCCAGGCAAGAAAACTTAGCGGCTGAAATAAAAATCACGAATCAGAAATGTGGCTCTGTACAAATGGCAGCCACATACCGAGCAAAGTTTTACCCTGAAATCAGCCTGGACAGTCACTGACATATTATTTTTCTTGCAGCTTATAGTCATTACAAGATGAAGAAGCCAGTCGCATATACAACCTTCCTTAGTCACCTGGCAGGTTAAAGTGTTACTATTGTTTCCTCCCAGATGACACACGGGTGTGACACCCAATAACTGAAGAAATTGTGTATATTTCTCCACCCGACTCTGAGAGAATAAGGGCGACAACTCATGATTCCAGTGATGTTAATTGTTGTAGTCATCTCCCTGTCTGTTAGGTTGTCGTCTATGAATGTGCTTCCAAAAATTACCTTTGTATGTGGTTTTTCCCTATGTAAGTACAATGTAGGCTGTGGTGTTGGGGAAGAGATTTCCACTATAGCTGAATAGGTATTCAAATCATGCATGTTTCATGTGTACCTAGGTCTCAATGGAGGTGAGATCGGCACCTAGTTCTATTGGAGATGAACAATGAACTTAGAGATCTCGTAATACACACTGTGCACATAAAAAAACCATTAACAGTTGAAAATCAAAAAGAACAAACTGTTAGCTATTGTCCAAGAAAAAATGCTAAAGGTAACAAAATTCCTACTAAATAGTGGCCGACATGAAGAAGGTAACCTCTCCATCATGCAAAGACACATCAGGCCAATCACCGTTTCTCAAAACCCATTTGATTGCAAGTACATACCCCACAGGTGTAGAAGAGGAGTTTCTATCAAGGAAAGTAGGTACCTATACTTTTCGCAGTGCTAAACAAAACCGAAGGCAGGACTGATAGGGAATGTCGCTCCTTACAATCTTGTTCAGTGGTTTTCACACTAAGGTACGAGAGGTAGACAGGTGTGGTGTGAGAGGTAGGCAGGTGTGGTATGAGAGGTAGGCAGGTGTGGCGTGAGAGGTAGACAGGTGTGGCGTAAGAGGTAGGCAGGTGCGACATGAGAGGTAGGCAGGTGCGACATGAGAGGTAGGCAGGTGTGGTGTGAGAGGTAGGCAGGTGTGGTGTGAGAGGTAGGCAGGTGTGGTGTGAGAGGTAGGCAGGTCTGGTGCGAGATGTAGGCAGGTGTGGTGCGAGAGGTAGGCAGGTGCGGTGTGAGAGGTAGGCAGGTGCGACATGAGAGGTAGGCAGGTGTGGTGTGAGAGGTAGGCAGGTGTGGCGTGAGAGGTAGGCAGGTGCGGTGTGAGAGGTAGGCAGGTGTGGTGTGAGAGGTAGACAGGTGTGGTGTGAGAGGTAGGCAGATGTGGTGTGAGAGGTAGGCAGGTGTGGTGTGAGAGGTAGGCAGGTGCGACATGAGAGGTAGGCAGGTGTGGTGTAAGAGGTAGGCAGGTGTGGCGTGAGAGGTAGGCAGGTGTGGTGTGAGAGGTAGGCAGGTGTGGTGTGAGAGGTAGACAGGTGTGGTGTGAGAGGTAGGCAGATGTGGTGTGAGAGGTAGGCAGGTGTGGTGTGAGAGGTAGGCAGGTGTGGTGTGAGAGGTAGGCAGGTGTGGTGTGAGAGGTAGACAGGTGCGGCATGAGAGGTAGGCAGGTGCGACGTGAGAGGTAGACAGGTGTGGTGTGAGAGGTAGGCAGGTGTGGCATGAGAGGTAGGCAGGTGCGACATGAGAGGTAGGCAGGTGTGGTGTGAGAGGTAGGCAGGTGCGACATGAGAGGTAAGCAGGTGTGGCATGAGAAGTAGGCAGGTACAGCATGAGAAGATGGCATGTGTGGTGGGAAGACTCAAAGAATATCAAGGCAGTATCAAGTGTCATAAAAAAAATTGATTTGCAAAAATAAATATGGTAATTTTCTTCTTTTTTTTTTTTCCTGCATGTGATAGGAAGTTCCTAGATTTCATTCAGTAATGTAATTTATTTTATATTAAATAAAAAAAATTTTATTTAAAAAAAAAAAAAGGTAAAAAAATTATGTCAATTAAAAATATAAGGTAATGGTAGTCACAGAGCAGACACTTTCTATCGGGGATGAAGTTTCAGAGACTTCAGTATACTAAGACACAGCTTGTATGAGGTGAGGTCGCCAGTTCCATTCCTCATTGCCTTTCATTTCCGAGCTATAAACGAGGAACTCAATTGTAGCTGGGTCAACTGAAGCATGAAGGTTCAGGATTTGAACCTTGTACCGGAATCAAGATGCTGAGCAGCGCATGAGCTGCAGTGGTCAGCGACCCATAGCTGACTGCTAGCATCAGGGCCAGCGAACCATAGCCGCCAAGACCCTTCTACACCTCCACGCGGTGATCCTGGATAACAGGCTGCAGCAGGGCAGACTGGCTAAGGAGAAGGGATCGAAGAGGGAATGCTAACCCGGTACTCAAAAAATGCTTGCTGAAGTCGGATGTGTTGGACCAAAAGGTGCAAATATTGCAGCCAAGCTGTAAACTATGACACAACGCATTCCGATCTCTGGACTATATTCTGCGACTTACCCTTTCAGGGTTTGGTAGTGGGAGATTGAGAACGAAGAAGAAGAAGAACCTTGTACCTTTGCCGTGAAGAACAATTGCTTGACCACTACGCTAATCAGACACTCTTCACAAATATGGACACTTCAATATTTGCCTTGTGGCACATAAAATGCCGTCTGGCATTGGCTTAGTTGTCCTGTGGTAGGCAGTGTGACATGATCTAATCATCCTCCTAACATGCAGTCCTATGGACAAGTTTGGAAACTTGATCTAGTCTAAAGAAATCTTGACCTGTCAACTTATGTGGCCTCTGGCAGCCAACTCAGTTTTAACTTTTTAACTTATTCACTCCAGAATATTTTGCCCTACAGAAATATTTTTCAACATAAAACTGTTGGTAGGAAGTACAGGCATATGTATCTATCTATCTTCAGTCCACTTGTGTCATTACACGTCGTGGGGAGGTGTGACCGCCTTTGTTTCATATTTTTTGGCAGGCAAAAATCAGCTGGTGACTTGCCAGGTCAATGCCAGTATCTGTAAGCAGCCGTTAGGTTGGTAGCCCCTGGAATATTCGATCGCCTATATTTAGGACTGGTGGTGATGGAAGTGTAAATTAAAGCAAGATAGACCCGCAGTCTGTCAGGAGCCATCTATGTCGCTGTGTAGATACAGATGGATCAGCAACACATTTTCTCAAGAATGGAGGTAGTCGTACCTTTGGTATGAGTCTTGATCACTATAGGCATATGTATACATTGAGGAAAACTTGGTACTGAGAAACATATATATATATGTATGTATGTATGTATGTATGTATGTATGTATGTGTGTATATATATATATATATATATATATATATATGTATGTATGTATGTATATATATATATATATATATATATATATATATATATATATATATATATATATATATATATACACACATATATAAATATATATATGTGTGTGTGTGTGTGCTGCAACTGTTCAAGCCAATATATCAGCTATGTGGGACTGTAAGACATTTTGTGAGTCGATATTATGGTTCTTGGGAATGAATCAGTTAAGGATACAAATTGTGGAATGACTCTGTGAAATGTGCAGCCCTTGTAGCCAAAGCCTTTCTCGTTTGTGCACAAACATCTGAAGTTCTCTGCAACATCACAAATATTATGACATTAAACAGGCCTGTTATTTTAACACAAACGTTCTAGACCAGTGTTTCCCAACTGTCGCTCCCATGAACGGTACACGGTCAGCAGAAGTTTCCTGTTGGTCCGCAAAAAAAGTGATAGTGGCTTAAGTCACAAACTGTGAAATCAGCTTGAGGTGATCTAAGCTCTGACTGGCTAATGGTTAAACACAAATGACATCAGCTACACGAATAATCGTTCTATTCTAACACAAGAGAGCTCATCTATATTTAGTGTATTTGTTTTCCAAAGTAAGTGAGGTGGGAGGGATGCCAACAAATATCGAAAAACGTAAATTAGGTCATTGAAAACCGATAGACAAGTTTTAGAGGTTAATTTATCTGTCAATACTGTGTTTATTTTGAAAGACAAGTTTCCTTTTATTTTTCCCTTTTTTTTTTTTTTTTTTTTTTTTTTGTTTTTGTGTTGTAAAATTTGAATCCCTACATGATGGAGACAAAAACTTGTTACTTTCTTCAAATTTGTCCTATTTTCACCGGCCCCCAGAAAAATGTTTCCTATTTTCACAAGTCTGCATGTGTAAAAAGGTTGGGAAACACTGTTCTAGACTATTCATGTACGCGGCCAGTCATATCTACTTAGAGCTACTCAAACTTGTGTGAGATAGGCACACTCAGAAATGTTTCCAAACTTTCTGGCAAGCGTACTTCAATGCAAATAGAATATACAGTATATATGGTTTCCCTTGGGGCTTCAACAAATTGTTTGTATTCACTACTTGGTGGTTACTTTGTGGAACAGACAAAACTACAGTCAATTACATTTGTTTTATCCTGAACATGAAAAAAACCACTTCATATAGTGAACTTCCTCTTTGCCGTTCGTTCTCAAACTCCCGCTACCAAGCCATGAAAAGGCCTTTGCAAGTAGCAGGATGTATTCCGATGAACGGAATGTGTTGTGTCGCTAGTTTACAGCTTGACTGCGATTTTTGCACCTTTCGATCCAACACATCTGGCTTCAGCATTCGCAGTTTTGGGCACCAGGTTAGCTAGCCTGCCCTGTTGCTGCCTGTTATCCAGGACCAACACGTGGAGGTGAAAAGGGGTCTTGACAGTTTGGAGTCGCTGGCCCTGAAGCTAGCGGTCAGCTTTGTATCGCTGACCTCATGCGCTGCTCAGCATCTTGAACACCATATAGTGATAACGATTGGTAAATTTGTGGTGGTGGTTTCAATAACCACGGTTTTACATGATGATGTTGTTAGACTCTTTTATTGACTTGTATGGGAGGTTACAATGGAACTACTCTTGTAAAACTGATCACCACTCAGGTGATTTCATAGACTAAACATTCACGGTTCACTTAAACAGGTGTAGACATACACAGTATGACAATCACTACTCTCAGCACAGTGCACTCACACAGCATAACATCTTTCATATATCTATCATTCTGAAAAATGACTTTAAATAACTAACTATATACAACTATGTACAACTGGAGGCAGACAGACACAGGCAGCAAGATACAGACAAGCATGTATAAAGACTGGTAGACAATAACATATAGAAAGATACGAAACAAACAATAGCATACAATTAAAGAAAACCAAGACATTATCTGAGACCAAGGACTTGACTAAAACCAGATCAGAAGGAAAACAGCAGACAAAATAGGCTGGGAACATTCAGGTACAGACGGAAATAGACAAGACCATACTTTGGAAGCCAGAAATAGACAAGAACATACATCTAGATGCAGAAATAGAATAGGAGATACTTTGGAAGGCAGAAATAGACAGGAACATAGCAGAAATAGACAAGACCATACTTTGGAAGCCAGAAATATACAAGAACATACATCTAGATGCAGAAATAGAATAGGAGATACATTGGAAGGCAGAAATATACAAGAACATACATTAAGATGCAGAAATAGAATAGGAGATACATTGGAAGGCAGAAATATACAAGAACATACATCTAGATGCAGAAATAGAATAGGAGATACATTGGAAGGCAGAAATATACAAGAACATACATTAAGATGCAGAAATAGAATAGGACATACATTGGAAGGCAGAAATATACAAGAACATACATTAAGATGCAGAAATAGAATAGGAGATACATTAAGATGCAGAAATAGACAAGGACATACTTTGGGAGGCAGAAATAGACAAGAATATACACTGGAAGGCAGAAATTTACAAGAATATACATTGGTAAGCAGAAAGACAAGAACTTACAAGTAGAGACAGAAATAGACAAGGACATTCAGATACAGACAGAATGGGAAAATATACCACTAGCGGCAGAAACAGACAAAAACTTACAGGTAGTGGCAGAAACAGACAAATACTTACATATAGTGGCAGAAACAGACAAAAACTTACAGTTAGTGGCAGAAACAGACAAAAACTTACAGGTAGTGGCAGAAACAGACAAAAACTTACATATAGTGGCAGAAACAGACAAAAACTTACAGGTAGTGGCAGAAACAGACAAAAACTTACAGGTAGTGGCAGAAACAGACAAAAACTTACAGGTAGTGGCAGAAACAGACAAAAACTTACATATAGTGGCAGAAACAGACAAAAACTTACAGGTAGAGACAGAAACAGACAAAAACTTACAGGTAGTCGCAGAAACAGACAAAAACTTACATATAGTGGCAGAAACAGACAAAAACTTACAGGTAGCGACAGAAACAGACAAAAACTTACAGGTAGTGGCAGAAACAGCCAAAAACTTACAGGTAGAGACAGAAATGGACAAAAACAGGTAGCGACAGAAACAGACAAAAACTTACAGGTAGTGACAGAAACAGACAAAAACTTACAGGAAGTGGCAGAAACAGACAAAAACTTACAGGTAGCGACAGAAACAGACAAAAACTTACAGGTAGTGACAGAAACAGACAAAAACTTACAGAAATAGACAAGAGCATTCAGATACAGACAGAAACTTACAGGTAGAGGTATAAACCAACAAAAACTTACAGGTAGAGGTATAAATGGAGAAAAACTTACAGATAGAGGCAAAAACTTATAGGTAGACTAGAAAAATTACAACATACAGGCAGAGGCATAAATAGAGAACTGATGTGTGTGAGAACCTAACAATGTTGTATGTAACATGTGACAATGTTGTATGTGTGATGTGACAATGTTGTATGTGAGATGTGACAATGTTGTATATGAGATGTGACAATGATGTATATGAGAACCTAACAATGTTGTATGTGAGCTGTGACAATGCTGTATGTGAGATGTGACAATGTTGTATGTGAGATTTGACAATTTTGTATGAGAGATGTGACAACGTTGTACGTGATATATGACAATGTTGTATGTGAGATGTGATAATGTTGCATGTGAGATGTGACAATGTTGTATGTGAGATGTGACAATGTTGTATATGAGATGTGACAATGATGTATATGAGAACCTAACAATGTTGTATGTGAGATGTGACAATGTTGTATGTGCGATGTGACAATGTTGTATGTGAGATTTAACAATGGTGTATGTGAGATATGCAAATTTTGTATGTGAGATGTGACAACCTTGTACGTGAGATGTGACAATGTTGTACGTGAGATGTGAAAATGTTGTACGTGAGATGTGACAATGTTGTACATGAGATGTGACAATGTTGTACGTGAGATGTGACAATGTTGCACGTGAGATGTGACAATGTTGTACGTGAGATGTGAAAACATTCTACGTGAGATGTGACAATGTTGCATGTGAGATGTGACAATGTTGTATGTGAGATGTGACAATGTTCCACACAGATATAAGTAAACTATGTACAAGAACCTGCAGTTTTGGGCACCACATCAGCCTTTAGCTCTATTACTATTCTTCCAGCATCTCTGCTACCAATTTTAATATCCATGTAAACTTCAGGGTTAGTGGTGGTCTTCAGCTTCTTGGCTGCTACAGGTGTGTCCTGAAGAGGGTTCAAACACAAGAGGTGTGGACAAGACAATAAAGAGACTGCAGATAATATAAATATTACATTGGTTTTTTGTTGTTTTTTTTATGGAGGACATCCTAAATAAATCTACATTAGTCTTATAGTGTTATCCTGGCAGAGATGACACATTAATCATATGGCTTAATCTTGGCAGAGATCACATAGCCTCATTCTCATTGAGATCACATGGGTTCATTCTGACAGAGATCACATGGCCTCATTCTGACAGAGATCACATGGTCTCCTTCTGACTGAGATCACATGGCCTCATTTGGACAGAGATCACATAGCCTCCTTCTGACTGAGATCACATGGCCTCATTTGGACAGAGATCACATGGCCTCATTTGGACAGAGATCACATGGCCTCATTCTGACAGAGATCACATGGCCTCATTCTGACAGAGATCACATGGCCTCATTCTGACAGAGATCACATGGTCTCCTTCTGACTGAGATCACATGGCCTCATTTGGACAGAGATCACATAGCCTCCTTCTGACTGAGATCACATGGCCTCATTTGGACAGAGATCACATGGCCTCATTCTGACAGAGATCACATGGCCTCATTCTGACAGAGATCACATGGCCTCATTCTGACAGAGATCACATGGTCTCCTTCTGACTGAGATCACATGGCCTCATTTGGACAGAGATCACATAGCCTCCTTCTGACTGAGATCACATGGCCTCATTTGGACAGAGATCACATGGCCTGATTCTGACAGAGATCACATGGCCTCATTCTGACAGAGATCACATGGCCTCATTTGGACAGAGATCACATAGCCTCCTTCTGACTGAGATCACATGGCCTCATTCTGACAGAGATCACATGGCTTCATCTATGTAATGCAACTATTTACAACCTTGTACCCTGGTGTGATATACCAATCAGGAGCTCTATAACGTCTCTACAGTCATACAATAACATGACTTCAATTCTAAAAGAGATCACATGAATTCATTTCAAAAGATCTAATCATCTAATCCTGTCAGATCACATGGCACCATTCATCTTCTTCTTTTTCATTCGTTCTCAAACTATCGCTACCAAGCCCTAATAAGAGCTTTGCAAGAAGCTGGATGTAACTCCAGAGAACGAAATGAATTGTGTCGTAGTTACAGTTTGACTGTGATATTTGCACCTTTCAGTCCGACACATCGGACTTCAGCAGACATTTTTGCTCTTCGATCCCTTCTCCTTACCCAGTCTGTTGCAGCCTGTTATCCCGGATTACTGCATGGAGGTGTAGAAGGGCCTTGCATCTCTGGGCCACTGGCCCTGTCACTAGCAGTCAGCTTTGGGTTGCTGACCGCTTGCAGCTCATGCATCCTGCAATAATTCGTTTCATATTGTAGTGTTGCTAGTCTCATGCACAACCCTCTGTTGTTGCCTTTTATGACCCGTTTAAAATCTTACAGGATTCATGTTTTATCATCCCCGAGTACCTATAGGGAATAGACCCAGACATGGAACACAACACAATACCACACCTCAGCTTCTTCACTGGGTCTCTTCTCTCCCTGGTCACCATCAGCTTCAGGCTCATCTTCTTTGTCCTTCAGAGTTTCCCCTGCATGCTGTTGTAACCAGGTATCATCTGCCCAGACTGTTGGTTTGTGGAAACAAGGAATGTCATGAGTACAGCAAACATATTTTTATATTTAAATAAAACCGGCCACAGAAATTTGGAGAGCTTCAACCAGGCAATAGGAACTAAGATGAAAGTCAGAATCGTAAACAACGTATCCTTGAAGCAACAATAGCCACAAAGGCAAGTATGTTTGCACTCTGAAAATACTTGTATATACCACAAACAGGGGCTCAGAGGTCTCAAGGTAAGGTGTCCGCCTCGGGTGCCGAAGGTTGTGGGTTCGAATCACAGTGGAGACCGGGATTTTTTCACGTGGATCTTCTGGTACAAACTCCCCTGATCTCTGAGGAGTGAGATCAGACTCTCATGTTCAGTGTCCAGCACGTTAAAAACATCCATTTACAGTTAGAAATAGAAACGAGTAGGTTTAATTGTCGCTGCCCTGACAAAATTAAGAAATTCTAGTTAAAAATCTACTCGAATTAGTTGTACCTTCCCCCAGGCCTAGTAAGTTGCATGAAGTTTTAAAATACCTGATGTTTAAAATGTCCCGAAATAGTTCTTTGATATATAGGTATTGTGATGAGTACGCATAAACACATGTATGTGATTGTTGCCATTAATAGTCTACATGGTCTTCAACTCAATATCCTCAGTTTTCTCATGACCTAACATAAACATCGTGTCTTGAATCCTTCAACATATAGAGTATAAGGACTGCTACTTTCCAATTGTGGATCATCTTCTTAATTTCACCCGTGTTGACTTGACTTCCTCTTCTACTGTCCTTCAATAAGTGTTCTTCAGTATGCTCTTCTTCATTCCACCGTGGAGTCCAATTGCATGCATGTCTGGTTATGTTTCTTCTTAGAATGTATTCTATCCATTTCTGATATCTCTCCTGAATTTCCATCTATATTGATTGGAGTTATGTTCTTTGCCGCAGATCTGAGACATCTATTACATGTGATATCTCAAATAAAGTTCACTAAAATTTTGCATGCATGCTTTAGCCTTAAATTTTCTGATAAAATGGAAATTTGTGTATAATATGCACCATGATTTTTCTAGAGTTAATTTTAACAAAAAAATGTATTTAAAACTGAATGTATGGGTAATAGCTTGGCTCGGCTACATTCGTTCTCAATCTCCTGCTACCAAGTCCTAAAAGTGGCTTTGTAAGTAGCAGAATGTAATCCAGAGAATGGAATGCGTTATGTGGTAGTTTACAGCTTGACTGTGATATTTTCACCTTTTGGCCCAACATATCTGACTTCAGCTGGCATTTTTTTAGAACCTGGTTAGCATTCTCTCTTCCATCCCTTCTCCTTAGTCAGTCTGCTCTGTTGCAGCCAGTTATTCAGAATCACCGTATGGAGGTGTAGAAGGGTCTTGCTAGCTCTGATTCGCTGACTCTAGCAGTCAGCTCTAGGTAGCTGACCGCTGCAGCTCATGCGCTGCTCAGCATCTTGATCCCACTAAGATATATGTTAGTAAAAGTTTTGAGTCTCGGTGTGATAAGTTATATGCCATGTTGGCCAGTCATATAACAGGACCAATATTTTTTTATTTTTTTTGCGTTGTCTTATTTCTTTATTCCCCAAGGCGGTGTGCGTTGCACTGTGGTTTTTATTTTGTGCCCATAATTCACATCTGTAAGTCAAAACTGGTACACAGGCAAAGAGGTTGTTGTTAAATGCCCACAATGAGTAGGATTACTCTTTTCTGCGCTCTGAAAAGGACGTTAAGTGGTGGGTTGTCATAGTTTTCCTCACATCGATTTGTTAGACTAAACCTTTCAGCTTCCTATGGAGCACAGGTCTTCAACAAACACACGCCAAGCCATGCTGCCCTGTGCCAACTGTTTCAGTTCTGTATATGATATCTTCCATGTTTCCTTTATGTTTTGGTCGGTCTCTACTTCTCTTAACATGGGGATTCCAGAACAGAGACTGTCTAGTAATACTATCGGCTGGTTTCTTTACTTTGTGTCCTATCCAACGCTGGCGTCTTTTTCTCATGTCATGTTCCACTGATTTCTGTCTGGGTTTTTTTCCAACAGTTCTACGTCTTACCAAACCCTTTCAATCTTTCTTTTCTGCGCAGGCACCCACCTATGAAAGTTTGTATATTTTTTGTTGTTGCTTTTGTCGTTTTCCATGTTTCAGAGACATACAAAAAAATGGATTTTACATTCGTGTTATATTCAATCAAAACCCAGGATGTTTTTCTTTGAATACTGTTTATATACATCTCTCTTGGTCCTCCTCTTGGTATGAAACTTTGATGTCATGTGTTATAAGACTGTTTAGAGGGAAGGATTGAAAGTTCAGCCACTCTGTAACTATGTAACTAACATGTTGTTGTTGTTGAATGCCCATAATGAGTAAGTTGACTCTTTTGTGCACCCTGAAAAGGACGTTAAGTGGTGGGTTGTAGCTTTTCTCACATCTCGAGCGTGCTGATATAGGTGGACCGAGGTCCAACAGGCGGTTGTGCTATGCTTGGCTTCATCTGCGTGTTGCTCATGACAACGGGGATCACATCAATTCACATCTCATCAGCCAGGCTGCCTCAAAAACAGTCTGTTTCCATGGAAGGCTTCATGAAAGAGAGTTTGTGGTCTTGGTCAGTGTGTTGACCCTGACGTGACATACTGATCAGTATTTTGTGCCTGACTGGACTAGCGTCTTAGTTCCCCCATGTAACTAACATTACCACCACTGTAAGTTATGCTAGCTAGTGGAAAGACACAAAAAGATGCTAAATAATAACAAGTCAAAGGTAGGTGAACGATAATCGATGTGAATGGATACCTGCTTTGGATGCTCCTTCCTTCATTTTCATAGGTTTGGCCAGATTTACTCGGATTGTTCGACCAAAGAGTTCTGACTCATTCATGTTATCTATAGCATGAACAGCATCCTGAAAGCAGGCACAAATCATCCATTACAACAGCAAAACATTTATTAACACTACAACTTGCAAGCCATTCAACAATAAAACCAATAAATTTTTGACCAACATAACTAACAAGCTTGTGTTGTTAGAATAGAGCTGCCAAGCTGTTCATGTATCCACAGGTCAATGACAGTTTCTCCATCATCTTGGATCATAGCTATTCTGGCAGCTTCCCTACCCTTCTACAACATCAACCTCCTGAAAAGGAGAGACCAAAGCACCATTTTCCGACTTCACGCTCAACACATACAACTTAACAGTCACTTGAACACAATCTAACCAGAACATACTCCAGAGTGCCGACTGTGCACACATCCCTATGAAACTGTTGAACATAATCTAACCAGAACATACTCCAGAGTGCCGGCTGTGCACACATCCCTATGAAACTGTTGAACATAATCTAACCAGAACATACTCCAGAGTGCCAGCTGTGCACACATCTCCATGAAACTGTTGAACATAATCTAACCAGAACATACTCCAGAGTGCTGGCTGTGCACACATCCCTATGAAACTGTTGAACATAATCTAACCAGAACATACCAAAGAGTGCCGACTGTGCACACATCCTATGAAACTGTTGAACATCATCTTTTTGAATGTCCAGCGCTTGCCAGTGTTAGGAAAGAGCTGCTTCCTCCGAGGCCAGACAAATGCAACACTCTGTACGGAACTAAACAACAACTTACAGACACTTGCATATACTGCTATTTGGCATAAGGGCAGAGTCCTTAGTCTGCTGGATCAATAACCAACCAAAAAGCCAACCATTCTACAACTTATTGAGTTGAAGTCATGCAATCAGAAAATCTGTTCTACATTTAAACAAGGATCCTCAAGTGGATCTCAGAGCCCCTTACTCGGAAAGAAAAAAAAAGATCATTGCATCCTCATGCATATAGTAAAAGGCAACTACAAAATGTTGTGCTTGGGGATAGCAACCTTAGCATATAAAATAAATTTGTACAGAAACAACCACTGCACAATTATGCATAGTGGTAGCCTTATACTTTGACTGAATTGATAAAGGGACAAGAAAAGGAGACATTGTGTGGCATTGTATTCCCAACCCTCTAGCCCAGACATCTAACAATTACTGGGCCCTCTAAATATTTAAATTGTAACCAGACAGGACAATGTCAGTTTAAGACTAGGGCCATGTTGATCCTTCTTCTTCTTCTTCTTCGTACGCTGTCAGACGGCAACCTGCATTTTTTCGAAAAAAGCAGCGGTCATCCTGAGGCTGTTGAGACTGCCATAGAGCTTGTCTAGTGTTGCCACTGGTGATGGCCACATGTGCTTTCTCTGGTCCTCGTATGTCGGGCAGTTTTGCAGCAAATGTTCAGCGGTCATTTATTGAATAGGTGGTACCTCAGTCTGTTGTGGCCTGTGCAGAGTCTGAAGACCATGACCTGCTCTCTTCTGCTCAATTGGTAATAGGCATCATTTTTTGTGTAGCCAGCATGTTCTGTTTCCCATTTGCTCATGTATCTAGCTCTAATAAGCCTTTTGGACTCCATCGTAGGTCACACTAGGATCTGGTTGTGGTAGTCTTGCACCTTCTTTTGCCAGTCTGTCTGCCTCCTCATTGCCTTGGATGTTACAGTGGGATGGGACCCACTGTGTACCACTACTCTTTTTGGTGCGGACTGCTGGCATAGTTGACAGAGTACTGCTCTAAAATCATTAAGTTCAGTTTTTCTGGCTTTGTAGTGCTGTGACTACGGCCAGGGCATCTGTAAGCAGGACTATATGGCTTTCATTTCTTCCATGTTGATCCACCCGACTAAATGTGGAAAGTTGGGTACTCAGTTACACTACAGGGATTGACATGACATAGTAGTCTGCGTGTTGACAGCTGTCACTCACGTACCCATTCATGTAACTGTGTGATGGCAAGTGTCATCTTCTTCTTCTTCTTCTTCCCTTCATTCTCAATCACCCACTAGCAAGACTTCAACAGGGCTTTGCAAATAGCAGGATGTAGTCCGAAGAACAGAATGCAGTGTGTCACTAGTTCACAGCTTGACTGCGAAATTTGCACCTTTCGGTCCGACACATCTGCCTTCAGCAGAGGTAATTGTCAAGTACAATAGTTTCTTGCAGTACCAATCATTAAAAATATAAAAGAACTGTCAGTGGCCCGAAAGTGTTAAAAAAATGCACGTGCCAACTTCATTGTTAAATATTTAACAAGTATAAGATGTGAAATGAGAGAATAAGCAATGCTAAATTACAATCGTAGCAAATTAACAACAGAGTACTGGTAATTGGTTAGATTACACTGGTGGGTTTAGATTGTGTGTCCTAAACTAGGAAATCTTCTTCTTCTTATTCTTCGTCAGACAGTAACATTTATTTTTTCGAAAAAAGCAGCCGTCATCCTGAGGCTGTCGACACTGCCATAGATCTTGTCTAGTGTTGCCACTGGTGATGGCCACATCTGCTCTCTCTGATCCTCGTATGTCGGACAGTTTTACAGCAAATGCTCAGCGGTCATTTTCCCGGTACCACACGGGCATTCGTCAGTGCCACCTTTCTTCAATTTGTTGAATAGGTGGTACCTCAGTCTGTTGTGGCCAGTGCGAAGTCTGAAGACCACGACCTGCTCTCTTCTGTTCAACTGGTAATAGGCATCGTTTTTGGTGTAGCCAGTATGTTCGGTTTCCCATTTGGTCATGTATCTAGCTCGTATAAGCCGTTTTGACTCTTCGTATGTCATGCTAGTATCTGGTTGTGGTAGTTTTGCGCCTTCTTTTACCAGTCTGTCTGCCTCCTCGTTGCCTTGGATGTTGCAGTGAGATGGAACCCACTGCACCACTACCCTTTTTGGTGCGGCCTGCTGGCATAGTTGACAGAGTACTGCTCTTAAATCATTAAGTTCAGTATTTTTCTGGCTTTTTAGTGCTGTGACTACGGCCAGAGCATCTGTAAGCAGGACTATGTGGCTTTCATTCCTTTTACATGTCACCATTTCTTCCACTGCCGTCCTCAGTGCCTCTGCCTCCGCTCTGAAATTGCTTGTGTATTTTCCAGTAGCGAATGACAATGTTATTTTTCTGCCATTTGGAAACTAGGAAATAATATGTGTTTCATATGTATTTTTAAATGTTGAATCAAATATGTTTTCCAAATTCCTCTGTTATCAGTTGTTTTCTTGCTACAATATAGGTGCCTAGCAATAATAATTTTAAAATATAATGAACAATTATCAAAACCAATAAATGGTCAAAAACCTGATGACGATTAATCTGCAAAATGGCTGATATGCTGATTAACTTGTGCGACCTTACTACTTCCATTCACCTCTTTTGCTCCAACGTGAAGCATAAGTCACCACTGCAGCTGGCCCATCTTGAAGGAAGTCTGTATACAGGCTTTTCCGGTGGCTGATTATAACAGTCATGTTTTTTGACATGATGAGGTTGCCAGTCCCCCCCCCCCCCCCCAAAATATAACTCTTTTGAGTCACCATTTAGATCATGGTTAGAAGGTAACAGTGGTCCCATTCTTTTCACCCGTGGTACCACTCAGGTTATTTCTAGAACTCCACCTTATGTGTGTACAACTTCTAGAACTCCACCTTATGTGTGTACAACTTCTGGAGCTCCAATTTACCTGTGTACAACTTCTAGATCACTATCCAACCTGTAGCAAACTTCTATATCGAGATCTAACGTATGCAGAACTTCTAGAACTCTAAATATGCACAACTGCTAAAACCCTGCCTTCAACAAACAGAACATGCCCTATGTCACAAATTATCACCTTACCTCTGCGCTCTCAAATTCAACAAAACCGAATCCTCTGTGTTTCTCTGTAGAAGACAAAATGTTAATACTTCTTCTTCTTCTTCTGCGTACACAGTCAGACAGTAACCATTATTTTTTCGAAAAAAGCGGCGGTCATCCTGAGGCTCTCACCACTGCCATAGAGCCTGTCTTGCAGTTCCACTGGTGATGGCCACATCTGCTCTCTCTGATCCTCGTATGTCGGACAGTTCTGCAGCAGATGTTCAGTGGTCATTTTACCAGTACCGCACGGGCATTCGTCGGTACCACCTATCTTCAATTTGTTGAATAGGTGGTACCTCAGTCTATTGTGGCCAGTGCGAAGTCTGAAGACAACGACCTGCTCTCTTCGGTTCAACTGGTAATAGGCATCGTTTTTGGTGTAACCAGTATGTTCGGTTTCCCATTTGGTCATGTATCTGGCTTTGATAAGCCGTTTTGACTCTTCGTACGTCATACTGGTATCTGTTTGTGGTAGTCTTGCACCTTCTTTTGCCAGTCTGTCTGCCTCCTCGTTGCCTTGGATGTTGCAGTGTGACGGAACCCACTGTACCACTACCCTTTTTGGTGCGGACTGCTGGCACAGTTTGCAGAGTGCTGCTCTTAAGTCATTAAGATCAGTGTTTTTCTGGCTTTTTAGCGCTGTGACTACGACGAGAGCATCTGTCAGCAGGACTATATGGCTCTCATTTTCACTGTGTGTCACCATCTCTTCCACTGCCGCCCTCAGTGCCTCTGCCTCCGCTCTGAAATTGCTTGTGTACTTACCAGTAGCGAATGACAGTGCTATTTTTCTGCCATTTGGTAGGTTCAGGAATGCTCCTGCCCCTCCGTTCTGTGTAGTGTTTGTTACAGAACCGTCGGTGTATGCATGGGTCCAGTCCATGCTTGGGTAGCTTTTCGTTATGAAGCTTAGGGTAGTGTCTCTCCTTTCTTTTTCAGTCTGGCAGTTTTTGTTTGCAATACCTGGTATATTTTCTACCACCTCTGGAAATATATCCTGCCTCCAGGTAGGTTTTCTTACAGTAGTGATGGGTTTTGGTGTTGTTAGTGTGTTTATTGGATCTTCGTGCATCTTTGCTTTGGCTATTTCTGCAAAGTTTCTCCGCTTTAATATCCCATTTCCCAAATTGTTTAGTCTCTGGTACATTGGATGGTCCGTCAGTCTTCGGAGTTTCTCTGACTGCAGCTGGGCTCTGCAGTCTCTTCTATCGGTCATGGATTGCAGTTTTGTAATCTTTTCAAGTTCTACAATTGGCGTTGACTTCATGCCACCTGTTATAATTCTCATGGCTTGGTTTTGAAGTTTGTTAACTTTATCGAAGTTCGCCTTCGCTGCTGTTGTCCATGCCGCAATGCCATACTCGAGAACTGGTCTCACTCTTCCAGTGTACAGTTTCTTTAGTATGCCTTCGTCTGCTCCCCAGCTTGTGCCAGCAAGTTTCCTCATGATTGCCATTCTTTCTCTGGCTTTCATTCGGTTTCTCTCAATCTGACTTTTCCCTGTCATGCGCCGATCAAATGTGACTCCCAGATAGGTTGGGTTGTCGTTTGGCTGCAGGATTTTGCCATTTAGACTTAATTTGGTACTTTGGGGTTTTAATGAGAGCGAGAATATTGTGCATGTTGTTTTCTCCTCGTTTATTTTGACCAGCCATGAGTTCGCCCACTCTTCCAGCGATGTTAGGGCCGTCTGCATCCGATTTCTTGCTATGGTGAGATTCTTTTCAGAGGTCCACATAGCCAGATCGTCTGCAAACATTGAGCTATGGACTCTTCTTGGTATATTCTCTGTAATATCGTTTATATATACCAGGAATAGTGTGGGTGACAATACTCCCCCTTGGGGTACTCCCTGCTCGAGTGTCACCTTTTTGCTCATCTGCCCTTGTACTTGGACTCTGGCCGTTCTTTGTTTGAGGTAGTGGTTGATCCACTTGTACATCTTCCCACAGACATCACTTCTTCTTAGCTTGACTCTAAGTCCATCTTTCCAGACTTTGTCGAATGCCTTTTCCAGATCCACCCAAACAGCTACTGTGTGTTTCTGTGCCTGGTAGGCATCTTCTATCTCTTGGGCTATGAGGATGACCTGGTCCTCAGTGGATCTGTGCTGTCTAAAGCCGGCTTGCTGTGGAATTAGTATTCGTTTTTCTTCCAGATGCCACATCAGTCTGGTGTTTATCATCCGTTCCATCAGCTTGCCGACACAGCTCAGTAGGCTTATGGGCCTGTATCCATTTGGATCTGTTTTGTCCAAATGTTAATACTATCTATATGAAACATTATTTGTGGTTATGTATTTCCATATTTCACATTTCTACATATGTAGCTCAGGTTTTACGCACATATCAAAATGATATTAGAGCATTAGTCTATTGCATACCAACATTATCTATTGGTTATAAATGTGTCGGAGCCAGAAGTGGAATTGAGTATTAGCTTCCAATGGCACAGGAAACGCCTAGAGTCTGATATAGCCGAAGTATACTAATGCGTGTCAAGAAGAGACCAAATAACAATATTCAGACTATGAATAGACCACTGCAGACAGATAAACCATCTGTAGAGCAAATTAAAAATCTGTCACACAGACATGTGTCCATGTGCAGAGAACAAACAAATGGCAAAACATGCTTTCCTGGTATGTTGGCTGTATGAGAAGAGCAGAGTGACGGACGACATGACCCTGCGCAATCCAATTAAAGGATAAAACAGACCACCAAGTTTATGAGAATGCAATAAATTAAAAAAGAATTATGAATTAATTAGAAGAATTATGTCTAAATGCTCCGAAGGCATGGGCACCAACCACAAAGCCTCTGACAGCATGTCCGCCACCTGGCCTGCTCAACTAACAGGAGAGGGGACAAAGTGTAAGCCTGCAATGCCAAAAAACCAGAACACCCCCAGGTAGACAAAGTCCATGAGCCATAAGTGCTCAAATTCATATAGAAGGAAAACTCTAATACCTCTACACCTCACGGTAGAAGAGGAGCGACTAAGTAAGTAAGGAAAACTCTAATACCTCTACACCTCACGGTAGAAAAGGAGCGACTAAGTAAGTAAGGAAAACTCTAATACCTCTACACCTCACGGTAGAAGAGGAGCGACTAAGTAAGTAAGGAAAACTCTAATACCTCTACACCTCACGGTACAAGAGGAGCGACTAAGTAAGTAAGGAAAACTCTAATACCAAATCAATTGCTGCCCTGTGGAAAGTCAGTTAACAAACCAAAGGCTAAGAAGAGTTAGCATAGAACCACCAAAAATAACAGAATTGCTTAACGCAGATGTGCCTGACCAAAAGGCACTGATAACACAGTACAATTGTAAAATGTGGCGCAAAGTACAAGGTGAATGCAGTCCGGAGAATGGAATGTGTTGTGTCCCTAGTTTACAGGTTGACTGCGATATTTGCACCTTTTGGTCCGACACATCCATCTTCGGCAGCGGATTATCCATATTTTATTTGATCAGACATTATTCCGAAGTTTCAGTTGTGTTTGGTTTTTTTGTTGTTTTTTTATTTAACCTTATAACAAACACTTGAATGAGTTAACAGTGAAGATGAAGAGCTATGTTCTTTTCTCCATTTCATGGCTTATGTATAATGAATCTGAATATTGATGAGACCAGCAGTAAAGTTTGAGCATAGTTTAAGTAATAGCTTCACAAACCAGACATATATGTGCATGCTCTTCCAATACACAGGTGTATAGCAATATTCATCAATGTAACATTTATTCTTGGAAAGAGCAAGAAATATTAGTGATACTTGTATTTTGTCGGAGAATTATTACTTTTCAAGTTCAGAATAATCTTAAATTTACTGTGAGGCTTGTACAAGTCAATATTACTAACCAGTTTCATAATCAAGAGGCATTTGGACATCCACAATTTCACCAAAAGGAATGAATGCTGAACGCAAAACTTTATCATCAACTTCTTCTGCACATCCACCTGCCAACAAAAAAAGTCAATGAATTACGTGGTTCATATAACAGAGAAACATTGGGGAAACTTCAAGTCCTGAAAACAGTTGTAAGGTCAGGTATGTTGTACACATTCTGAAAAGCATATACATTAGACAATAGAAAACTCATGACTTCAATGGAAACCATTTCATCACACTTGAAGAACTATTGTTGAATTGCAGAGAGACTTTTACTATACTTTCTTTTGTGTTGTTTATGTATATATTTATCAAAAGTTCTACAACATCAAAAGCCTCCCTTCAATAGATTCCAGAATGGATAGGGACTCTCATAAAATAGCCGGACAGCACAACTAGACATGTGCTGCATTGAAACCCCCAGGGAAAAATACAAGTGGGAAGGTCAAGAAACACCTTTGTCGCGAACAGTCGAGGAGGAAATCAGTTCAGGCAGGATATCAAGCAGAACTCAAGAAGTCGTCACATAATAAAAGCAGAAAGAAAGCATCTGTTGGGGTCTTATGTTCCAAGGAGGACCAAACGAATAAATGATGATGATTAGGACACTTTTTGCATTGACAAAACTCCTGAACCTGCAGTTGTTATTTCGAAGATAAGCCACTTTAATGACATGACACTTTATCGCCTGTACAAGCCGTATCCTCATTTATCATTAGTTTACCTGCAGACACTGTCCACACGCATCTTTTTGTGTTACTCTTTCTAATTTATCTGAAGGGCAGATAGCGTTCAGTAGAAACTGGGTTTTCTTTCTATTTATGTTCAGGCCAACTGCCTTTCTTGCTTTATTCAGCTCCTTTAGGCTTCATTTTGGTTTCTGCAATGCTGTGGCTAAAGAGCACAATGCCGTCTGCAAAATGTAGGTGTGATAACATCTAATCATCTATGATGAAGCCTCAATCCTGTCAGTTTAGGGACATAAAAACTTCTTCAAGGGCAGTTATGGGGGAATGGTATTTCCTTGTCATACTCTGTGGTGTATAAGTATGGAGAGTAGCATGTGTGGAAAAGAGTGACCTCAGTTAAGCAGCCTTTGTTTATCTTTTCAATAAGCTGGGCGTACTTTTTGTTGATAACTTGGTTCCTCGTTGCATTTTTTTTTTTAAAGTAAAGTAACCCATAGCATTACTGCCATAGGGATGTGAGGTGTTAGCAATCTTACATTTCAAAGGCTCGGCTATATGAGGGTGGTAGCTATCTCCTCTCCTTCGCCGCTTTAACTTACCGGACTGAACCGGTACCCATTTATGCCTGGGTCGACCCGGGACCCAGTGGAGTCTGAAAAAACATTACTGCCTCAACTGGGAAATGAACACAGGACCACTCAGATGCGAAGCCAGCTTGCTAACCACTACGCTACGCGGCTCCGTTTGCATTTACCACTGCATTTATTTTCAGGCCTTTTCATTTGTCTACAAACACAATGCATAGGTGCATGCAAACTTCCTGCACTCTCTCCATCACCTGGTTGAATGTGATGAAGTGGTCAGTGGTTATGTAGCCCTTTCTGAAACCTGCCTATTCCCACAGTTGCTGTCTTTCTAATCTGTAGGTAATGACATTTGTGAACAGTTTATCTTCTTCTTCTTCTGAATTCGTTCTCAATCTCCCCCTACCAAACCCTGAACTGCAAGTAGCAGGATGTAGTCCGGAGGACGGAATGCATTATGTTGCTAGATTACAGCTTGACTATGATATTTGTACCTTTCGGTCCAACACACCCGTCTTTGGCAGGAACAGTTTGTAAATAGTTGACAACAGGAAGATTGGGATTTTTCTGTCACCTTTTTTGTGAATCAGAATTGTCTTGGAATTCTTCCACTTTGAAATTTTTCCCGTACAAAGGCAGACATTAAAAATAATGACCAGCTAGCAGGCAAGTCCATTTCCGCCAGCCTGGAGAATTTCTGCAGCAATTCCATCCAGATCAGGAGTGACTTTAGATGTTGGGTCGCATGCATGACCCAAAGATGCTGCAGTACATGAGCTGACAGCAGCCAGCTATGAGTAGCTGGCTGTTTGCATCAGGGTCAGTGAAACACAGCTGACCAAAGTCCTATTCTGCCTCTACATGACAACCCTTGAAACAGATTGCACTAGTCACTAGTGTAGTCTGACCAAGAGATAGGGATCACAGTGAGAAGGCAAAGCCGGTACTTGAAAACGCCACCTGAAATCGGATGTGTCTAGCCGAAAGGCACAGATATTCCAGCCTTGATGTAAACTACAACATAACAGCCTTTTCAAGAAGAGCGCCAAAGAAGATATTGGGTAGTGTCTCGTAATCTATATTTAGTCGTGTGTTGGTCGCTTCTGTGCTCGATGCAAAGATGTCTGTCTTTAAACTTTATGCATTCTTCCCCGATATATTCTCATCTGTCACGATTGCACTATCTTCTCTCTTTAGGGCTGTCATGAGGCTCTTCTTTTGTTGTAGTGCCTCCCTGCATTTTATGATGCTACGCCTTGCCTCACAGTCTTTATCAGCGATTATTACCTTTATTTTAGTGGCCCCCCCCCTCCCTTGTCGAGGTAGGGGTGCTTGCGTGCCTCAGTGAGCTATGCCGGTGGGAACATATGTTCCTGGTAGAGCCACCCATGCCGGACAGGTCACTGGAGAGAGACTAAGAATGGTAGCAGCCGGGTGGTGTTCAAGAGTCCAGGAAGACAGGTCACCTAGGAGAGGAATCTCGAGCAGCTGGAGCTCGCAACACAACAGGGCAGGACAACCAAGGACTATCATCTAGCGAGCTAAACAAGGAAAAATCCAAAGGAAAAGCCATTCCTAGACCTTAATATCTGACCAAAAAAGCCTCAGTCAATGGGGAAAATGACCTCAAGTCCACTATGTATCAACATGCTAAAGGACTGTGTGGCTGCTGAGAGAGCAGTTATGAACGTGGGAGTCTGTGGGAGAGTGGCGGTGCCAGGCTCGCGGACACCAAACAGGACATTCTCTGCCTCTTTCCTGACAAGAGGCAACTGTCAGCGTGACCATATAACTACTCCATCAAACCATATATAAACATGGTATCAAAAAATAACCTGCTGCCTTGCAGGTTTGGCACCAGGCCGGTTGGGGACAACAAAAGGCTAGGGATGCAAGCCTGAAGAAAATGCTTGCTGATAACGGAAGTGTTGGACCGAAAGGTGCAAATAAAACAGGTCACTGCTGCAAACCATGACACTACGTATCTCATACAAGGATTATCAAGGACCCGGACTATACAGTGAGACACCATAAGGTAACCACACAAAAATGTCTCGCGAGACAGATATGAGACAAAAGCTGTATGGAGATAAAACAGCCCGCCTAAATAGTGTCCTTTGTAAGAGAAACAGGGACCTTGATCTGAGGATGAACAAAGAAGAAGATGATTTTATTGTTTTGGTGGAATAGTAATTATGAGTAAAAATTAATACGGCTGTTCAGTTGCTCCTTTGAGGTATGCCTAGGTCTAGCCTAAATACTAAATGTATTTAACAGCTTAATAGTACTTAATAGCTTTTATTTTACATTTTTATAATGATTTAAATATGTCACGAAATATGGCCTACACACACGAACTGGTTACTTAGTCATTTAGTGACTCAGTACATAACACAAGTTTAGTTACATTACTGTCTACACGTTGTTTCTTCTTTCTTTTTTTACAAATGCTTTGTTTACATTAGGTAGACCTCTATTCACTTTTATAAACTAGTTATAACGATTGATGTGCAGCAGTGCAATATACATGTGAACCTCTACTCAGTCTACTGTACTAACTACTATTACTATAGTAGTATCGTATATAGACTATAACTATAGTATAGGTTGAGTACTCAGTTGAGTTACGACAGTTTACAAGTAAGTTACAAGTCCACCTGGTCTCAATGATCTGGAATCGAACCTGCTGCTATAACTATAAGATAAGTCGGGGAGGCTCTTGAGCGAATGTAGCAGACATTTTAAAAGTTTAACATTCTAAGTAAATATCACTGTCACTACTATCAGTATCTCACTATTTGAGTATCATGTCAATCATCCAATGTTGACAATGACAATGGTCAATTTGTAAACAAAATTACAGTGTTATCTTATCTATCTTTCTTAATTAGTCTAGACCTAATTTTAATTATCTAGTCTAAAGATTAAATTTAAACTAGTCAAAGTTTAGTGCATGCATGTTTCATTGTTTGATGTTGTTTGAAGTAATTTTGTATTTATAATTATTTTATTTATGTCTCTAAGTATTTTGTATGTCTGCATGGCATAAAAAAGTTTAAATACTACGAAAACTGCATAAATGAGTCTGTATACTGGAAAAATTATCGCAGGCTAGCTATTCAAAAGAAAATGTAAGAAGGCGAAGAAAGTTACATACCAACATAAACAAGTCGTTTACTGCTCGTCCCAGCCATTTTGTAATGTTTATTGGAAAATAAGAAATGTTTCCGGTTCTGCACTTACAAAAGCAACTATTCCGTTCTACAAAATCTGACACGGAGATTTCTATTTCCTGGTCTGCTAGTTCCGTAGTATCTTAACTTAACTTAACTTAACGTCTTTATACTGGTTTAGAAGACTCTGCAGAGTCTGTATACAACCAGTTCCATTTACAACACCTTCCTCTAGAAGCTGTACGCATCCAATATGTTCTTAAATGCATTGACCGTCCCAGCCTCCACCACCTCACTTGGCAATGCATTCCAAGCATTCACTACTCTCTGGCTAAAGAAATACTTCCTAATATCTAATCTGGACCTCTCCTTAGTCAACTTGTAGCTGTGCCCTCTTGTCCTTGTTGGTGGTTGTGGTAGATTCTTGTTGTGGTTGGTGGTAGATTCTTATTAACTTGACTAAACGTAACTTCAAAGTCTGTATACAACCAGCCTGTTCCACTATATTTAAACTTAAAAGAATTATAAACATCCAATCTATTCTTGAATACATTTTCTGACCCTGTTTCCACTTTAATCTTTGGCAATGCATTCCAAGCTTTCAATGGATCGTACGTTGGATTGCAACGGTCCATATGTCAAGAAGCGTGGCTCTAAAGTATGATTCCTGGACGTCAGAGATCAGAACCATAGCACCGGGACTGCCTCAAGGATCTCTTCTTTCTCCTGTACTTTTTAATGTCTACACTTGCAAAATTGCACAGATGGGGGTGACTGGACCTGGTAGGATCCTCACATATATGGACGACATCCTGCTATACAGTTCAGGGCAAAGACAGGACTGAAATTTTCGCGAGTGTGCGGAGCCAGCTGGGGAAACTATCTGAATGATGCACCGACTACAACGCCGAAATCTATCCATCTAAGGCCAAGATTGTCTGGTTCTCCCTAAACAATAGGTTGGTCTGAGATACACTAGCAGGGACCATCTGCATGGCACCAACATTGAGAGAGGACATGACATAAAATACCTTGGTATCACATTCGACAGAAGTCTCTCTTTCAATAAACATGTTGACAATGTGATTCTGAAAGCAAAGAGTGGTATCAGTGCAATCAAAGTCATGGCGGCCACAGACATGCAACAATGGACTCTCTTCCTGTTGATGCAGGCACTGGTTTTGTCTGTCCTGGACTATGGTCTTGGGTTACTCACGCTATCGCTGACACATGTAGATAGATTGGAGAGAATTCAGAACGAGGCCATGCGAGCAGTTCTGGAATGTACTAGATATACTCCCATTGCTGCCACGAGATTCCTGCTTGATTTGCCAAGCATCAAGGTGTGACATCAAGTAGCGCAGGTAAAGGTGCGACATCAAGTAGCGCAGGTAAAGGTGCGACATCAAGTAGTGCAGGTAAAGGTGCGACATCAAGTAGCGCAATTAAAGGTGCGACATCAAGTAGCACAGGTAAAGGTGCGACATCAAGTAGCACAGGTAAAGGTGCGACATCAAGTAGCACAGGTAAAGCCGTTCGCCAACCTTGCCAACAACGAACACCCCCCTTTCCACCAAGACTTGAACACACTCAAAGGCAGACGCATTAAGCTAAGAAGGTCAGGGATGAAAGAGGCAGAAGACTCCCTGATGAAGGTCTGTGCATTGGAAGGAGTAGGAAGAGGTAGTGAATGGGTAGAAGTGGGCAATGAGAGCCCCATGACAAGGGTGGTGATACAACTGAGTAGAGAGGTGTGCGAGTTGGGCGGCACTAGGACAGGAGGGTGGTGATACAACTGAGCAGAGAGTGTTGCGGGTTGGGCGGCACTAGGACAGGAGGGTGGTGATACAACTGAGCAGAGAGTTTTGCGAGTTGGGCGGCACTAGGACAGGAGGGTGGTGATACAACTGAGCAGAGAGTGTTGCGGGTTGGGCGGCACTAGGACAGGAGGGTGGTGATACAACTGAGCAGAGAGTGTCGTGAGTTGGGCGGCACTAGGACAGGAGCTTCAATACAGGAGCTGATTCAGCCACGCACAAGACCCAATATGTACACAGATGGCTCCACCGGCAGAGATGCAAACAAGTGCGGTTGGGGTTTCGTCAGCTACCAAAATGGCAAGGATGTGGAGAAATCAGCTGCCTACTCCGCTATCACATCGAGTAGGAGGATGGAGACTGAGGCGGTAAAAGCGGCCCTGACTTGGTCGGGTACACAACCGGTGACACACGCAGTGATACTGTCAGACTCGCAGGACATGCTCCGTAATATAGAACGGTGCATGCTAAGAAGCGAGTGGGCCTCTCTTCTGAACAACTCTGGTGTACAAGGTGTCACAGGGATGTACTGCCCGGGACATGCAGGCGTCTGAGGTAACGAAAGAGCTGATGCAGTGGCGAAACGAGCTGTGGTGAACGACGCGGTGATGACGAGAGCCAGGGTTGAGTTGATAAGGGCAGTCATGGACAGTCTACAGCATGATGAAGAGACAGGGTTGAGTTGATAAGGGCAGTTATGGACAGTCTACAGCATGATGAAGAGACAGAAAGTCGCGAAAATGCTTATGTGCAGAGAATGATATATTTGGGAATGACTAAGAGTGAAGGGGAAAGTGTGTTCTTTCGGGAAAGATCCGAAGAACACAAGATCAACACCTGACTCGAACTTTTAGTATATATTCGCTTGGCTGGCTGCTTGGAGGGAGAACGGAGCACTTGGGGGAATGTCCCTTGTGTGATGATGTTGGTTCCTAAAATCAAGAATCAATCCAAGCATTCACTACTTTCTGATTTTAAAATATTTCCTAATATCGTAATCTGGAACTGTCTTTAAACAATTTGAAACTGTGCTCTATTGTTCTTGTATCCTGTTATACTTTGAACAACTTGACATAATCTAGTTTTCCTTCTTCTTTGTTTCTTCTACTTCTTCTTTTTCTTCTTCTTCTTCCTCTTCTTCTGTTGTCTTGCTGCCCTTGCCATGGGGTGTCGCAGAGAGACGGTATACGACGATTTCTTTTTATCGTCAGGTGTAACTTTTTGAGTGTGTCAGAGACACCTTCGATCCACCTACAACGTGCTGGGCCCATTGCACGTGGCCCAAGGCCTGCATATGGTATGCTCTCGCTGCAGACTGACCATAATGCTTTCGGAGAAAAGGACCAAATCAATTGATATTTTGGGCGTCAGTTTAGGCACTAACTGGGTTTGTTTCCACTATCTGCCTCAATGTGGTTTTGCGGATTTTACCACGAATTGTCTCTCCTGCTGCACTTCTCACACAGCGCACCTCACAGCTCTGAATCTTACTCTCGTGTGTTTCTAGTAAGGACCAAGACTGACATTAGTACCACAATGTAAGAATAAGCAGTGCATTTATCAGCTTTTTCTTAGTTTAAAGAAGCACCCTAGAGAGTTTTAAAATCGGTGCAATTTTATAGTGGACACTGCTCGTCTTCTGAATTATGTGTGCGATCTCTCTATCTACTCTGACGTCTTCAGTGAACATACTACCTAGGTATTTGAATTCCTTTACTTGCTTGATACTGCATGTCTCTGCATGTGTTCACTGAAAGCATTATAGTCTCAGTCTTGTCTGTGTTGATCTTCGTGTCATAGTCGTTACAAGCGAAATTGAGATATGTTAGGTGGTACTGTACGTCTTCTCTATTTTGGTAAAATATAGCCTGACCATCAGCAAACAACAGTCCATTTAGGGACTCCTCGTGGGGGTTAGTCAACTGTATAATTTTATCTATATAAATTATGAATAAAAGGGGAGAAAGAACACACTTCTGCAGTACACCTCTCAGCACTGACAACCAAATTGTTATATCGGTATTCATTCTTACTGTACCTTCGCTGTTTACGTAAAAGGCACAAATACCATTCAGTAATGACCTTTCCCGCCATATTCCTCCATTACCGTACTTCAGAAGGTACATAAGGAATAGCTTGGGTACGAGTGGATAGCAGATGTTGGGGTCTCAAACCTCTAGTCGTTGATATACTGTCCTGGTCCTGCTGGGGTTCAGGGCAAAAAAAGAGCTGACATCTTGGCTTCCCAAGCTCCCATCATGGGCGCACGTTAGTGATAGATATAAATTACATTTTGAAATCAATCAATGACCACCTGTTACATGAGGACACTGCAATAGATGAAGCAGCAATCCCCAGGCTGCAGAGTTTTGACATTTAACGAGGTTCGAGCGGAGCGGGTCGCATAAGAGGACAGAGCAAAAGAATGTACAACCAGCGAGCTACAGGGACCAACAGCATCCATACCCCGTGTCATTTGCTGGGAGACCGAGCACCTATAGCTATGTCCGGAGTGCAGTGACGTCGTTTCTTAGAAACAGAAATAGAATGTATCACAACACAATTTGATGGTCGTTATTCGTTTTTATTCATATAATCTTTAAGTTTATTTTTCCTCTGTGTATTATGGTTTCCACCATGATAGGCATGCAAAGAAAGCATTTCCGAATTCATGACGAACATCTCTCTCATCTTTGTGTGTTTTACCAACATATCGCATAAGAAGCCTTGGCAGTTCTTCTCCTGCATCTTCAGGATGGTCGGTGTCGAGTATTGCATATTATGAAGAGACTGGCTTGTATTCCTACCCTACATCCCTCGAAACATGTGCCAGAACTTTTGGATAATTTTATCATTTCGTACTACAGTTATGAACTGCACTCATTTATGAACGGTGAAGGATTTGAAGCAATTGCTAGCTTTACATTTTACTCTCATTCCTTTCTTCCACCACAAAATCATTCATATGCCATCTTTTTTGGACCTTCCGCCACTACTTTTTTATATCCTCTATTTCTATTATTGGCTTTTTTACTGTTTCATTCCACCGATGTGATTAGACGATGGGGCATCTTTGTTACTGTGCCTGGTAGACTGGCGCAATTTCTTCAAGGGACTGTGCTTGATTTGTATGAGTTGAAGGTAATGGGAAATATGATTTGGGTTTTCTATGGTTTTTCTCTGTTTGCGATGATGACCCATGGCAAGTAATCGCTCTCCCGATGATGACCCGTGGCAAGTGATCGCTCTCCTGATGATGACACATGGCAAGTGATCGACCTCCCGATGATGACCCGTGGCAAGTGATCGCTCTCCCGATGATGACCTGTGACCCATGGCAAGTGATCGCTCTCCCGATGATGATCCATGGCAAGTGATCGCTCTCCCGATGATGATCTGTGACCCGTGGCAAGTGATCGCTCTCCCGATGATGACCCGTGGCAAGTGATCGCTCTCCCGAAGTTGACCTGTGATCCATGGCAAGTGATCGCTCTCCTGATGATGACCCATGGCAAGTGATCGCTCTCCTGATCCCCCAAATACCCACCAACGTGTAGAGCACGTCAATCCCACCGAAGACTTCATCTACTTGGACAGCAGATCGATTTCTAATGCGCAAGGTGGCCTGGAAATCACTCGAATGGTCGATCTTGCGACATTCTCCATGCGCTCTCTGCGCACAGTATGGTCCCAGTAGACACTCTCCCTGGAAACCAAGCTGCGCCTATATTTTATATAGATCCTGTGTCATTTAAACCCTCGTGTGTGGCTCCGAGACCTGGAAGGTCTTACGATGAGACCTGAAGCGGCACGATGTCTTCCCCATGCTCAACCAACGTCGTAGCCTTAGAGTTCGCTGCAAGACCTATCCATTAAAATCGAGATCTCATGACAGATGCAACACGAGAACATTCCCTCAAATCTGGATTGGTGCTGCTTTTCTTCCTTCGGTCATGTCGCCTGCCTATCTCGGTGCGTCAGGACTCAGCAGTTTCTACCACTGTTCCTGAAATCAGCGGAGGGGAAAGACCACACCACTCATGGGGTCGCCAGCACAACACCTGGCTGAGATTCATCGCTTTCATTTGACCTACCAAGCATGTTGTCTACGACTGTCATCAGTCGTGACAGGTCATGGACGGCTAGTTTTAGAGCGACATGTCATTGTTGCTTAGCCGGATTACTTGACTTGTGTAGTACAGTGATCTTAACTTGGCGACCCGCGGTTAATTTTATGTAACTCTCCACTTGAATAATACAGAACAACATCGGAGAAAGTATATCTCCATGACTAGACGAAGAGCAAGAAAATCATAAATGTTGGATCGACTGCCAGTGAAGCCAACCTGTTAAGGGTGCTGGTTCCTCTTCAATAAAGGCTAGAGGTAGTAGAGAAATAAATGGGCGAACACTTTTCTGGAGACAGATAGTAATGTGATGGGCCTGCAGCTGAAGCTTTCAAAGCGAGGCCCTTTCTCTTTGAATTGGAAGACGATGATTCCGTTCCTCCATGCAACAGGAACCAGTTAACTAAGCTGCTGTAAACAATTGATGCAGAGTGGCGCTCCTGAGGTCATGTGCGTAGTTAAACAGCTTGGGAGTAATGCTGTTTTTCAACTTCTTCAAGGTGGGACGTACATCTTCTGCAGCAGTGCATGAACTGACATCAGTCAATGAATCGTAGCTGGCTGCTTGCATCAGGGTAGGGGAACGATAGTTAACATAGATCTTATGTCGCGTTCATGTGGCGGTCCTGGAAACAAGCTGCACTAGTCACTAGTGGAAAGATAACCCCAGTGCTAAAAAAATCAAATGTGTCGGACCGAAAGGCGCAGATATCGCAGCCTCGCTGTAAACTACGACACAATGATGCAATTTTCTTTTCAGATCGAACGCTGAAGATGAAGAAAGAAGATGAAGAAGAAGAAGAAGAAGAAGAAGAAGAAGAAGAAGAAGAAGAGCAACAACAACAAAAGCAACAACAACAAAAACAACAACAACAAAAGCAACAACAACAAAAACAACAACAACAACAACAAAAACAACAACAACAAAAACAACAACAAAAGCAACAACAACAAAAACAACAACAAAAGCAACAACAACAAAAGCAACAACAACAAAAACAACAACAAAAGCAACAACAACAAAAACAACAACAACAAAAGCAACAACAACAAAAGCAACAACAACAAAAGCAACAACAACAAAAGCAACAACAATAACTTCTGCAGACATAAGGGTGTCGAAATCAAGGTCGTGAACTAGTGTATGTAAGATGGGGTCGCTCATTGACTCTTGGCATGGAACTGCTGTTGGAGGGTTGATGGATCTGTAAGATGGAGTCGCTCATTGACTCTTGGCATGGAACTGCTGTTGGAGGGTTGATGGATCTGTAAGATGGGGTCGCTCAGTGACTCTTGGCATGGAACTGCTGTTGGAGGGTTGATGGATCTGTAAGATGGAGTCGCTCATTGACTCTTGGCATGGAACTGCTGTTGGAGGGTTGATGAATCTGTAAGATGGAGTCGGTCAGTGACTCTTGGCATGGAGCAGCTATTGGACTGTTGAAACCATCGTAATAGTGCTCGGTCTACCTGTTGGTTATGTCTCCATTTGAGCAACATGGCGTGCCATCAGATTTATTTATCTGTTTTTGGGATACGGTTGGATTGTGAAAAGAAATCGACCTTTAGTATTTTTAATGGCACGATCAGATGGTTGCAAATTGTGTCTCATGCCTTGCTCTGTGTCATTGCCTACTGTGTTCTAACAATTATACTGATTCTCCCCCCCCCCCCCCCCACCCCTTCCTTTTTACAATTGAGGCCAAGCGGAACATGTTTACGAGACGCATGGTTAACCACTTTGATATGATTTATCACTAGAAAAAGAGAGAAGAATTCATTCGGAAAACGAAACAAGCATTAGTAAAGAAACTGATTTTTGTTTTTAGCATTAGCAACCAAAGATTCAAAATACAGTGATATGTTGTGCCATAGCAACCTCCTAGATGACTAGAAAGAAGAAGATGAAAAATCAATGCTTTCCTGTGGTACAAGTCGCGAACTATTTAACCTGTTTTTTTAAATTAACTTAACTTAACGTCTTTATACTGGTTTAGAACACTCTACATGGTATGTATACAACCAGTTTCTTGGAGGGTGTTTTTTTTTCTGATGTGCGAGTCCATCTTCATAGACTAAAACACTAGAGCTAAGTAGACCCGCAAGCCAGTTAGGCGCCATCTTTAACTGTTCTTATCAAACCTCATGCGGCCCTCGGTTTTATTTGTTTGAGACGATTGTTTATTCTCAGTGGCGTTCCCCTAATCTTTGCATCTAGCCCTATATTAGCCTGAAGTCAACGCATCTTGCCAGGCAGGTGGGACATATTTGAATCAGGATTCGAGAAAGATGAGAGCATACGTTACTATGTCTTATCAAAGACATCTATTTCCATGAGAGAACGAAAGCTGCAGCATGTCAATAAGCTAAATACCAACTTCAACTCGTGGTCTTTTCCCTAAACATATCTGTTTCCTTCTTAGCAATCATTTTTGTTGACATGTAGTTTTCTGCCTAATTTACTTCCGTTAAGTACGATAAATTCTTCTTATCTATAATTTTTTTTGCTGATATTTCGTTTCTGCTCGTTTTCTGCATAATTTGCCTCCGTTAAGTATGATATAATTCAATTTTGAAGTTTTAGATAATGCCTTGTTAAGGAT
Organism: Ariolimax columbianus; assembly: GCA_036924085.1. Lineage (NCBI taxonomy): Eukaryota > Metazoa > Mollusca > Gastropoda > Stylommatophora > Arionidae > Ariolimax > Ariolimax columbianus. Next base: position 84,218,683 of record JAVGWX010000010.1, read on the forward strand.
ATACATTTGGGACTTCAGTGTGTTACGCATGCGTGAAGATGACAGAGAATTAAGATATGGCTTGGCTTGGCTTCGTTCGTTCTCAATCTCCCGCTACCAAACCCTGAAAGGGCTTAAGTAGCAGAATGTAGTTAAGAGAACGAAATGCGTTGTGTCGTAGTTTACAGCTTGACTGCGATATTTGTACCTTTCGGTCCACAACACCCTACTTCAGCAATCATTTTTTGAGTACAGGATTAGCATTCCCTCTTCGATCCCTTCTCCTAAGGCAGTCTCTGCCCTGCTGCAGCCTGTTATCCAGGATCATCGCGTGGAGGTGTAGAAGGGTCTTGGCAGCTCTGGTTCGCTGGCCCAGACGCTAGCAGTCAGCTATTAGTCGCTGACCACTGCAGCTCATGCGCTGCTCGAATTAAGATATGGGATTGAACGACAAACTGGATGGGAACATTGAGGTCATCTGAAAACACAGAGGATTTTGGAAGGAATTGGCTGTGAATGTCAGATCGAGACACTTGCTGGGAAGTCTTTGAAATGGACAATTGTCAAGACTTTCTCATCATCATTATACGAAGATATGTGTACCTCATCGGGATGAACCAATCAGATGTCTAGAGGTGGTCCCATAGCAGACACGACTGACGGGGATGAAATGTTTGAGATTTCATTGTTCTAGGTCTCAGCTTTTTTTTAGAGGACTAACTCCTTTCCTTGCCCATAATTATAAGGCAGATACCCATATATATTTGGGTAGACTGAAGCGTGTCGAGAACTTATGGGCGAGGTGTTCACAAATTGAGACAAGCTCTAACCGTTCTTCCAATCGCTCATCTAGTGATGTAACAATATTTTGCATACACAGACTAATTATCCATTTGAAATTTGGACATGGTTGCTGGATGAGTCAATGGTAAACATAGATGCCTCGTACGTTCAGGAGCTTTTGTGGATCAACGCGCTCAGTTACAATCCTACCAAAGGACGAGAAAGAACCTGAACCAACATTGGAAGAAGTACGCTCAGCAATTAAAAGCCTGAAAAAGGGAAAGTCCCCAGGATGTGATGATATCCAAGCAGAGCTAATACAAGTGCTCGAGTCTATCACAAGCTGCAAATACTTTGGTCACATCAAGAGACACAACGGTCTCGAGAGAACGGTGATGGAAGGTATGGTGTCAGGCAAAAGAGGAAGGGGTAGACCAAGAAGACGATGGCACCAAGATATCCAGGAGTGCCTGAGTATGACTGCGGCGGAGGCTGGAGTTTTGGCAAGAGAACGAGTTTCTTTCAGACAGACTGTGATGGGAGCGACGTTCTACAAAGGATATGCTACGTGATGATTATGATCAACTGCCCTGGTCACTCTGGGGTTAACGGCAATGAAAGAGCTGACGTTCTGGCTTTGAAAGCACACATTGTGTGGACGTTAAGCGTGAATGGGGGGAGCGGTGCGTGCATTTTACTTTCAATCAATGACCTTCTGCTGATTGATGATACTGCAATCTATGACCTTCTGCTGATTGGTGATACTGCAATCTATGACCTTCTGCTGATTGATAATACTGCAATCTATGACCTTCTGCTGATTGATAATACTGCAATCTATGACCTTCTGCTGATTGATAATACTGCAATATATGACCTTCTGTTGATTGATGATACTGCAATCTATGACCTTCTGTTGATTGATGATACTGCAATCTATGACCTTCTGCTGATTGATAATACTGCAATCTATGACCTTCTGTTGATTGATGATACTGCAATCTATGACCTTCTGCTGATTGGTGATACTGCAATCTATGACCTTCTGCTGATTGATAATACTGCAATCTATGACCTTCTGCTGATTGGTGATACTGCAATCTATGACCTTCTGCTGATTGATAATACTGCAATCTATGACCTTCTGCTGATTGGTGATACTGCAATCTATGACCTTCTGCTGATTGATAATACTGCAATCTATGACCTTCTGCTGATTGATGATACTGCAATCGATGAAGTGCCGATCCACAGATTGCACGAGTTTGACATTAAAAGTAGATCGAGCAGGAAGGAAAGCCTGAGATAATTCAGATGGAGTGTGTACAGCCAACGAGCTACTGGAACCATCAGTATCCACACCCTTCGCCATTTGCAGAGTTATATATAGTGAGCAATCTACCGCTACCATGGCCTGAAAAGGGCTTCCCAAATAACAGGATGTTGTCCGGAAAACGGAATGCGTTGTGTCGTAGTTAACAGCTTGTCTACGATATTTGCACCTTTCGTTCCGACACATCTGACTTCATTAGGAATTTTTGAGTACCGGGTTAGCCTTCTTCATTCAATCCATTCTCCTTAGCCATTCTATTCTGTTGCAGCCTGTTATCCAGGATCACCGCCTAGAAGTGTACAAGGGTCTTTGCAGCTCTGGTTCGCTGGTCCTTACGCTAGCAGTCAGCTTTGGGTAGCTGACCGCTGCAGCTCAAGCACTGCTCAGCATCTTGATCAGCAGATATAAGGCTTCATTCTGAGGCTGAGGGCGAAAATGCAACACAGAATGAGCGGACAACAGCCAGACACTCATAACTGGTTGCTTAATTCACTGTTAGCGATCTGGAGTTGACTAAGACTCTCCCGTCTCTCAAGTCGCGGCCCTGGACACAGGCTGATCTAACGTAGTCTTAAGAGATTAGGGGCCGCAGTGGACAGGCAAACCTGGTACCTAAAAAAGTCTGATGAAGCCGGATGTATCGGGCCGAAAGGCGGAGATATCGCAGCCTCGTTGTAAACTACGACACAATGACATCATTTTCAGGATGAACACCGAATCAGAAGAATATTCTGAGACTGCGGTAAAGGATTCCCAGTACTAATATTTGATTAGATAATTAAATGCTGTGGGCATGTGCCACTGATTTACACAAATTTACACACTGTACGAGTCTATACCATAAGACAGCAACGCTTCAAAGCATATGGAAGAGCAAGAACAGTTTGATTGACAGGTGCATGGAACAAGAATAACAACGAGCACATTGATAGCACACGGAAGAATACTGCGCTCTTCACTACGCTTTAACGACGCAGGAGGGCCGATAAAATGACGAGGAAATTGGCTGCCTGTAGTGTACACAATTGCGTCTTTATAAATGCTGTTGGAAATTTTGTTAGAGATTAACGTAGCACCAATATTTCTACGCGTACATGCTAATGTTCGTGGCTACGATTACAATTTATCCGAGGATCGAACGAGTCCGTTTTTCAAATCGAACATTACCAACTATAACATAAACTGGTAACCAGTGCTGACGGGATAAACCAAATAGATCCGCTATTTCCTTTTCAGAAAGTTTAAAAAATATGTTAAATAGAGTTGTGTGTGGGGCTGGCAAACTCATAATGTAAAAACAATTGCTTCGAAGCACACTTCAGATGACTGGAATCAGGCTTTACGAGAAAACTGGTAAGGCAAGCCTTACGCAGTATTGGACCTATGTTTTAGTACCTTGAGCGAAAGGATATGAACAAGAACAGGCATTTTATATTGATTTTAAGATTAGATCTCTAGCTATTTTCTTTATATTTTTGAGTGTACTTTCTTCGTTTCTACAGTCTTTGATTACAAATCGTTTGGTTGAAGCAATTGTTGCTCTTGGCTACTCTACTTTGATGTCAAAGTATATTTAAATCTATTTATTCGTTTGATTTACAAAACATTTATACAATATTGACCAGGATACGTTTGGTTACTCTCGACAAGCATTTTCGGTGCGGAACTACAGTTCGCGCCTGCGCAGAGAAACACTTGTGTTAAGAAATTATGGGATGTTGAAAAGTTCCCCGCACCCTTTGTTTGAAGTAATACGACTTGTAGTAGACATATGTGTTCCTGGAATGCTAGACCTACCAGAACTATCTCTTCCAGCTTCTACAAGTGGCTGATCTGTTTAGGATTACAACAAAGTCACGTTTGACGCGCCCTGATTTTTGCATGTAAGTAAAGCAATGTTCAGAAGTGCACGAGGAGCTGGCGAGGACCACATTATTATAATTCAAGCGCGCTGTACTCTGAGGAATTAAATTATGACCCACGTACAATACACTGTTTTCCCTCAATTTATTCAAATTTTGGTGCATATTTTGTTTTTATATAATCCTTTGTAAGTACTTTATTACTGTTGAGTGATGGACAATAAAAAAAAACATAAGCTCCTTACCATAACTTTGAATTTTCACTTAAAATTTAAAATCTAATTTAAAAAAAGGCTAAAGTTAAAGTGAAAGTCATCTGTTAGTAATAGACTAATATAACCATACCACAACTATTACTAACGTCTAACATGATATTGATAAAACAGTTATTCAACATAGTAATTCAATATGTATTCAGAACATATACTATATTATTTATATGTAGTATTCTTATATGACTAATGTAATAGTCATATATAAAGAACACCAATCAATGAATCATTGGTGATTGGTCATTAATGTTAATGTTAGTTAAGTACTAAAGTAGTGCTCCATGGCAAATTCAAGCTGTTTGTGAAAGAAAACAATCCATCATATTTTGGTAATATATTTTCCAGCTGCATTGATAAGTAAATTGTTTCACTCCTGAATATTTTGTCTTATGTGCACATATATTTTTTAAATGTGAAACTCTAGGTAGAAAGTATAGGTAGACTAGTACTACATTTATAAATTTGAAAAAAATTGTTTTTGAGAAACTTAAATATGTGACAATTGTGCAAGCCAATATATCACTGACTTTTTAAAATAATATTGTAAAATGATATTGTAGATACAAACTAATATAGCAATGTGTAACAGTAATGCTAGAACAATGTATCAGGCAGGTAAAACAGCCCAGATAGCTGAAGAGATGAGAAATTGGCAGTTCTAGGACTGTGCAAAACAAGATGGACACAATCACTTCAATCAGGAAAGATGATACTGTCAACTGGAAAAATCATAATTTGGCTTGGCTTCGTTTGTTCTCAATCTCCCACTAACAAACCCTGAAAAGGGTTTAAGTAGCAGATTGTAGTACAGAGAAAGGAATGCATTGTGTCATAGTTTACACCTTGACTGCAATATTTGTACTTTTCGGTCAACACATCCGACTTCAGCAAGCATTTTTTTAATACCAGGTTAGCATTCCCTCTTCAATCCCTTCTCCTTAGCCAGTCTGCCCTGTTGCAGCCTGTTATTCATGATCACTGTGTGGAGGCGTAGAAGGGTCTTGGCAGCTCTGGTTCGCTGGCCCTGACGCTAGCAGTTAGCTATGGGTTGCTGACCGCTGCAGCTCATGCACTGCCAAAATGATAATTTGTTCTGGGAATGGGGAGAACTGATGCCCAAGATACAGATGGAGTGGCACTGGTGCTTTCTAGAGAGGGACTGAGGGCGCTCATAAAGTTCACTTTAGAATCTAGGTCTACCAATAGAATCATGAGCGCAAGCTTCAGTTTTAGAACTAGGAAGACAAACATCATCATCATTCAGTGCTATGCCCCAACTAATGAGGCACGAGATGATAAAAAGCAAGAGTTCCGCAATAAGCTGGAAGAGCAGAGAAAGAATTATTAATAAATAAAGAATAATATAAATGGGAGACTTAAATGCAAAGTGGGGGCCGATAACCTGGGTTATGGGTATTCTAAGAATGGGACAAATTAACAAAAATATAAATGTCTGCAGAACTATTTCTGCTACACAAAATGATAATTGGAAGACACGTGTTTATACACACGAAGCTATAAGACCACATGGAGATGACAAGGAGATGGAAAATCAAATTGACCACATTTGTGCCAGTTAAGCATTTAGAAGTACACTACAAAATGTAAGAGCAAAGCAAGGTGCAAACACAGGATCAGGCAACCACATGTGGTTGGAGATCTTGTAACTAAAAAAAGTACCGAGTACAGGGAGGAATGAGATTTAACATACACTTCTTACAAGACCAGGAAAGAAAGACAGAATTTAGCATTAAACAAATATATATAATAACATATATCAAGAGCTATATGAGGACAAGGAAATGGCTATTAATAGTATGTGACAGCAGGCTAAATAGAAATGGAATAAGACATCTGAAGAAACTAGGATTCAAGAGAATTCAACACAAAGAATGTATCACAACAGAGACATTAGATAAAATAGAAGGGGAAAACAAGAAAGCTCAACTCAACAATTGCTGAACCCAAATCACCAAAGCAGAAGAACAGAGAAATTATACTGTTACAGACAAAGAGATCAAGACATGTATACGGAAAATAAAAGGGAATATATTGAAAAGCTAGCACAGGAGGCCTCCACCACAAGAATCACCAAACATCCTAGCAGCAAAGGAGACCCTAAATTTAGACTGAATTCACCAAGTAAGATAAAAATCCAAAGGGCATTATCTAAACTCAGAAAGGGGAAGGCCAGATGGAATAGCAGCAGATGCTATAATGGCAGATATTGATAATGTCACAGATACATTGCAAGGATTATTCAAAAAGATATGGGAAAAGGAGGGAGTGCCCACAAAATGGAAAGAACATCTGATTACTTCCTAAGAAGCGAGACCTGGCAGATTGCTGCAATTATAAGGGGATTACATTGCTGTCAGCGCCAGACAAATGGAATCATCTTGGACAGGTTAAAAGTGGAAGTAGACAAAAAAAACTCAAGAGTGGAACAGGTAGGATTTTGCCAGGGAAGATCATGCACAGATCATATATCTAACTTTCCGCATCATTGTAGAAATATTGAATTGTATTCAAAGTAATGAATGGAAATCATCCCTACACGCAAATTTAACAAAACTACGAAAAGGCGTTTGGCATTGAAGTACTCTGTGGCAACTGTTGAGGAAACATTATGAGATACCAGAGACGTTATCATAACCCTCATACAGAATGTATACTAAGATACGTCAAGAGTGGTGTGTAAAGGAGCACTGACTGACAGCTTTGGTGTGTAAACAGGAGTGAGACACCGATGCCTGCTCTCACATTTCCTGTTCTACCTGGCTATAGATTGGATAATGAAGACATCAGTTGACGGAAAAGGAACTGCTATTCAGTGAACACTATTATCACAATTGGAGGACCTGGACTACGCAGATGATCTGGTACTTTTGTCACATAGTCATAACCAAAACTAATAGAAACTTATGATGCGAAGAAAGAACGATCAACCAAATTGGGACTGAATATCAACACAAAGACAACCAAGCTACTTAAGCTGAACACAGAACCAATCATGCTGGACTACGCAGATGATCTGGTACTTTTGTCACATAGTCATAACCAAAACTAATAGAAACTTATGATGGGAAGAAAGAACGATCAACCAAATTGGGACTGAATATCAACACAAAGACAACCAAGCTACTTAAGCTGAACACAGAACCAATCATGCTGGACTACGCAGATGATCTGGTACTTTTGTCACATAGTCATAACCAAAACTAATAGAAACTTATGATGGAAAGAAAGAACGATCAACCAAATTGGGACTGAATATCAACACAAAGACAACCAAGCTACTTAAGCTGAACACAGAACCAATCATGCTGGACTACGCAGATGATCTGGCACTTTTGTCCCATAGTCATAACCAAAACTAATAGAAACTTATGATGGGAAGAAAGAACGATCAACCAAATTGGGACTGAATATCAACACAAAGACAACCAAGCTACTTAAGCTGAACACAGAACCAATCATGCTGGACTACGCAGATGATCTGGTACTTTTGTCACATAGTCATAACCAAAACTAATAGAAACTTATGATGGGAAGAAAGAACGATCAACCAAATTGGGACTGAATATCAACACAAAGACAACCAAGCTACTTAAGCTGAACACAGAATCAATCATGCTGGACTACGCAGATGATCTGGCACTTTTGTCCCATAGTCATAACCAAAACTAATAGAAACTTATGATGGGAAGAAAGAACGATCAACCAAATTGGGACTGAATATCAACACAAAGACAACCAAGCTACTTAAGCTGAACACAGAACCAATCATGCTGGACTTCGCAGATGATCTGGTACTTTTGTCACATAGTCATAACCAAAACTAATAGAAACTTTTGATGGGAAGAAAGAACGATCAACCAAATTGGGACTGAATATCAACACAAAGACAACCAAGCTACTTAAGCTGAACACAGAACCAATCATGCTGGACTACGCAGATGATCTGGTACTTTTGTCACATAGTCATAACCAAAACTAATAGAAACTTATGATGGGAAGAAAGAACGATCAACTAAATTGGGACTGAATATCAACACAAAGACAACCAAGCTACTTAAGCTGAACACAGAACCAATCATGCTGGACTACGCAGATGATCTGGCACTTTTGTCACATAGTCATAACCAAAACTAATAGAAACTTATGATGGGAAGAAAGAACGATCAACCAAATTGGGACTGAATATCAACACAAAGACAACCAAGCTACTTAAGCTGAACACAGAACCAATCATGCTGGACTACGCAGATGATCTGGTACTTTTGTCACATAGTCATAACCAAAACTAATAGAAACTTATGATGGGAAGAAAGAACGATCAACTAAATTGGGACTGAATATCAACACAAAGACAACCAAGCTACTTAAGCTGAACACAGAACCAATCATGCTGGACTACGCAGATGATCTGGCACTTTTGTCACATAGTCATAACCAAAACTAATAGAAACTTATGATGGGAAGAAAGAACGATCAACCAAATTGGGACTGAATATCAACACAAAGACAACCAAGCTACTTAAGCTGAACACAGAACCAATCATGCTGGACTACGCAGATGATCTGGTACTTTTGTCACATAGTCATAACCAAAACTAATAGAAACTTATGATGGGAAGAAAGAACGATCAACCAAATTGGGACTGAATATCAACACAAAGACAACCAAGCTACTTAAGCTGAACACAGAACCAATCATGCTGGACTACGCAGATGATCTGGTACTTTTTTCACATAGTCATAACCAAAACTAATAGAAACTTATGATGGGAAGAAAGAACGATCAACCAAATTGGGACTGAATATCAACACAAAGACAACCAAGCTACTTAAGCTGAACACTAACAGCAAAGAACCAATCATGCTGGATGGAGAGCAGTAGGAAGAAGTTGATACCTTGACCTATTTGGGCAGCACAATTGACACATCAGGAGGTACAGATGCAGATGTGAGGATCTGAATTGGAAAAGCAAGATAGGCATTCCTGACACTAAACGGCATATGGAAATCTAGAGAAAGCTAGATTTACACCAAAGTTAAAATATTCAACGCCAGTGTTAACTGATTAGCTACTGAATTGAAAAACAGGCTGTGGCAGAATTAAATTTAGGTCCCATTTTCCCATTTGCAGGTGTATGTACAAATTTAGCTGCAGTTTTCTTAATTATTAACATATTTTTATGAATGATATACCATTTTGTAGGTAAATGAATGTTCTCTAAGATAGATCTAAAACAATTGTGTGTTATTTTTTAGTAGGAAATTTGTAAATGGTAAATCATTATTTACAACAGAAAAGCATTACAAAATTATAAAAAAAAGTGCCAACTCACCTTAAATTTTTGAATGTCCAAAACATTTAATGTCTTTTACTTGGTGGTTATCACAAAGTATATCCAACAATAAGAAAAACAAATCCAAGAACACAGAAATTGGATAATATTTACACTTCTAATAGCTAATGTAACCACATGTAGGCCAGATCAGAAAAAATTAAACATTTTTTGAAAAATAAACATTTGAAGAAAAAAAATATATCTTTGGAAAAATTAACATTTAAAAAAAAATATATATCTCCAATTTATTTACAGTACATCAATGTCTTTAGTGAGCACCATCTGCAGGATCATGTGTATGGTACACTCTAAAACAGTTCTTCGGATGGAGATGTGGCTTTTCTGGGCAACCAATGCAATAAAAATTTGTGCGGGCTCTCTTTGCAGGAGTTGAGCATACAATGCAGTTCCTGTCTTTGTCTGAGTGATCCACAAGATGCACAGCACCCTCATATCTTTTAATTTTGTTTCCTTCTTTGAACTTTCTCCCAACTTTATTGCTGTTTGTGGTTACTACCTCTTGCGGGATGATGGATGCAGCCTTCTCAGTCAGCTGATGGATCAAATTTTCTTTGAAGACTTTCAAGGGCATAGGCTTCTCATCAGCATGACAGAGCGTGTATAATATATGAGCATTTACCTGTGAAACCTCAATGATCCAATAAAATATTTTTTTCCACCATTTTCTTGTTTTTCTTTGGAAACTGCCATAGTATGATACCATCTGGTCGCTATGGTCACATCCATTCATACACATGTTGTATCGCTGCACTACTTTGGGTTTTTCAACTGTGTTGCCTCGTCTAGTTGTAACCTGCTCCATCTGAACTGTAGTCTTGGTGGAGACAACAATACACGGCTTTTTGGCTTTCTTATCTCGCCAAGCAACACATATCTGGGATCCATCATTATTTCTGTACCACCTAGCTTCTCTGAGCTGTAGAGAAATGGTCTTCAACTGAAGCGGAAAATTTTTCCTGTTGATGTTGAGTGTGCCAGTGTAATCAATACCCCTTCTCAACAGATATGTAATCACGGTGTCTACAGTGTAGTACCTATCCACAAATACATGGTGGCCTTTTCCAATTCCTTGCAGCAGGTAATCAAACACCTTCACGGCCTGACTTGTACGGTCATTGGCAAGGAGATATGATGTGTTTTTTCCGAAGTATGTCAATACAGAGTAGACATACCCTGTAGTAGAATCACACAAGCCAAAAGTCTTGATGTGATACTTGCTTGGCTTGGAGGCATTGTACTGCTTGTGCTTCCAGCGTCCATTATAGCCTATTACCATTTCATCAATGGCCAAATCCTGAAATGGATAAAATGCATCCTGGAACTTTGCTATAAGTGAATTCAAGAATGGCTCTATTTTGTCTTTGCCTACAGATTCAGCATCTCCAACATGCATCATGGTGTGGTAAATGATTTCAAATCTCAATCTGGGAAACATCTGACTGTACCATGGGTTGTAGTTGTGCGGTTTGTGTGCCCAATAATCCTTCACCGATGCTTTTTTACCTAAACCTATTGCAATAATCACGGCCAAAAATTTTAACAGCTCATATTCAGTGATAGGCTTCCAACTTGCAAGTGTAGACTTTTGTAAAGAAACTTGTTTGGATTTCTTCAATTCTGCATATTCATTGATCATTGATACCAATGAATCTAACACATCTGGTGTTATCAAGGCAACCCAACAATCTAGTTCAGAGGAAGATGCATCTAGTTTTGCATGCATACCTGGTTCACGAGTTGGAACAAAGGGAATACTGCCTGTTGTTTCACCTTCAGTTACTTGGTGCCACTGTTCTCTTTCTTGAGCTCCATTTTTTACTGAACTATTTGTAAATCTAGCACCCATCTTAGCCTTTTTAGGGACTTTTGATGGTCCAGGACGTGCACCATCTTCGCTATCACTACTTGCGCTGTCAGTACTATTTTTTTCGTATTCATCAAAATCAATTGAATCATTATTATCGACATCTGTTTCACTTACCTCGTCTTCACTAGATGTATTATTTATCTGTTGAAACAAGTTTCTAGCCTGTTCAATAGTTAGACGAGCCGTACAAGTGCTTTTGGGGATCTTATCGCTTGTTGCCATGGTAAACAATTTTTTACAGTTCGGTAACTAGCTTGAAAATATGATAATTATGACAAGAATACAATTTTTAACATCCGATTTGGTCCACATGTGATTCAAAAATCAACTTCCCTTCGGTAAATTAAAATCTCGTACCGAAACGGAAAGGAAAACTATAAATTTATAACTTGTTTTACTATGAAACAAACATTGTCGCTCACAGCGGCTTATGGCCGCGGCTAAATAAGTGTTCTGGCGCTGGGAGCGGCTTGTGGTAGTTAACCAGTTAAGTTGGTGCTACTGTATGGAGAACGACCAAGGCCATACAGCGAAGACTCCAGTCCCTCGTTAACATATTTCTATGAAGGCTAATGGGCATAAAGTGGCAGGACATGGTGAGGAATAAAAACCAATGTAAATGGAGTCAACAATATCTACTAGACCAACAAATTAAGCAAAGAAAATGGGACTTGATAGGCCTTACGCTGCAGAACGCACAGTCCAACATAGCCAGACAGGTTTTTACATAGAATCATCAAGGGAAGAGTGAGAGGTAGACTCAAAGACATAGAACCATCAAGGGAAGAGTGAGAGGTAGACTCAAAGACATAGAATCATCAAGGGAAGAGTGAGAGGTAGACTCAAAGACATAGAATCATCAAGGGAAGAGTGAGAGGTAGACTCAAAGACATAGAATCATCAAGGGAAGAGTGAGAGGTAGACTCAAAGACATAGAATCATCAAGGGAAGAGTGAGAGGTAGACTCAAAGACATAGAATCATCAAGGGAAGAGTGAGAGGTAGACTCAAAGACATAGAATCATCAAGGGAAGAGTGAGAGGTAGACTCAAAGACATAGAATCATCAAGGGAAGAGTGAGAGGAAGACTCAAAGACATAGAATCATCAAGGGAAGAGTGAGAGGAAGACTCAAAGACAGAATCATCAAGGGAAGAGTGAGAGGAAGACTCAAAGACATAGAATCATCAAGGGAAGAGTGAGAGGAAGACTCAAAAGATACACGGAGAAAGGAATGTGAGAAGGATCTAGGATAAAATTATTACACCTGGAGAGCGGCAGAAAGAGCAGCTCAGGACTGTGCATGCGGACGGGATGTTGTCAATGGACTATGCACCTAGAGGAACAACGGGCCTGATTGATTGAAGACCCCCACCTCACTTCCATGCAGGTCACCCTGAAAACGGACAGTTTTCATGGCAGCCTGTCTAACACGGTGAAGGATCAATGTGATCATTGTAGTAGTGAGCATTATGTAGATGAGGCCAAGCAAACATAGTCATGGAGGACCCCGTCCACCTTCATCAGCACGTTGTGGTGAGAGAGAAACTGTTGCAACTTTTCAAGGAGCACAAAAAAGGAATCTTACTCATCGAGAACATACGACAGCATGTCAATGTACTTGAAATGAAGAAGTGAGTGGAAGATATTTTTCAGCTATTATAGCTATTAATCAAGTACATATAAAATATTGATTCTGATGAGCTATTGTCATGCATGTGCAGTGATTTTTAAAAAATGACTGGTCTACTAACAGAAATTGTGTCATACTTTGAGTTACAACTTGGATTACGAACTTTCAGAAATCAGTTGCTAATTAACATTTGTCTAAATTTGTATTATTTTTATAGTTGAACTTGCAGCCACACACACACAAAACAACATATCCATGTGTGAATATTTTCATGCAGATTATTTTAACCCTTAGTACAGTTGCTGTTAGTCGGGTGCAAGGGTTTTTAACTTGGTAACATGCCGAAGACGGATGTGCTGGACCGAAAAGTGCAAATATCGCAGTCAAGCTGTAAACTAGCGACACAGCGCATTCCGTTCTATGGACTACATCCTGCTATTTGCAAAGCCCTGTTCAGGGCTTGGTAGTGGGAGATTGAGAACGTTCAGGGCTTGGTAGTGGGAGACTAGGAACGTTCAGGGCTTGGTAGTGGGAGATTGAGAACATTCAGAGCTTGGTAGTGAACAAACAAGAATGTTTACTTCCGTCCTCCCTCGCCCGTCACTTTCCCCATCTCAATTTCTTCATGCTTATTGCAGATTCAGAAGTGGTAATAACTTTCATAATTATCTGGAACAAAGCCTCGATTTGCTAAGCATCATTTTAACCCACAAAATTATAATTTTTTTGGCGTTCGCTTTATTTTTCTAATCTATTGCACTATGGTTTTTATTTTGCGCCTGTTGGCCCAGTGCATCCGACTTCAGCATGCATTATATTATTAAGGGTCTGCTTCTTCCTGCATTTTCTAAGGGTTTGCTTTCCCCGGGTAACGGCTGCTGCTGTGATGGGGATTGAACCTAGCACCTTCAGGCTGTGAGCCATGTCACTTAACCACTAGGCCACGCCGTCCCCTACAATGAGTGAATTAAACCAATGTTTGTGTCAGGCTTTCTGTGTCTGTCCATGTCAAACTCCCTGTTTTTCCATGTCCCGCCGCAGAGACTTCTGATTGTGTCCACCTTTTGGTGAATGTAACCCTTGCTGTGCTGAAAGTACGAGGTTGGGCGAGGTGTCGTGTAACCTCTGGTGAGGGAGGTGCAGACAGGAGGAAGCCGGCTACAGTTGAAGCAGAAAGGTCCTTGAGTAGTAGTAACTTGAACTGAATTCTGGTGTGCAGTTAAGCGGAACGTTGAACTCCATCATGGACTAGTCTATCACGGCTAAAGCCAGGCATTAAATGCAGCATAAGAAACAGGATAACCGATCAAAAGCACATCAGTTCCACATAATAAAATCCCTGATAACACCTGGTGCATGAGTTGTGAAATATAATCCGAACAGGAACCACCAAACATCGGGAAAACGACACCAACATCAGTGTGAGTTTAGAACGCAGCCGCTAAGGTGCGGCTATCTTATTTTTCATTGAAGGAGGGAGAGGTGAAAATCGAGTAGAAAGATCTGAGATGGCATGACAAAACAGAAAACATTAGATGTGCGGACAGTTGTAGTGAAACTTGATCATTAATAACATAGCAATGTTGATGTGCAGCTTGCTAGGAATATAATGTAGGGATGGATGTAAGCTTCAATGGTAGTATGATTTTATGTGCTGAATTTACTAGGTGTAACAAATGATTTGTGACCCTATAGATTAATAAAAGCATATAGCGAGATTTCTTCAAGTATGTGTACAATACAAGTGAGTGTAGCAAACACTTTAGTTATAGGGGCAGAATTAAGATTTCTGGGTCCTATGTGCACATACTAATAAACAAAAAAAACAGAATAGAACCAAAAACTATATATATATATATATATATATATATATATATATACACAACAAAAAAAGGCGGCACAAAAAAGTATTTTTGACAAATGACAAGAATTTTTCCAAACTTAACCATAGCGTACACATAAAACAATACGTGTTCAAAAATAAAAAATTTTTAATGGATTGACTGTGATAAAAATGCACTTAAAAACATGATATTATTAATAACAATCAAACAAGGTAATGCACAAAATACATCTTCCAAAATTTATAATAGAATAAATCAACTTTAAAAAGAGAAATAATTATGTACAGGTCATTGGCTGCACTCTCATACAAAGATACAAACAGTAAAGTGGTGTATTAAGGAGCACTGACTGATAGTATTTTGGTGCAAAAAGGGGTCAGCCAAGGATGGCTGCTTCATATTTCCTGTTCTTGTTGGCTAAAGGATACTGAAGACATCAACTGAAGGAAAAAGAACTGGTATTCAGTGGACACACTTGGAAGACCTAGACTATGCAGATGATCTCGTACTTTTGTCACATAGTCATAGGAAAGAGAAATTTGATGGGGTTAAAGAATAATCAGTCAGATTGGGATTGAAAATCAACATGAAAAAAAACCAAGCTCCTTAAACTCAATACTATCAACAAAGAACCAATCAGCCATTGGAACAATAGATTAAGCGAAGAAAATGGGGCTGGATAGGACATACACTACGGAAGACACTGTCAAACATAACCAGGCAGGCTCTTACGTCAAAGGAATCCTCAAGGGAAGAGACAGAAAGAGGTAGACCCGAATGTGAGAAAGAATTAAGATTAAATTATCACACCTGTAGAGAGACAGAAAGAGCAGTCCAAGACTGTGAATGACTTGGCTTCATTCGTTCTCAATCTCTCGCTACCAAACCCTGGCATGGGCCTAAGTAGCAGAATGTAGTCCAGATAACGGAATGCGTTGTGTCGTAGTTTACAGCTTGACTGCGATATTTGCACCTTTCGGTCCAACACATCCGACTTCAGCAAGCATTTTTTTAGTACCGGGTTAGCATTCCCTCTTCGATCCCTTCTCCTTAGCCAGTCTACTCTGTTGCAGCCTGTTATCCAGGATCACCACTAGGAGGTGTAGAAGGGTCTTGGCAGCTCTGGTTCGCTGGCCCTGACGCTAGAGCTGCCAAGACTGTATATGCTGGCATAATGTTGTCAATGGCATATGCACTGAGAGGAGCAGCAGACATGATTGACTGACATTGAATGAGATGAGGTAACTTATATTTCACCAGCACATTACTGTATCATTTTCTATGTTTTCATTTATCCTTAGAGGTAACAGGACCTTCGGTACATTCATGTTTGCTAGCTCTGGTTAAAGATGTCTTCACAGTATTTCTGACTGTTAGAAACAAGTTTGGGTTTGTTATTGGCAACATTTTGTACAGATTCATTATGAAGACCGTTTTTATTTTATATTTTCAGATAAACGTCATGCTTTGCTTTCAGTTCTGTTGTTACTTGTGATCGAGATTGTCTCAAAGCCGAAACAAATATGGCACCATCAAGGAAGCGAGGTAAAGTGCACTGTTCAGTAAAGCTACTTTCCATAACTACAGTGAAACCAGTGCCATGCACCAAAAATGACTGGGATAGTTTGATTGCACAAAAAATGGTATTGAGGTCACATTACTCAGCTCTTCTTTGGGAGCCAAAGATGAAGCGAACTAGATTCATCTATTGTGAACCAGAGATGGCTGCATGCATCAGGGCCAGTAACTCATAGCTGACCAAGACCCTATTCCACCTCAAAATGACGGCCCTGGAAACAGGCAACAACCATGCTAAAAAATATATGGGCTGAAGAGGCAAGGCAAACCTGGTCCCAAAAATATGTTGGGCTGAAACCAGATGTGTTGGACTGAAAGACACAGATATTGTAGCCTCACTGTAAATTGTGAAACAACTTAACAAAACATCATTTTCAGAATAAATGAAGTTTGCTTTCTTCACCTTGTTCTGCTTCATATTCTGCGTTCTTCTTGAAAAGGTACGTTTATTACTTTGTGTCATATTTGCTGAGATATCTGCTCCTGATCTGAGGTGCCTAAGTACCTTTAGTCATATTTGTCTTCTAGGATGGTTTGTTGTTGTTATTATCTCATAGCTGCTGAGCTAGCCTGCTCTTGGCAGCCCAATGCCTTTCTTATATATATACAGGTCTTCTTCAGTTGTTTCACTACTCCATACAATGTGTTGGCAATTGTCGGCAGTGCTTGTAAGAATCTTTTCCTTATGTCCGTAAGTGCCTTGCACTCAATGAGTAGATGTCGAACAGTTTGATCAGGATGAGAACAATGTCTGAAACAGGGGCAGGTGGCTATTGACTCTGGTATGTCCTGTTCGGAACTGAAAGATGAGACTGTGGTCTCTTCTATGTAGTTTATTTATGTCATCGTTACTTTTTGGCTGTGACATTTCACTATATACACAGCAACCTATTGTTCCCGTCACCCACCTGTTCATCCAGGATAGTTACAATGGTTCTGTTCTTTTCTCACGGAGTAAATTATCTAAATAAATCTTGTAATACCTGGTAATTAGTTCTGCATAGTTGTCATTCAACCTTTCTGGTGACTTTAAAAGTAACATTAAGACTAATTAATCCACTTTGTACTTGTTTACCATTCAACATAATGACACATATAAAACTACCATTCAACATTGTGAAACGTACAAACCTGTCATTCAATATTGTGACACATAAACCCACCATTCACCACTCTGACACACATAAACCCACCATTCACCACTCTGACACATATAAACCCACCATTCACCACTCTGACACATATAAACCCACCATTCAACATTATGACACATACAGATTTAGTATTCAACATTGCTACACAAAATGGTGTCCTGTTCAATGTTACAGATATAAGCCAACATTTTACTCAGCGTGTAGAGGTTATGATGGAGTATCAGGGGCGGCGTGGGCTAAGGGGTAAGTGACACGGCTCACAAACCGAAGGTGTTGGGTTCGTTTCCCATCACAGCACTGGCCGTTACCCCGGGGAAGCAAACCCTTAGAAAATGCAGGAGGAAGCAGACCCTTACAGAAGATGTACACTGAAGTCAGATGCACTGGGCCGACATGTGCAAAATAAAAACCGTAGAGCAATGCACACTGCCTTGGGGAATAGAGAAATAAAGCGAACTCCAGAAGTAACGATGGGAGTAAAATGTTGATCTCCACACAGTATCAAATCAGGTTGGGATTCTCTGCTGGAGTTGGGGATTGACTTGATGCTCTGTGCGGAGAGGGACATACAGGAAAACTTCCAGAATGAGAATGGAGACAAGGGCGCTGACCTCAGCTGAGGCATGGCTATCTGAGGTCTCTTTAGCAAGTGTCAAGACTCCCAGTGCTTACTTCGGAAGGTACAGATGCGCTAGGGCATCAGTGGATAGCAGCCGTAGAAGCCTCAAACATTTAGGGGCTGGTGTGGATCTGCTTTCCTGGTCTTGAGGTCTGATAATGAGGTTCTGGGCAATGAAGAGTTGACTTCGCAAGCATCCGTTAGAGATATGGTGGATATGGATAAGGGCCACAACTTGTAATTTATCAGTAACTTACTGTTTGATGACGACACATCAATGAATGAATCTTTTTCCGTTCACTCTCAATTTGCTGATATCAAGCCCTGAAAAGAGCTTAGCAAATAGCAGGATGTTGTCCAGAGAACGGAATGCGTTGTCATAGTTTACAGCTTGGCTGCGATATGTGCACCTTTTGGTCCAACACATCCAACTTCGGCAGGCATTTTTTAGTACCAGGTTAGCTTTCTCTCTTTGATCCCTTCTCCTAAGCCAGAATCACCACATGGAGGTGTAGAAGGGTCTTGGCAGCTCTGGTTCGCTGGTCCTGATGCTTGCAGTCAGCTATAGGTTGCTGACCGCTGCAGCTCATGCACTACTCAGCATTTTGTTCCCTAATAAAGTAATCAGTAATTTAGAGTGCTGAACTCTGAAATAAAACAAGTGTCAATCAGAATGAGAGGCAAGTGTGTGTACAACCAACAAGAACTTACAGGAACCACTAGCAGTAACAGCCTTCACCATTTGCTATAAGAGACTCAGCTTCTTTGATATGTGAAGTTGGTTATCAAGAGCGAACATAGATAATGACTCTGTGACAGCACAAACAAAAACAAATGACACCAATGCTACAGCCACAAGTACCACTGCAGTTTCACTTTATTTTTCTTCAGAATATAACAGTGCCATTTAAGTACAGAAACACATCTTTGTCTCATATCTGTCTCACGAAGCCAGTATTGTTCTCTTTTTTCCTGCATGAGCGTGCAGCTTTGCAGGATGTGATCCATGTTCATGATATTCTCCCCACATGGGCACTTGTCATCTGTCCCAATCCTTATTCTGTTGTAAAGATGACCTTTGAATCTGTTATGCCCAGTTCTCAGTCTGAAGATGATGACTTGCTGTTCTCTAGTGGTTAAAGTAGCTGTCTTCTTTTCTGAAGTCAGGGTGTTGATCAGCCTATTTTACCCTGAAGTTGGCTTTAATTATGGTCTTGGCCTCATTATATATGACCAACCTTGGGTGTTCTGCTGAGAGCTGTATCAGGGAGAACATACATTGCTCAAGATCTTCATCTTTGTGTTGTTTTAGTGCTGTTAATACTGACGTGGCATCAGTCAGGAATACTATGTTTTCTTGGTGGAAAATCTTTATCTTAGATTACAAGCTCAGCTGCGGCCTTCAGTGCCTCTGCTTCTGCACTGAAGTTATTGGAGTATGTTCCTGTTTTTTCTTCTCCATTCCTTAGCCTGTAATAGACCCATCCACTTCCATTGAATGTGACTTTGTTAGATGTGCCATCTCTATATATGTGTATCCATGTTTCTGGTGGGTGTACTTCTAAGATATTTTTCTGTGATAATTTCCTTTTTTCCCTATCACCTCTATGGTTTCTACCATCTTAGGGGACTTGGGTTTTTCCATTGTGGGATTTGGGATGTTTGTTTTAGATCTCTAACCACTGCCTGGCTTATGATTGCTCTTGCAAGTTCTTTTGTTTTTGATATGAAGTGGTTTCTCTTTAATCACCCTTTTTTCATGTGATTTATCCTGTCATACATTGGATAATCAAGCATTCGTTTGAACTTCTCCCCCAGCTGGAGTGTTTTTTAGTCTCTGCGCATCTCCGTACTTTCGATTCGTGTGATGTTCTCCATTGCATTTATTGGTGTTGTTCTCATAGCTCTGTTTTGGTCTGACACGTCCGTTTTCTGCAAGCATTTTCTTCAAGTTCACATCCCTAGCCTCTGGTTGTCCACAACCAACCTGGTGGCCAAACCTGCAAGGCAGCATGTTATTTATTGATACCATGTTTATATATGGTTTGATGGAGTAGTTATATGGTCCCGCTGACAGTTGCCCCTTATCGGGGAAGAGGCAGGGGATGTCCTATTTGGAGTCCATGTTCCTGGCGCTACCCCTCTCGCCCACCAGACTCCCACGTTCATAACTGCTCTATCAGCAGCCACACAGTCCTTTAGCACGTTGATACACAGTGGACTTGAAGTAATTTGTCCCATTGACTGGGGCCATTTTTGGTCAGATATTAAGGTCTAGGAATGGCTTTTCCTTGTTTGGGCTTGCTAGATGATAGTCATTGGTGTTCCTGCTCTTTTGGGTTGGGAGCTCCATCTGCTTGAGATTCCTCTCCTAGGTGGTCTGTCTTCCTGAACACTACCAGGCTGCTACCATTCTTAGTCTGGCCGCTCTCCAGTGACCTGTTCGAATTCCCGCCGACATAGCACACTGGGTCACTGAGGCATGCAAGCCCCCCTCTACAAGGTGATGGTATCTGGGGGAGGGTGGGGGTGGTGGTTTGTAAGTACAGAAACACATCTTAAGAGTAGTACACAAAACAGCCCTGTAAGTACAGAAACACATCTTAGAGTACACAAAACAGCCATGTACATACAGAAAAACAATAAAAAACAGTTTTAAAATGTTATTAAAGTACAAAAAAACAATATCAGTTAATAAGAAAAACTACTGTGATTAGATATGAACAACTGGTTGTAATATTTCAGGCCTGGATCAGAAGACAGCACAAGAAAAGACTGCCGTGTCTGCAGGGCGTCATACGTCAAGGTAAAGTCTCTCTGGCTGTACAAAAGTGGAATGTTGGACAGGGAAGAGGATTGATGCTTAAGAGAGAGACAAGAATATTGTATGATTCAGTGAAGACATGATACGATTTATCTTGTGTGTAACTAATAATTGTCGCTGGGTACTTGGGCTCAATAATTGGTATTAATAATCTGCCGAAGACGGATGTGTCGGACCGAAAGGTGCAGATATCACAGTCAATCTGTAAACTAGCAATACAACACATTCCGTTCTCTGGACTACATTCTGCTACTTACAAAGTCCTGTTCAGTGCTTTGTAGCAGGAGATTGAGAAAGAACAAAGAAGAAGAAGGTATTAATAAAATATTTGTTTAGAATGTGCAATTTTGTGCATTTTTAAATATCATTTTTCTCATACACAATTTTTTTTCTTTTTCTGTGTTCGTTCTCAATCTCCTGCTTCCAAGCCCTGCAAGTAATATTTGCACATTTCGGTCCGACACATCCACCTTCAATAGCTCATACACATTTGCCTGGCAATAGCTTTCACAAAAAAATAAAAATTAACTTAACATTTTTATACTGGTTTAGAAGTTTCATCAGAGTCTGTATATTTCAAAGCTGCTTCAATAAAAGTAATTTAAATCAAATTTTTATTTTTAAAATTGCAAATTTTGGTATGGAGAATAAATTTGATATAGAATTCTAAAACTTTTAATCTGTAAAAATCTAGCATACAATCATTCATTTTATGAAAGAGCATAGTGTCATGTGGCTTTTTTCTACAGATCATCATGGGAGTAAATATAATCCATTTAAGGCAGTACCTTCCTGTAAATTTATAACTTATTAATGTTAAAATATGTATTTTTTTCTATGTATATTAAGCATTTATGAACAAAAGTACTTCAAACCATTTAGAAACAAATTTTGCCTAGAAAATGAGTACTCGCAATGCAGGGCTATTAATCATGGGTAAAACACATCAGGTTTCATATAGAATCCTGTTTTGACAAACCAAACATCAGTTCTTGCCAAGTTCAATGTCACTTGACCACTGAGCTATTGTAAAGTATTCTCCACTGCAGAGACTATATAAAATTATTAACCATTATAGCATACCAATCACAAGGAAGTGAGATAAAAACGTAGTACATGAACATAAAAACAGTGGGTACATGTATTGACATCCTGCAGTCAATGTTTTAAAAAGATTGACCAGTGACATACCTGACCTAATCCACCTGGCTCCCTGCGAAACATATGGCTACAACAGATGCTCTCTACCTGTTCTTAGTTTTATTCATCTTTCTGATTTAGACTCGGCCAAGTGCTCGTTGATATCTTCAATCATCTTTACTCCACCCCACCCCCCTGTGGGTTCCAGTGCAGTGGGTTATATTGCCAGGCTCTGTAAGGGGTTGTATGTCCTATCCTCATAACTTTCCAGCTGTATTATCTCTTGTCATGTATTGTGACAAAGATCTGTGTTTCCTATTATATCTGGTCATCTAATATGAGTTGTACTGCATGCATCTGATGGTGAAGGTATGCACACTGGATGAATACTGTTAGGTGCCATGTATCCAAGCCAAATAGTAGCACTGATTTTTACATTCGTGCTTTGACTAGTCTGTATACTGCTCCACCTATGAACTAGTTTTGACTTGTAGATGAGTCAGGGGCAATGATTATAACCAAGAAAAACCAGCTTCAGGTCTCAGAAATGAAATATCTAAGGAAGATGGTCTAAGTAACAAGAGATAATGTCCACAATTAGACAATGCGTCACAATCTCATCTTCTTTTGCATTCGTTCTCAATCTACCACTACCAAGCACTGAACAGAGCTTTACTAGCAGCAGGATGTAGTTCAGAGAATGGATTGCGCGGTGTCACTAGTTTACATCTTGACTGCGATATTTGCATATCTCAGAACGGATTGCATTGTGTCGCTAGTTTACAGCTTGATTATGATATTTCTTCTTCTTCTTCTTCTGCGTACACAGTCAGACAGTAACCATTATTTTCTCGAAAAAAGCGGCGGTCATCCTGAGACTCTCGCCACTACCATAGAGCTTGTCTTGCAGTTCCACTGGCAATGGCCACATCTGCTCTCTCTGATCCTCGTATGTCGGGCAGTTCTGCAGCAGATGTTCAGTGGTCATTTTACCAGTACCGCACGGGCATTCGTCGGTACACCCTATCTTCAATTTGTTGAAGAGGTGGTACCTCAGTCTGTTGTGGCCAGTGCGAAGTCTGAAGACAACGACCTGCTCTCTTCGGTTCAACTGGTAATAGGCATCGTTTTTGGTGTAACCAGTATGTTCGGTTTCCCATTTGGACATGTACCTGGCTTTGATAAGCCGTTTTGACTCTTCGTACGTCATACTGGTATCTATTTGTGGTAGCCTTGCACCTTCTTTTGCCAGTCTGTCTGCCTCCTCGTTGCCTTGGATGTTGCAGTGTGACGGAACCCACTGTACCACTACCCTTTTTGGTGCGGACTGTTGGCACAGTTTGCAGAGTGCTGCTCTTAAGTCATTAAGCTCAGTGTTTTTCTGGCTTTTTAGCACTGTGACTACTTCGAGAGCATCTGTCAGCAGGACTATATGGCTCTCATTTTCACTGTGTGTTACCATTTCTTCCACTGCCGCCCTCAGTGCCTCTGCCTCTGCTCTGAAATTGCTCGTGTACTTACCAGTAGCGAATGACAGTGTTATTTTTCTGCCATTTGGTAGGTTCAGGAATGCTCCTGCCCCTCCGTTCTGTGTAGTGTTTGTTACAGAGCCGTCGGTGTATGCATGGGTCCAGTCCATGCTTGGGTAGCTTTTCGTTATGAAGCTTAGGGTAGTATCTCTCCTTTCTTTTTCGGTCTGGCAGTTTTTGTTTGCAATACCTGGTATATTTTCTACCACCTCTGGAAATATATCCTGCCTCCAAGTAGGTTTTCGTACAGTAGTGATGGGTTTTGGTGTTGTTAGTGCGTTTATGGGATCTTCGTGCATCTTTGCTTTGGCTATTTCTGCAAAGTTTCTCCGCTTTAGTTTTCCAGTTCCCAAATTGTTTAGCCTCTGGTACATTGGATGGTCCGTCAGTCTTCGGAGTTTCTCTGACTGCAGCTGGGCTCTGCAGTCTCTTCTGTCGGTCATGGATTGCAGTTTTGTAATCTTTTCAAGTTCTACAATTGGCGTTGACTTCATGCCACCAGTTATGATTCTCATAGCTTGGTTTTGAAGTTTGTTAACTTTATCGAAGTTCGCCTTCGCTGCTGTTGTCCAAGCCGCGATGCCATACTCGAGAACTGGTCTCACTCTTCCAGTGTACAGTTTCTTTAGTATGCCTTCGTCTGCTCCCCAGCTTGTGCCAGCAAGTTTCCTCATGATCGCCATTCTTTCTCTGGCTTTCATTCGGTTTCTCTCAATCTGACTTTTCCATGTCATGCGCCGATCAAATGTGACTCCCAGATAGGTTGGGCTGTCGTTTGGCTGCAGGATTTTGCCATTTAGGCTTAGTTTGGTACTTTGGGGTTTTAATGAGAGCGAGAATATTGTGCACGTGGTTTTCTCCTCGTTTATTTTGACCAGCCATGAGTTCGCCCACTCTTCCAGCGATGTTAGGGCCGTTTGCATCCGATTTCTTGCTATGGTGAGATTCTTTTCAGAGGTCCACATAGCCAGATCGTCTGCAAACATTGAGCTATGGACTCTTCTTGGTATATTCTCTGTAATATCGTTTATATATACCAGGAAGAGTGTGGGTGATAGTACTCCCCCTTGGGGTACTCCCTGCTCGAGTGTCACCTTTTTGCTCATCTGCCCTTGTACTTGGACTCTGGCCGTTCTTTGTTTGAGGTAGTGGTTGATCCACTTGTACATCTTCCCACAAACATCACTTCTTCTTAGCTTGGATTATGATATTTGAACCTTTTGATTCGACACATCCATCTTCAGCAAAGTCAAGATCTCAAAAATCCAGCCCTTGCAGAATTGAGCGGATCAATCACAATGGTGGATTTTTAATTTCAGCAGAATGAAAGATGATAAGACATGGGAAGCAAAGAGCCAAAGATCTAGACTTCAAAGTCTGCTGTGATGACAACATCCAGCCATCTATAGGAGTCCGAGGACTAGACTGGAACAGGCAAATAGAATATTCTAGTGTTCCTTCTACAACCGATGGTAGAAAAGGAGAGGCTAAATTAAAAAATTAGTAATCTTATTTTTCACTGCGGATGCTGCGGAAAGATAAAATCAAACATGCTTTTACTCATTCTTACCTTATTATCTTTGTTTGTTTCTCCATCTTTGACAGCACAAATATGTGAAATCTTTAAATATCTAGCCATCAGTCTGTAAGTCTGTCTATCATTCCCTCTATACTTTGCTGCTTCTGTGCTCTGTCCCATTATGACAACTTACCTTTATTTGCAGATCTGGAGCCAATGCTGTCATATCAAAAAACCTGAAAGTTGAAGCAGGAAGTTCTCCAAAGAGAGCAAAAGTCGTAAAATCTACCAAACAGTCACATTCAGTAAGAAAAAAAGCTACAATAACCACTCGTGCTTCCCGTGTTCTCTCAGCTCAAAGTAGGACTAACAACCCTGGCAGTAAGCTTGTGAAAAAAACCATAGGACAATATGCTAGCAACTTAAAGCGAAAGATAGCAGGACAAAAACCAACTGATCATCAACACACATTATCTAGGTCACAACCTGATTGCAGATTAGTAGGTCAGCAGGTGAGAGTCGCAAGAAGTGTTGCACAGAGTAAATCTACAGTTTCTATATCATCTAAGATAAAGACAGATACAGCTGGTCCTGAGACGCCATCTCAACCATTCCAGAGAAGCAGCAGAAGTCAGCTCCGCAATTCGGCATGTACTTCTGATCTATCATTGAAGAAAGATGAGTCGACAAAACTTAGATCACAGCAATTTAAATCAGAAGGTGTTGCGAGTCATTCCGTAGAACAAATACATGCAGAGACTGATGTGACTGTGGCTGCAGTACAGAGAACTCGAAGCAAACACTCGTTAGCACATGTAGATAGTGCAATGAATGTAATTTTGGGTATAGAAGTCTTTTCACCAAAAGCAAGAGCAAAGAAAAATAGTTCATCTCCTGTCCACCTCACGTCTAAGCCACATCAGGGAGTTGTACCCAGTCAAGATGAACCCTGTCTAGATAACAAGGTGAGAATTACTGCTAGGACATCAAGAACTACACCAAAACAAAATGAAAAGGCAGAAAGTGTGAAATTGAAAGAAAACAACAAGTCACCTATAAAGTCTGAGCGTGCTTATTCAAGACCATCAAAGTCATCCACCTCTTCTACAAAAAAGTCTCCCTCCACAGTTGCATCATCACCAAATTTTTTTTCAAAACCAGTGTCTATCCCAGATGTGAACAACTTGGGAGAAGACAGGCCATCTGCTGGTTTAGACCAGGAGCGTTTGATGTATCTCACTGATGGTTCAAGTACGCAGAGTACTCCAGGTACTATCCAGCAGGTAGAAGTCGTAAAGAAGTCAGAAGTTTTGGGTAAAAATACACCTCCTTGTGTATCAGGTATCAGCAAAGCAACCAAACGAAGCTGCCAGATATCATTGTGTGAGATTGTTCAAAGGGAAAGAAAGAAGAGAAAAGAAGGACATGGAGATATAAAATTGCTACAGGAGGAGGGAAAAATAGGTACATCTGTCAGATTGAGATCTGAAACTCTGGAAGTTAAAGGTCTGAAAGGGATAAATACATCAGAGAAAGAAATGATGGCAAATCCTGTGGCAAATATACAAGAGCATGAGGATAAGAAACTGTGTGAACAATATAATGAGACACAAGAGAATACAGAAAAGAAACTGTTTGAAATAAATGTCAAAACTCAGGAGAATAAAGAAGAGATTGTATCTGAAATAAATGTCAAAACTCAGGAGATTAAAGAAGAGATTGTATCTGAAATAAATGTCAAAACTCAAGAAAATAAAGAAGACATTGGGCCAGAAATAAATGTTAAAACTCAAGAGAATAAAGAAGAGATTGGGCCAGAAATAAATGTTGAAACTCCAGAGAATAAAGAAGAGATTGGGTCAGAAATAAATGTTGAAACTCAAGAGAATAAAGAAGAGATTGGGCCAGAAATAAATATTGAAACTCCAGAGAATAAAGACGAGATTGGGTCAAAAATAAATGTTGAAACTCAAGAGAATAAAGAAGAGATTGGGCCAGAAATAAATGTTGAAACTCCAGAGAATAAAGAAGAGATTGGGTCAGAAATAAATGTTATTACTAAAGAGAATAATGAAGAGAATGCGCAAGAAATAAATGTTAAAACTCAAGAGAATAAAGAAGAGATTGGACCAGAAATACATGTCATAACTCAAGAGAATAAAGAAGAGACTCGGCCAGAAATAAATGTTGAAACTCCAGAGAATAAAGAAGAGATTAGGTCAGAAATAAATGCCAAAACTCCAGAGAATAAAGAAGAGATTGGGTCAGAAATAAATGCCATAACTCAAGAGAATAAGGAAGCCTCTGAAATTGTCAAAATACATGATGATAATGTTTCTGAAATTGTAAAAATACAAGACTCTATAGAAGAAAATCTAGGTGAACAAAATTCTGAAATACAGGTGAAACAGGATACAAATCTAGATGAAATAAAGACCAAGGAACAGGAAGAGATGGTGGTCCCTTTGCAGTGTGAGGAGGATATGGATATGGAATCTGAAAGCAAAGGCTTTTTGCAGAAAATGGACATTGATTCTAGCGCTGATCACACAAACGAGTTTGAAAGTGGCAACATTGAGGGTGATTTCAAAGCTGCTTGTAATTTGAAACAAATTGATATTGACGCCCATGAGGTTATCAAAGGAAATGAATCGCAGCCATCTTTGGGAAATAGTGTTAAGTGTCTCGACACAGAACTCCAAACTGAAAACATAATTTCAGAACAGTTTGATAACCTCAAGTTTGTGACAGACAGTTATCCAAAATTCATAAATAGGAGATCAGATGTAGTAGATGGTGAAGAAGTAACTGCCAGAAGACTTTCAAATGATCATCAAATGGTACCTGAACTTAGTGCTGATGGTCTTCCTTCAAAACTTAGTGATGAGGTATTGAACTCTGGAAAGGGGGTGCCCAGAAGTGAGATGATGTGCCATGAAGCTGTTTCTGATGGTACTGATTTGCTGAGGAATGAAAGCTGTTCGTCAGGGATGGAGAAAGATAAAATCAGATTAAGTGAAAGTACAATAATCAGCATGGCAGAAGGCTGTTCAAACTCAAGTGTACATTCATCTAGTAAGAAAGCAGATGAAAGTAGTTTGAAAAATTCAGGACAGGATAAAGAGAATTACACCTCGGAGGATGTCCCCCTCGTTGTCACAAAGGGGTCTTGTCTCATACAGGTTGATAGTGAGCAACATCTTGCTGATACAACCTGCTTAGATGTATCTGAAGGTAATATGCAAGCAAGAGAGGAAGACACATCCTCTGGGCCAGCAGTGACAGAAACTACAATCATCACTTCTCATGTAAGCTATCCACTGGTAGAAACTGACTTTGACATGGAAGAAGAGATAGGCAGGGAAACAATTTGGGAAAATGAAGGGTTAGAAAGTTCAGAGGACATATCTCTAGAAGTGCTTAACAAGTCATGCTTTTCTTCAAACATACATGGAACCAAGAATATTGAAATTAAACAAGAGATAAAAGAAGAAGAAATCAGTGATGGTGAGGATATTGAGATTACTGCTGCAAATCTTGTTGAACCCAAGACCGAAATAAAAGAAGAATTTGAAGTAGTAGCTGAATGGAGTTCAGCCTATGTAGAGAGCTCAGATGGAAGCCAAGACGTTTATCTTACGTCTCAAAATGATTCATACTTGCAGGACGGAGTAGCATTTGAGACAGAACCATACATCCCAGAAGAGAGTACACAAACTTCCACAATAACCTGCTGTACAAATAATCAGACCCAGACAGACGTTTGGACAAAATCAGCTGTTAAGAATAACACCACTATAGACACTGGCGAAGTATTAGACACAATGCCATTATCTGTAACCTCAACTCAATATAAACCTGTCGTATCAAAGACAATAGTACTGAAGCAGGCATCACCATCTGTTACAGCTGTTATCAGGCGGGTGTGCTCTCCAAATGTTCACGGTAAAATCATCAAATGTACCAAGATGTCTTCATCAAGTCCTATTCTTGAGTTAAAGGAAGTTGAAAGGTCCACGTCAGTTGATAGCCAGTGTCAGACCCAGAGCTGCTTGCAACCTCAGGCTACTGTTACTGATTCATTCCCTGGATCAGGTGGAGACCGGTCTTCACCTTCTGTCTTCAAATTAACTGGCCTGTCATCTATCGATGAGCATTTTCAGGCGAAGGCTGGCAGTCACATGCCTAACAGGGATATCAACTCTCCAGGTCTCTCTCAGATCAAAATACAAATGGCCTCAGGAAAGACTACAGTAATAAATGTGAAGAGACGTGGCTCAGCAGGCTCTGACTCGTCAATGCCTCAAGTATCTACAGTTTCAAGGACATCGGTGTTGCCTCTAGGATCAGCAGTCATAACTCTTGCTGGAAAACAGGTCATCACTGCACCCTCAGCTAGCTCTACGAAACCTCCTATCACTTTCCACATGAGTGTGAGCCAGTCTCATCAGTCTTCACATAAGGATATAAGTCCAATCATCTGTTCTGTTGCTCCAGTGAAGTCATCCACTCTGTTAGATGGTTACAATGCTGATCACTCAATAGGCAAAAAACAAATGTCAGGCATCACACAGTCTCATACCAAACCAGCTGTCTCGCTGCTTGGTACTCCATTTACCATCCAATCCATTACTTCGTCTCATTCCAATGCTGTCACAGCACAGGCAACAATCACAACCAGTACTTCCCAGCTTAGTCAAACCCCTTACTCACTCCTGCTGAACCCCACAACAGCATCAGTCAAACCAGTTGTGACTGTGTCTAAATCAGATGCGGCAGTTGGAACCAAAGATCTGCTGATAGATAGAAGTATGAAGTATAAATTGGAGAAGTACAGTCCTGAAGATATGGAATATGAAGACATATATCCTAACTCTGATGGAGTCATTTTCCCAAAGAGAAGTAAGTATGATTGTGCTATACCAGAGAGAAATAAATCTCAGTATATTATGTCAGATATAATCAAATGAATCCTTTTCATCCCAGGCAAAATTTACAGATTCATGTCTTTCTGTCTGGGCCAATATGCAGAGATTCCATGCATAAAAAAGTTGCATTGATTATAAAATTAATTAATACTGAACAAATGGGGCTAAAATTACAATTTAAACATTGTAAGGCACATAATTAAACTATCTATGATGTGAAGTATTCATAATAAAGATTATATATTAGCATGAAGCATTAAATGACATTAATGCGAGGTGGAGAGAAAAACTTTGAGGTTACCTACCATGTTCTGTATTTTGCTGATATATCATCAATCAATTCCTTTACACTTACCTTTAGTAGTTTGTGTCCCAGTCAAAGTCTGAATATCCATGAGTAATCCAGATGCATGACTATTGGACTGATAAAATAATGAATCATTTCTTGGTACCAAGATGCTGAGCAGCGTTTGAGCTGCAGCGGTCAGTGATCCAAAGTTGACAAAAACACATAGTGCAACGCACACCAACCTCTACACCTCACGGTAGAAGAGGAGCGACTAAGTAAGTAAGCAGCGCACACCAACCTCTACACCTCACGGTAGAAGAGGAGCGACTAAGTAAGTAAGCAACGCACACCAACCTCTACACCTCACGGTAGAAGAGGAGCGACTAAGTAAGTAAGCAGCGCACACCAACCTCTACACCTCACGGTAGAAGAGGAGCGACTAAGTAAGTAAGCAACGCACACCAACCTCTACACCTCACGGTAGAAGAGGAGCGACTAAGTAAGTAAGCAACGCACACCAACCTCTACACCTCACGGTAGAAGAGGAGCGACTAAGTAAGTAAGCAGCGCACACCAACCTCTACACCTCACGGTAGAAGAGGAGCGACTAAGTAAGTAAGCAACGCACACCAACCTCTACACCTCACGGTAGAAGAGGAGCGACTAAGTAAGTAAGCAGCGCACACCAACCTCTACACCTCACGGTAGAAGAGGAGCGACTAAGTAAGTAAGCAACGCACACCAACCTCTACACCTCACGGTAGAAGAGGAGCGACTAAGTAAGTAAGCAACGCACACCACATAGTCGAACTAAGCCGAACGCAAAATAAAAAAAATTGTTTAAAAACTTGATAGATTTATAGTGTCAATACAAAATGTGACATGCTCACATTAACAATATAATGAGCTGCAGCGGTCTGCGACCCATAGCTGACTGCTAACGTCAGGGCCAGTGAACCAGAGCTGCCAAAACCATTCACCTCCACGTGGTGATCCTGGACAAGAGTACATCAGAGCAGACTGGCTAAGGAGAAGGGACCGAAGAAGGAAGTCAAACATGGTACCAAAAATTGTCGGCTGTGTCAGACCAAAAGGGCAAATCACAGCAGTCACGCTGTAAACTATGACCCGCGCACAAATCGTTCTGTGGACAATATCCTGCTACTTGCCAAGCCCTTTTCAAGGCTTGGTAGCGAGAGTTTGAGACCCAACGTCGAAGAAGAATCATTTCTTAGGTCTTGAAGCCACATTTTATTGCGATAAATGTGCTAGCCTTCAAAGGCCATAAAAAAAAAACCATTGCACATGCTCTGATACAAACATCATGTAGAGCCGTACATAATTTTTGTCAATCCCTTAACTTAATCACGAAACACAAACTCATGTTTCAGGGGTCCATTTTAGTTATGACGGTCATTCATTTTTAGGCATTCATAGACCAATTTTGGCACCAGCGAGCATTGAAAACATTCACCAAACAGCTGAACAAGCTTAGGTAATATACACTTAAACTTAGACATCCCTTTAACATTCCCATTATCAGCAATCTCTGCCTTTGTCAGGCCATTTTCAGATTGTACAGTTGACACAATAGACGTGTTCTAGACCTTACTCAATGTTACTGATGAAAGTAGAGACTCTGACTTGTATCACTGCATGGGATCCTTGTAGAATGTTGCCATAGTCGTATCATCCATAGGGGATGCTGTGGGCTAGTGATTAAGTGACACGGTTCACATCCGAAGGTGCTGGGTTTGATCTCCATCACAGCACCGGCCATTATCCCGGGGAAGCAAAACCTTAGAAAATGCGGGAGGAAGCAGGCCCTTACATAAAATGCATGCCGAAGTCAGATGCACTGGGCTGACAGGTGGAAAAATAAAAACCGTAGTGCAATGAATTCCGCCTTGAGGAATAGAGAAATAAGACGAAAGCCAATAACAAAAATAAAAAAGAAAGCTGGCTACTTGTGTCGGTCAGCAATCCACAGCTATTCTGCCTACAAGTGGCGCCCTGGAAACAGGCTGCACTAGTGTAGTCTGGCCAAGAGAATAGGGAGCATAAACCCAGCTGCCCAAAAAATCTAGCTGAAATAGAAAGCGTCAGACCAAAAGATGTGCATATTACAGCCTCGTGTGTAAATTACATCACATCTTGTTCAGGATGGAAGCTGAGAAGAAAACTGAAAGGGACTACTATTCATTCAAAACTATTCTGGGTTTTTAATAACAATTTTCACCGTTTCAAGTCTTGATGCAAATTTAAATTTGTACAGGACACACGTGAACATGAAATTTGGTGAAATATTCATTGCCTTTTGTTAGCAACCAAAGTGATCATTCATGCTTACTTACTTAGTCGCTCCTTTTCTATCGTGAGGTGTAGAGTCTTCTACCTTACTTACTTAGTCGCTCCTCTTCTACCGCGAGGTGTAGAGTCTTCTACCTCACTTACTTAGTCGTTCCTTTTCTACCGTGAGGTGTAGAATCTTCTACCTTACTTACTTAGTCGCTCCTCTTCTACCGTGAGGTGTAGAGTCTTCTACCTTACTTACTTAGTCGCTCCTCTTCTACCGTGAGGTGTAGAGGTTTGCCAAAGAGAACGCCACACTGCTCTATCCGCCGTCTTTTTCCTGGCCTCTTTCCAATCCAGCCCTCTATCACGTCCTTGGGGTCTGCGTCCTTGACTTTTGATCTCCCACGACCGCTTTGGTATCCGATCTTCTTCCATTCTACAGACATGGCCAAACCACTGTAGTTGGGACTGCTCCACTCGTGTCTGCAGGGGTTGAACTTCAAGATTGCTACGTATTGTCTGGTTACGGATCTTGTCCCTTTTCGTCACCTGAACCGCCTTTCTTAGGTACCTCATTTCTGAAGTTTGTAATTGCCTTTCTTGGGCTGTAGTCATTGCCCATGACTCACATCCATATGTCAGGACAGGCACATAGGTCGAGCGGTATATATCCATCTTTGTTTTCCTGCTTATTTCTCTTCTACTGAGGAAACCTCTGTTTATAGTGATCATTCATAACAAATACAAATACCTGATATATGTATAACACACTATATAATCTTGCTAACAAGCCCAAAATATAATCATATTTACAAATAGTAAACTATAGCACGTTTAGTTCGAGTGCCATCTCTGCATCGATTGTCGGCTGCAATGGATATCCAGTATACTCTTATCCCTTGATATAATGGTGAAATCTGACAGGCCTTTTCCAGCCCATCTCCTGATGATATCCACTCACTCATAACGTCTGATATATATATTTAAAAAATGTTTGGGTTCGTCTCATTTATCTATTCCCCAAGGCGGTGTGCGCTGCACTGTGATTTTTATTTTGCGTCTGTCGGCACAGTGCATCCGACTTCAGCATGCATTTTATGTAAGGGTTTGCTTCCCTGGGGTAACGGCCAGTGCTGTGATGGGGATTGAACCCAGCACCTTCGGTTGTGAGCAGTGTCACTTAACCACTAGCCCACGCCATCCCCATACATATATATATATATAAATATATCAATAATTAATCCTGCTATGAAACTTGACTTAGTCTGTCATCATCTACCATGAAGTGTAATGCTCTACTTTTTCTTGTGGTTTGTCATTTTCAACAGAACTAGATAGCCATCCCTAAGTACATCCCGGCTTAGTCTTAGTCGCCTATTGTGACATGCAGCACCTAATGCTATTAAACATAATACTGTAACTACATCGTGAGCCTACAAAGACTTACAAATTGTTCAGAGATGTTGTTGTCATATTTTTTATGAATCCTCAGACAGAGACTGCCCATGTCCCGGCTGCGACGGCACCGGTCACATAACTGGATTGTACACACACCATAGAAGGTGAGGACATTCTTGTTGATGACTTGTCAGATTTAGTGTTGTCATGCTCTAGATATATATGGTGCTGTACACCAGAGGCGTATCTATGGAAAATTATGCCTATTGTACCAGAGCTGGTTGATTTGATAGAGCTCTGTCACAGACGGTAAAGGGATCTGCTCTATTCTATTTCACTCTACACTCACTCTAAACAAATTCAAGTAACACTAAATATAAACACAATACAACAGATTATTTATCAAGAAACACTGCCAACTATAAACTCTCTAAAAACTTAAATTCTTTCTCACCATTTATACGTCATGATACCCTATTCTCCTAATCTGGTCGGCTAATCTGACCTGCTGTGATCGAACTTAGTTGCGGATTGCCACTGATGGTAAAGTTCGTAGGTTCTGAACTCGAGTATGACGTTCGTGGTCTTGTTCCTCTTTGTCGGTGGTAGATCAAAGTGGTCTCAACGTGGTCAGGACTGAAAGCATGAAATATGATCCACGGGATCACGGCATAACTGCCTCAAGCTGTGACTGACGACTTACATTCACGTGATCAGTGGGACTGCGTCAATAGGATGAATGGGATGACTAGAAGACTGCCTCTGTTAGCTGCTGACATCTTGTAATTACGACTACTACATAATATTGGGGTAGTTCAGCTGTACTGATTCAATCCCACAAAGCAGACAGAAATAAATGTTTATCTAAGCTCCTACCTACATTGTCTGTACAGCTAAGATCTGTTACACTACGACAAGTACTGAAATTGTGACTTTGTCCAAGCATCTGAACACCTATCTTTTCCATAACTTTACTACAATTTCAGCTAAAATAATAGTGTCAGACCAGTTAGTCTCTTAATTACCGGTAATAAATTATAACACTACATAAAAATTATAACTGCACTTTTTTTCCTTTCACTGTTGCATGTTGGTCTATAATGTGATCATTTCAGTTTCTTCTCTGGGATCAAGATGCTAAGCAGTCAGCAACCCATAGCTGACCGCTAGTGCTAGGGCCTGCAAACCAAACCTGCCAAGACCCCTCTACACCTCCATGCGGTGATCCTGGATAACAGACTGCAACAGAGCAGACTAGCTAAGTCGAAGAGGGAAGGCAAATATTGCAGTTGAGCTGTAAACTACAATACAGCGCATTCTGCTACTTGCAAAGTCCTTTTCAGCGCTTGTTAGCGAGAGATTGAGAGCGAACAAAGAAGAAGTCTCTTCTCTGTCTGCACTTAGTAAAGCCAGATCACTAAGTCTGTGATCACACAGTTGGCTAACCCCCATGAGGAGTCCCTAAAGGAACTGTTTGCTGATCATCAGGTCATCTTTTACCAAAATAAAAAGACCTGCATGCAACATCACCTAACCTATTTCAATTTTGCTTGTAACGACTATGATATGAAGATCAACACAGAAAAGACAGAGACTATGATGACGGCACATAGAATTCAGAAGGTAAACAGTGTCTACTATCAAATTACACTGCATGACCAAATGGGAAACTGAACATACCGGCTACACCAAAAAGGATGCCTATTACCAGTTGAACAGAAGAGAGCAGGTCGTTGTCTTCTGACTTCGCACTGGCCACAATAGACTGAGGTACCACCTATTCAACAAATTGAAGATAGGGTGTACCGACGAATGCCCGTGTGGTACCGGTAAAATGACCGCTGAGCATCTGCTGCAGAACTGCCCGACATACGAGGATCAGAGAGAGCAGATGTGGCCATCACCAGTGGAACCACAAGACAAGCTCTATGGCAGTGTCAACAGCCTCAGGATGACCGCCGCTTTTTTCGAAAAAATAATGGTTACTGTCTGACTGCATGCAATGAAGAAGAAGAAGAAATTGCACTGATTGTGAAACACCCTACTGTGCTTCTTTCAACTAAGAGGAGTCTGATAAATGCATTGCTTATTCCTACATTGTATTACCAATGTCAATTTTGATCCTTACTAGAAACACATCAGAGGAAGATACAGAGCTGTAAGATGCGCAGAAGGACAGTCATAAAAACAATCCGTGACTGAATCAGCAATACCACGCTGGGGCAGATAGTGGGGGAGAAACCCAGTTAGTGTCAACATTAAAACTAAAAAAATGTATTTGGACATTTAGTCATAATGCATTATTGACCAGTCTGCAGTGAGCGCATATATACAAGTCACTCACGTGACGTGGTCCATGTGCAAAGGGTCAACCTCGACGTAGGGGGAACAAGGATGTCTCTGACACACTCAGGAAGTTCCACCTGGCAATAACAAGAAATCTATGCATCCCACCTCTCTGGATCAAGGATGTCTAAGGAAGTTCCACCTGGTGACAAGAATGCAAACTCAGCGTGATTAATTCCGCTCTCAACACATTAAGCATGGCGGAATGTGTGCCCATAATATTATCATAGTCTCTGTCTTTTCTGTGCATAGAAACTCCTCATGGGGGATAGTCAACTGTGTGATTTTATCCATATAATTACTTCAAACTCAGATTTATTCATTTTGTTCTCACATCATCAGACAGAATGGCTTTTCCAGTATCCTTGTTGAAATTCATTGTCATGCTGTTCAATCAGTTCTCGTATAACATTTTACTTTTCACCAGGTTAAGCATTGTCGGGTAAAATCTCATCAATAAACATCAGCCACTTCCAACCTGAAATGTCCACGTTCTCTCTGGCAACCTCACTCTTAATCTCATCATACTCAGATTTATCCGTCTTGACTTACTTTCGGCCATTGATGCATTTGTACTTGGTTCACCTTTGAATTCAAACAAACATGTAACAGGGGCAGATGATACCAATAAAGAAAGTTTCTGAGTTGTGGTTATCTTTATTTATAATGGTGTGTAACAGGTCAGACTATGCCAGGGGAGGTAGTGGAGGCAGAGACAGTTAATGCATTTAAGAATAAACTGGATGCGCATAGATTTTAGAGCAAGGTGATGTAAATGTAACTGGTTGTATACAGACTCTGCAGGGTCTTCTAAACCAGTATAAAGATGTTAAGTTAAGTTATGTGTTATATTACTATGAATATCACTTGACACATCCCATACAATATCTTCTGCTCGTCACTAGACTTTCTATTTTTGATACAGGATACTATTGTGTGTCCACAATTGGGAAAACCTACAGTAATAATGTGTCTATGACAAAATGTAACTATTCAACTTATTTTCAAATGACCCTGCTCTTTTCTCAATACAAGCAACTATAAAAAGTCTTTCACATTTCTATTAATTAGCCATAGGTGAAGTTAACTGTGTTGACATGTATGTACCGGGTATTGTTTTTATTAGTCGCACCAAATATCTCCTGTGCAATGAAAATCTAATTTCACAGCAAGACTAAGTAGAATACATTTACATTAAACAATCAATAGTAAAGAACTACATTTGCTTTGATTGCGGGGCTGTAATTGATGTATTATTTTGTATACAACCAGTACATTTTTTCTTCATAAGTTATCGGATTGATCTATTTGCAGTAGCAGCTGGGTTAAATAACTGCATAGCTTCCTACTAACATCTGCAAAATATTAAGCACTTTTCACACACACGCTGAATGTCTTATCTAAATCATTATGAGTGCTTGTTTAAAAACTGAACTATACATATTATCTGTATATTGTGCACACAGTTCTGACTTCTAGTAGAACTAATTCACTAGATCTATCAGTACCACTAAATATAAATATGAACAACTGCAAATGTTTTGTCATTACATATTACATTTAAGGGGGCTCAGTAGTCTTGAGGTAAGGTGTCCGCCTCGGGGTACGAATCACAGTGGAGACCTAGATTTTTTCACATGGATCTTCTGGTAAAAACTACCCTGATCTCTGGGTAGTAAGATCGAATTCCTGTGTTCACTGTTGAGTATGTTAAAAAAAACCTTTTCAGTTAGAAATTGAAAAGAGTATGCAAATCATTTGTAACTTCCCCCAGGCCTAGTAAGCCAGATGAAGTTTAAAATACCTACTACAATAGCCTTCGGCTTTCTTAGTCACAATAAGAAAAATACACTCTTCTTGAAAGTGACGGAGGTATTATCTTCATAATGATTTTCTATTTTTTTTACTGTTGCTGTCAGAATTGATATGCTCTCCATTTTTGCACATGTTTTCATCATGTATACACGATAACCATCATGCCTTGTCACCTGCTAAAAAATTAACACCGTTACCAGTTGGTTGAGAATTTATGTATTTAACTAAATTTGATCAAAAATTAATTCAAATCTGATTCTCCGCGCCTCTTTAGCACAGCAAATGGAATAAGAACTCTTCTCGATTGAAACCAGAAAGAGTTTTTTCAAGGTAACTTTAAAAACTTGTGAGTTTAACAAAGGAACAAAATAGACCATTAGAGTAGCTAGACATAGACAACTGATAACTTTGTGGCGTTTAAAGTGGCTAGATGTATTGAAAGAGTTAACTAGCCTCAGCTGATTGTCAATGTCTTTGTCACTATATTGGTCATCTTTGCTAATAATTGTTTTCAGTTTCACATAACTTTTCTGTTTTGAACATATTTTAACATGATTATATTTCTCTTGTCATTTATGTAGCATATCTGGCTGCCCAAAGAGGACGGAACTACCTCTAGATGTCATTGAAGGTAAGCAGCAGTAGATTGATTGTTTGTTATTCCCAGTGACATCTCATGTGCTAGATTCAGGGGCTGGGACTGAATTAAGGATGAGTTGTGTGCAACCAACACGCTACTTACTACCTTTACCATTTGCTGAAACTGAGTACCTAATGGTCAGGTCAGCTCAAAGTGTAGCTTTCTTTTTTTGTCACGCTTCATCCTGAAAAGTATGTTTTGTCACAATTCACATCGAAGTTGCGGTATGTACGCATTTTGACATGGCACATCTGGTTTAACAGCTGTACACTTTTGGAACCATGTTTGCTTTCCGTCTTTGACTTCTACTCTGTCAGCCAGGCTGCTCAGATGAAGCCTGTTTGGAGGTGGAAAAAGGTCTTGTACCCTGATGCAGCAAAGATGGCAATTAGCAGGCACCAGGTCTAACTTTGCTGTCGTGTTTTAGTCCACCATGGAAGTTGCTGCCCACGGATTTGACTGGAATTGTGACTAGTCTATGAATTACATTTGTGTCTACGGAAATGTTTTTTATTTGAATTAGTTGGCTCATTTTTGTGTGTGTTTCCCTCCCAATTATCCTGGCATGGTCATCGGCTATTTGAAATAGTATTTTGGTTACCCTGTGTTGAAATTGTGTCCTGTCCGGATAGCAACATGCCAAAGACACATCACTCACAAGCTGAGTGATGCCCTTACAACCTCTTGGGGTTATGGATCAAGACAAGGGGTAGAAGAAACTGGTCGTATATAGACTCTGCAGTCTTCTTCTTCTGCGTTCGTTCTCAATTTCCCGCTACCAAACCCTGAAAGGGCTTAAGTAGCACAATGTAGTCCAGAGAACTGAATGCGTTGTGTCGTAGTTTACATCTTGACTGCGATATTTGCACCTTTCGGTCCAATACATCCGACTTCAGCAAGCATTTTTTTAATACCGGGTTAGCATTCCTTCTTCGATCCCTTCTCCTTAGCCAGTCTGCCCTGCTGCAGCCTGTTATCCAGGATCACCACGTGGAGGTGTAGAAGGGTCTTGGCAGCTCTGATTCCCTGGCCCTGATGCTAGCAATCAGCTATGGGTTGCTGACCACTGCAGCTCATGTGCTGCTCAGCGTCTTGATCCGTGCGGTCTTCTAAATCAGTTGTTGAATACCCACAATGAGTAGGATTACTCTTTTGTGCGCCCTGAAAAGGACGTTAATTTGCGGATTATCGTAGCTGTCCTCATATCCCGAGCATGCTGATGAAGGTGGACTGAGGTCCTCTAGGTGGTTGTGCTGCTTTGCTTCATCTGCATGCTGCTCACTACTACAGGGATTACATCTATCCCTCACCTTGTTGGCGAGGCTGCCATAAAAACAGCATGTTTCTAGGAAGGGATACGAGGTGTGGGTCTTGGCCACTATATTTTGCCGCCACCTAATTCGTACACTGTCAGACACCAACTTGAATTTGTTCAAAGAAAGCAGCGGTCATCCTGAGGCTGTCAACACTGCTATAGAGCTTTTCTAGTGTTTTCACTGGTGATGGCCACATGTGCTTTCTCTGGTCCTCGTATGTTGGGCAATTTTGCAGCAGATGTTCAGGGGTCATTTTCCCTGTACCACAGGTGCATTCGTCAGTAGCACCTATCTTCAGTTTATTGAATAGATGATACCTCAGTCTGTTGTGGTCTGTGCGGAGTCTGAAAATCACCACCTGTTCTTTTCTGTTCAACTGGTAATAAGCTTTTTTTTGTGTGGCCAGTATGCTCTGTTTCCCATTTGACCATGTATATGGACCTAATAAACCTTTTGTACTTTTCGTGGGTCACAATAGAATCTGGTTGTGGTAACCTTCCACCTTCTTTTACTAGTCTGTCTGCCTCCTCGTTGCCTTGAATGTTACAGTGGGATGGAACCCACAGTACTACTACTCTTTTGTGTGTGGACTGCTGGCATAGTTGACAGTACTGATCTTTTAGACATTTAGTTAGGGGACGGCGTGGGCTAGTGGTTAAGTGACACAGCTCACAATCCGAATGTGCTGGGTTCGATCCCCATCACAGCATCGGCCGTTACCCTGGGGAAGCAAACCCTTAAAAAAAGCAGGAGGAAGCAGACCCTTATATAAAATGCATGACGGTCGGATGCACTGGGCCGATAGGCGCAAAATTAAAACCATAGTGCAACGCACACCGCCTTCAAGAATTAGAGAAATAAGGCGAATGAAAATAAAAATAGGTGATAATTCACCTATGAAAAGAAAACTTGACTTTCAAACCACATGCTGCATAGCTGGAAGGCTGAGGACAGCCAAATATGTAATTCCCCTTGTGGCATGACATATTGAAAACTCAACACTGCACTTGGTCTGGGGAAGG
Organism: Ariolimax columbianus; assembly: GCA_036924085.1. Classification (NCBI taxonomy): domain Eukaryota; kingdom Metazoa; phylum Mollusca; class Gastropoda; order Stylommatophora; family Arionidae; genus Ariolimax; species Ariolimax columbianus. The sequence goes on from JAVGWX010000010.1 coordinate 84,260,044, forward strand.
AACTTGGGGACTCCAATCTTAACTTGACAGGATGTATGAAAGAAGACCAGGTAATGGTTACAAGTCTCAGGAGAGGTAATGGTTACAAGTCTCAGGAGAGGTAATGGTTACAAGTCTCAGGAGAGGTAAAGGTTACAAGTCTCAGGAGAGGTAAAGGTTACAAGTCTCAGGAGAGGTAATGGTTACAAGTCTCAGGAGAGGTAATGGTTACAAGTCTCACGAGTAGAGTAAGGAGCTGGCTGTATGCAGGATGTGATGATTCCTTGGGAGAGCAAAGTAATTTTATCCTTGGATTTTTTGGATATGTAACTGCCTTTAAAATATGAGTCCTCATTAGGGAGCAGTAGATTATACTTCCTCAGGCCTGTTCATCATTGTGCTTGCAATTTCTTGTCCACAGAGCAGTGCTAGTGCTCTGGATATTATCGGTTAGGATACTCTAGGGCTGGCATTCTCAGCCTGGTGCTTGTGAGCACCACTGTCCTCTTTTAATGACATTTTTGTGCTCGCATCATGCAAGTAAAAAAGAAGATATAAATACTGTGCAGTGTTTCTCTCAAATCTTCTATGTTCGGGAGGACCTACCTATGTAGAAAAGCTTTCTCAATTATGAAATACCTCAAGAACAAATCTCAATTAACTAATTCACATCTGCAAGATTGTTTACGTGTAGCTACAAGCGACTTCTTGGACATCTCTGAACTTCTGAGTGCCTTTCTAGCTCAAGAATGCCATTAACCTGGTCAGTGTTTTAAAAATGAATTTTTTAAAAATATGAAACCCATTTAGTATTGCACGTAAACGGTGCTGACAATATTAAAAGGTTGAGAACCCCTGCTCTAGGGTGATGTATTTAGCCTGAAAGTTCACACTCCCAGTTGCTAAGACCTCCTCAAGGAGGATGGAACATTTCACTAATAAGACCAATCTTTGGTCATGATTAATTTAACTAGACTAAAAGGCCAGCACTATAGTAGGCTCTTCTATCAACATAAATCACCTACTATGCAACAATGAGGCCCACAGGGAAGTGATCTCACAGTCTACAACACCGACATGTCATGCCCTTGTTTGTGGTTCAGACTGTGGCCTAGATTTGTTGATGAAAATGTGCTTATATGTTTTGCATAGATTGATCAATAACTGCATCTGTTAATGTCAACCTGTACTAACTGATTTGCTCAAGTAAATAGGCATCTTGCATCTTACAACACAATTTTTTTTTTCAGCCTTGCTGAGAAATGATCACAGTCTACGGTGAGGAAAATTTAATGTTTTATTTATTAAATATTTATACAAATAATGGATAACAAGTTGTTTCATCAGTTTTTGTGCTCATCAGCTACAAGATTCTAAGCTAAAGGGTTCAGGCTCTGACCACCAAGAGACGGTGGGACTCCACCTGACGAGAAGCTTCCACAGTCACTTGAGATGGAACGCCTTAAGGAACCATGTACTGGTTCCAGTAATGCCATGTAATCATTTTTACCTGAAATGAAACATGTTTCTGTCTGCCTGCATAGTCTAAAAAAAGCAACAGTAGATACTTAATTTCTAAAATACTATTTTCAACTGGGACGTGGTCTAGAGGTGTGATTCTTCCTTAGGATGCTAGATGTCAATGTTTCAAATCCTAGACGACCTATCATTCTTCTCTTCTTTCAAACCCCTTCCCCCACCATTTACTTTTAAAATTCTGATTGAAAGATTTATCAATACATTTCATTTATAATGACTTCATTTTTAGAGAGAAACGAAAAGATCAATAGAAACAAATAAATGCATATTGGAAGGTAGCAGAGCATGTTGGTTGGGAAAGGGAGTGGATGGGGGCAATAGGCAGCTTGGAGGTTAGGGAAAGGTTATGAGAAGGGAGAACTTTTCATTATTGACCTGCTGCTGCTTCTTTCATATTGTACAGTTCGACTGACGGGTAGATGTTCTGAAAGCGTCTACTAGTTTATTGTGAATGCCATAAGAAATACTAAACTTAACGTCTTTATACTGGTTTAGAAGACTCTACAGAGTCTGTGTACAACCAGTTTCTTGGAGGGCCATTTTTGCCGATGTGATAGTCTATCTAAGCAGACTCTAAGCAAACACTAGAGCTAAGTAGACCTGCAGCCAGTTAGGTGCCATCTATAGCTGCTCTTAACAAACAACCTGCGGATATGGTAGAAATAACTTTATGTAGATTTTTAATTCGTTTTTCAACTACCAAGGAATTTTTAATATGTTCGACATCGAATCTGACGTCAGTACACAGAGATCGGGGGAATTTTTACTAGAAGACCGCGTGTAAAAAAATTATCTCCATCGTGATTTGAACACACGACGTCAGGTGCCCGAGGCAGACACCTTACCTCGAGACCGCCAAGTCCCTCTATGTGATAATGTTGTTTTAGCTGTTTCTGTGCGATAATATACTTTGACAGTTTAGTTCTTAATTTATCTATTTGATAAATGTAGGTTTATCTGCAGTGTTATTTTATAACTCTTCACGTAGTCATTGTTTAAGTGATTTCCTACACTTTGATAACTAGACTCATCATTTAATATTTGTGTTTACAGATGTCCTACTCCTGGTTGTAATGGACGGGGGCACATCAACAACAATAGAAGCACGCACAGAAGGTATGCCATTGATGTCTAGTGTAGCTTGACACATTCTAGAGTTTTCTTTGAAGTGTTGTCTATACAGAGTATAGTGGGATCAAGATGCTGAGCAGCGCATGAGCTGCAGTGGTCAGCGACCCATAGCTGACTGCTAGCATCAGGGCCAGCGAACTATAGCTGCCAAGACCCTTCTACATCTCCACGCGGTGATCCTGGATAACAGGCTGCAGCAGAGCAGACTGGCTAAGGAGAAGGGATCAAAGAGGGAATGCCAACTCAGTACTAAAAAAATGTTTGCTTAAGTCGGATGTGTTGGACCGAAAGGTGCAAATATCGCAGTCAAGCTGTAAACTACGACACAACGCATTCCGTTCTCTGGACTACATTCTGCTACTTAAGCCCTTTCAGGGTTTGGTAGTGGGAGGTTGAGAACGAACGGAGAAGAAGAAGACTGAGTATAGAGTTTTGCCTTATTTGCAGGGGGAAAATTAGTTTTTAATTCTTTACCATACTCAATTTAAAAAATAATGCAATTTTCCCTGCCAAATTATTTGTCAGTGCTTCATGTTTTTCTAGGTTGTTGATTTTGAGAGCCTGTATCTTTTTTATTTGATTGTTTATAGATATGATTTGTTTGTGTGTGGGGACATAAATCAATAAGGAACCTGTTGGCGGTTTTGTTGTGTGTGTATGTGTTAGTGTCTGAGAGAAGATGAAGGTGAAAATGAAATATTGCAACAAGATTTAGACGTACCAATTTCAGAGGGAATCTGGACCGTCGAAATTTAAAATCATCGCAGAACGCTGATAGTTTCCTTTACAAACATATTTGTTACTTCCAAATAAATAAATTAAACAGATTCTACCTCAGAAAAATCTGCTGCAACAACTTAACTTCAACCCGCTCATTAATGGAATAATCCAGTCAGAGTGAAATTTTCAAAATTCTCTTTCAAACTAAACCAGCCATGTTTCTTGTTTACATCTACAATGATGGAAATGTCCCTTTTGTTTAAATTCAAATACTCACATGTTTAACTGGTGTAAATAAACGACAATGCTCTAGAATAGTTTTCTTATTGCCTTACATCTTTTTACATCATTAGAAGCATAGTGTACATTTTTGTGTGATGTGAAAAATTGTAGGTGCTTGTAAAAGTAAAGTAACCCGTAAAATTATTGCCGTAGGGGTGTGAGGTATTAGCGATCTCACATTTCAAAGGCTCGGCTTTGTGAAGGCGGTAGCCATGTCCTCTCCCTCGCCGCTTTTACTTCCCGGACGGAACCGGTACCCATTTAAGGCTGGGTCGACCCGGGAGCTGTTGCGGTCTGAAAAAACATTAACGCCTCAACTGGGGAATGAACCCAAGACCACTCAGATGTGAAGCCAGCACGCTAACCACTGCACTACACAGCACCCTAGGTGCTTGTGGTAAAGGTTAATCCTTTCAAAATCTGCCGAATTTAATCAACTTGTCTCATCCAAGACAAGTGTTGCAACTCTGTATGCCCAATAATTTTTGTTTCTACCTGTAATCTGTAATCCTGGTATTCAATCAGAAATAGAAAGTGCCTGGTAGTCAAATGTTGTTTAAAGTCAATATGGCCTTTTGTCCTGGAGTACCATGTTGGACTAAGGACTTTACTTAGGCCATCTCTTCATCTCATTGGTGGACTTCTGTGTAGGCACTTAAAGTTGTAGGGTCACCAGGATGTTACTTTTTGTGACCAACTGTTGTCAGGCATATGGACTACATGCTTGTCCCACCCATCTTTTTTGCAACTAACTCAGCATCTTACAGCGTTATTGAAATCAGTTTGGTTTCCTGATTTCTGTGTTGTGAATTTGGTCCCTTAGAATGACTGTCAATCTTCTGAGCGACTTGGGGCTTCTCTAAATCTGCTTTTCATTGGTTCCATACCTTGTAGCCATATATCTTGGCTGGAATAATCATGCTGTTAAAGGTCTGGGCCCTTTTTGTAGTTGAAGTGTGGGTTTGATACAATTGAAGCTAAACTACCTTGTTGCTATCCTATGTGAAATCTCAAAATATCATTTTGGGGAGTTTGTAATTTTTTGGCTCAGGTAAACATTTTAGTTTAAATATTAAATGAAATAATTTCTTAGCCACTGTTCCCCATGTGGGCTATATAAGTTTTCAAATGTATTAGGTTTCATTTATATTGATTTTTGGCTTTTAGTAGACATTGCTCTGACACTATGACTGAATATTAGAAATATAGAAAAGATAAGAGACCTAGGTGTTATAATACATCATACATATAAGGTGTGAGAGCAAGTCCGGGTGGCTGTGAAAAAGGCTAATGTAATTCTGGGTATGATTAAAAGAAACATTACACATCTAAGCAAGGAAGTGATAGTCAAACTAAATAAATCATTGGTGAGACCTAAATTGGCGTACTGTATTCAGGTGTGGAGTCCTTATTACAGAGTGGATACAGACATGATAGAAAGGATCACTAAGAAGAGTTACAAAAATGATTGTGGGATTCTAGAATTATAGTTATGAGGAGAGACTTAGAAAAACTGATCTACATTGTCTAGAAAATAGAAAAATTCAAGGTGACTTAATATAAGTTTATAAGATAATCAAAGGAACAGCTAATTTAGACTATAACAAGTTTTTCAAAATACAACCACATACAAGAACAAGATGTCATAGCTACAAATTTACTAAAGAAAGGTCCAGATTAGATATTAGGAAATATTTTTTTAGAGAGTGGTGCAGGCTTGGAATGCATTGCCACAGAAAGTAGTGAAGGCAGGGACAATTAATGCATTTAAGAATAGATTGGATGCGCATAGCTTTTAGAGCAAGGTAATGTAAATAAAACTGGTTGTATACAGACTGTAGAGTCTTCTAAACCAGTGTACAGACGTTAAGGTACCGAATTTTACTGAACCAGGTAGTAATTGATGTGTTGGCATCACCAATGTCATTGAATTCTTTGTCTCTCAAAGTATGCATGCACATAGCTGTTTCTGAGTTCATTTATGTAAATGTCAATATGAGTTTTTGTCACAGATAACAGAGCTGTTGTTTTCTTTTTACCTGCCACAGCTTGTCTGGTTGCCCACTGGCCGCTATGAGCAGGCTCATGTCTCAGACATCATCAGGTGGAAAATCAGGTAAATATTATTAAGGCACAGATACTTTACCATTACATACTTTACATTACATATCCCTGGTGGATCCAAGGTAATCTTTAATGGGAGAGAAAAATATTACCAATGTATTTCATAAAAGGTAACTATGTAGAGCTGTCCTTGGGTAAGATAACTTCTTCATATAAAACAAGGTACCACAGAAACTACCACTGCATGAGCAGTTTTTCTGTAAGGAGACCAACTCATATGAGGGTCCCATGCTCCTTCTGGAACAACAAATGAATGATGATAATATAAAGTCTAGTACCAAGGCATTTAACAATGCTAGATTTGATGTTCATGTTTGTATACGAATGTGTATGCCTTCAGTTTATAATAATATGTGTTAGTTATGCAAGTGCTGTTGAAGCTAAAGAATGCCAGATTTATGTTAAAGTTATAACTCCCAGCATAAAGTAGGAGAGAGGAGACTGACATCTGGCTAGGCAAAACATGCTGATCAGACATATTAGTCTGGGTCAGGTAAAAATATACTCGGATGGAAAAGTAGGCTTTGACATATTCAAAACTTGTGTAAATATAGCTGGAGTGTAGTGAATTATACATTAAGCCTTTGCTTAACGTGGCGATCGTTTAGTAGTTATTTCTAATAAATAGACTTTTAAGAATGTGGTGAATTTTTTAAGTTTGGCGCATTTAGCGCGAGGAAAGTTGGGCAAATGGGCACAAATTTCAAGTACTGGAAAGGGTTAAACAACAGCGTTGCAGAACTTTAGATTATCACCAACAAGAGTTCTTTACTATGTTATAATGGCCAGCGCTTGTGTTACCGATTCAATTAAATTGTACTGAAACAGTTTTGTGCCCCACCAATGCCTGCCATTAAAAACAGTTAACACATTTTTGTTGCACATTTAAAATATATTTTTTTGCCTTGACTGCAGCTAATGTTGCCCACATGTGGGGATAAAGTGATTGTTAATTTTGAGTTTATTGAAGTAACTCTTTATTTGTTTTAGCCATGCATGTGGTTGTGCTGCCCAAGAGTGATGATCCAACAAAAGCAATGATTGCCACTTGTACTGAGAAGGACCTCATAAAGCTAGCAGCCAAGGAGATAACGCCTGGTTTGTGTAATTGATTTTTCTACTCTCCGTCACATTATCTATTCATATGTAGAAACTAGATGAAAGTGTGTGGATATTATATGAGAACTTGATAAACATGCCAACATATTATATAGTAACTTGAAAAACATGTCAACATATTATCAAAACTAGAAACACACGGGCAAACATTGATACCAAATCAAGTTGTGAGTATGAAAGATAGATTGCAGTTATTGTGGTGATTGATTTCCTGAATGTGAGCATAAGTTTCAGGTTTTGTCATTGTTGCTTCAAACTTCTCATGCTGAGTTAACTCTCGACCACACTTCTTTGGAAGTTTTTATTGTGGTCCTTCTGGCTGTAGTGCAAAACAGTGTTTCTTAGTAAACTCACTAACATGGTGATTACCACTATGTTTGGTGGACTTCTGTATCACAACCTGTTTTCCAGAAGTGTGAACAAGAACTTGAGATGAGTATGTCTTGATCAGCTTGTTTCATCTGACCCTGATTACTCTTCACTCCCTTGCAGAGTGTCTGTTTCTCATAGCAAAGGCTCAGATATGATCCCTGATCTTGACAAAAGATTAATCTACCCAGCTTTAAATAATCAATCAGAAGAAGCAAGATGGCGAGAAAGGAAACTTGGCGCCGTCTCACGCTGAGACAATGAAGTATCCTTCATGTCACTGTCTACTTTGGGACTACTTTCACCTTATTACATATCGTGAATGACTAGTACTCCCTCGGGTATGTTACCTTGACATAATGAGGTAGCTTGCATGTTTCAACGATCGTGGAAGCTAAGGTAGTGGAAGGTGAAAGTGAAAGCTTTCAGAAGGGTCACCCAAGTTGGATAGGTCATAGGGGAGGGAATAGAATAAACGCAGTCAACTAGAGTATGATAAGTTATAATAATAATAGCTGTCCATCGCAAGTGATGACAACAACAGCAGTCAGACATGTTGTGATGCACATCACCAGTAAGTTTGGAGGTAGCTGTATAATCCAATTCTGGCACGGACATTGGTTTCACATACATAGCGTTTAATGTCAGATTTGGACATGTGAGCGTCAGTTGTTTTGTCTTTTCACAAAGTGCATTTTTCTGTGCTTTGTAGGTCCGGTGTTCCCGAGCAATGGAGGTGTCCCTGATGGTGGTTCTATGCCATGCATTGCAGTCCTGTGCAAGACATTCCCATGCATTTGCATCGATGCTGAAGCGTGTCAGAGATGCTTTGAAGGAGTCTTTGAAACGCTTCTTTTGGCCACTGGCTTGATGTAGACCATCTTTCAGCTCACCATACATTAGTTGTTTTGTGATACGGTTGTCTGGCATACACACGACGTGGCCGGCCCACCTGATCTGGGTCTTCTGTAGCAATGTATGGATGCTCTGCATTATTGGCACTTTATTTTGAACAATCTACGGAGGCACCTTGTATGGAGGTGGTTTATTTTCCTAGCGTGCCTGCTGTACACAATCTGGGTCGCGATATACATCACTCAGGGCAGGCTGAAACATGACTTTGGCTTGTTTGGTATTAATTGTAAGACCAAACATGTCACCGCAGGCTGTTGAGAACTTGTCCATATATATCTGCATGTCTCACTTGGTGCTGGCAGCGAGGGCACGGTCATCAGCAAAAAGCAAGTTCGAGATGGTTGTGTCCTTTACCTAGCTGTGAGCTTGCAGTCGCCTGAGATTGAAGTTTTCCGTCAGACCTGTATTTTATTTCCACTCCATTTTGGTTACAACCCTGAGAGCTAACGCGGAGCATGGCAGCAAACATGCTAAAGAGTGTTGGGGCTAGTACATAGCCCTGATTGACGCCATTTGTTGGGGCTAGTACACAGCCCTGCTTGACACCATTTGTCACAGGAAAGGCATTTGATGTTTCCCCATCATTCACCACATGAGCATGTATACCTTCATGGAATTATTTGACAATCTTAGTGAATCTGCTTGGACAGCCGAAATTCCCCATGACCTTGCAAAGTCCATCTCTATTGATGGTATCGAAAGCCTTGGTCAGGTCCACGAAAGTCATGTACATCCCAAGGCTGCTGCTCTTGGCATTTCTCCTGAAGTTGCCGAGCCACAAATATATCCACAGTTCCGCGACAGATCTGAAGCCACACTGGCTCTCTGGAAGAAGACTATGTTCTAGATGAACGATCAATCGGTTGAGGAGAACTTGTGCCAGTATCTTGCCAGCCGTCCAAAGGAGGGAGATTCCACTGGTCATCGCATGATTGATGATTTCCCTTTCGCTTCAATACGTGGACGATGGTAGCATCTTTCAGTTCTTGTGGCACAGTCTCAGTGGTCCATTATGTTATACAGCTCAGTTAGTCTCTGTGTTAGGATACAACTACCTACTTTGTAGATTTCAGCCAGTATTAGGTCCGCACCTGCAGCCTTCCCATTTGATAGTTGATTGATTGCTGCTCTGACCTCAATATTTGTAGGAATGTTCAGTTCATTGTTCAGGGGTGTCTGAGGTAGGTATTCTATTGCCTCGTCGCAGACGGAGGACTGTTGGTTGAGGACCGTGGACAAGTATTCTGTCAGCAGTTCTGAGCCATCTGCATTCAGAATTGGAGTTCGATACGACAGTTGAAGGCCATAAAGTCTTTAAAGCATCACAGAAGCGTTTTGTGTCGTTTCTGTCAGCATATGGTTGAATTTATTCTGCCTTGTTCCCCAACGACGTGCCCTACATGTTCCTGAGCTTTCCTTCAACCACTCTTCGTATGGTTGTGAACGCCATCTTTTTGATTGCAGACAATGTATCCCTTTGATGAGCTCTGAATAGCTAATTTTTTTCCTTGATAAGGGACATGATTTCTGCGTCTTTCTCATCAAACCAGTCTTTATGTTTACGTGTTAGGCTAGGGCTGACCACCCAAATCTAAAACAAATAAGTTGGTTATGAAAACAAAGCAAAATAAATGATGTTGCATGGGGACGGTTAAGTGGCACGGCTCACAACCGGAAGGTGCTGGGTTCGATCCCCATCACAGCACTGGCCGTTACCCCGGGGAAGCAAACCTTTAGAAAATGCAGGAGGAAGCAGACTCTTACATAAAATGCATGCTGAAGTCGGATGCACTGGGCTGACAGGCGCAAAATAAAAACCACAGTGCAACAAACATCGCCTTGGGAATTAGAGAAATAAGGCGAATGCAAAAAAAAAATTATTAACAATTATTTTGCGGTAGACAGGAACGCTCGGAAATGTGAATAATGGTGTAGTGGAGTGAAAGCCGCAGGGAAGCTCCACGGCTGACTGCCCTTCTGACCAAGAAGAATAGAATGGGAAAAGGAATTCAAATTAAATTACTACAACTAGAGAGAGGGAGAAAGAGCAGCCCAGGATCGGGAATGCTGGTGTGGTGTTGTCAATTACCTGTGTACTAAGAGGAACAACTTGCTTTTGATTGATTGGCTATCTAGAAATGACATGAATTGATGAATCGATTTTGTTAATCCGTGATGATTTTATCCACTCAGCTGGCACTGACCGCGTCCTCCGACCAATGATTCTGACTAAGCAGCTGGAGCCTCGTGACAGCAAGATGGGGCCACAAGTCACCCCAAGAGGAAATCTGGCTAGAGAGTTGGAGAAATACAGTCGGCCTGAGATGATGAGTAACTCACAGACCCTAGAGTTCAAAATTGAGCCCAAGTCTGAACTAGACATAACAGGACCACCTGGCCATGGCCAGCAGGTGCGTCATGCTCCTGAGAGACCAAATATTCTATCACGAAGACCACACATGAGACACAAGCCAAATATGCTGAGCCGACCTCGGTTCGGACCCACTGTAAACAGGATTCTCAATAATGCCAATTCTGTGAGAAGCCCCAGTCCTAGCTCTCTGGCCTCCATGTCATCACTGTCATCTTCATCATCATCTCCCACATCATCGGCGAGTGCAGCTCAAGATGGTCATCTACATACTGCTGGTAGTGGGTAGGTTTTACATTATATATTCACTTTCTTCTTTCTCATCGTATGTGTTTTTAAATTTGTATTCTTACATCTGCAGACTTATTACATAATCACCATTTCATTTATATTTGTGTTCATTTATCTGTCCATTACTGTTTCTGTTTAAGACTGTTTCTATTTAAGACCATTTATGTTCATTTTTATATAAGTGTGAGAGACAAAGTCAATAGAGTGCTTACTTGTCACGTCACGGATATTATGTTGGCGCTTCCTGATAGAATCATGCTCCTGGTGTTTCATGGGACCAGGCTGTGGTACAGGTGTTTGAAAGTAGGTCTATAAATCTAGTAAATTTGATAGGTTGTTCTTTCATAAATATATTCAGATCTACATCTACAGCACACAACATTTTTGGAACTAATTGGCTTCCAGGACATTCTAGAAGCTATCTTTCCAGATTGTACTGCCAATCATCGTTTGGAATTTTTCTCAAATATAATTTATAGCACAAATTGTGTGAGCAGACAAACACATGCTAGCAAGTGAAAAGCAAAAAGCCTAAATATTATAAAGATGTAACAGTGCCAGAGATGGAAGCATTTTGTAGACTACACCTTCAAATGGAGCACGTTGTGAGTCAACCACATTACGAGGACTGCTGGTCCAGCTCATCAATCAACTTCTTGTTCTGTGTTCGTTCTCAAACTCCCACTACCAAGCCCTGACCAGGGCTTTGCAAGTAGTAGGATGTAGTCCGATTAACGGATTGCGTTGTTTCGCTAGTTTACAGCAATATTTGCACCTTTCTGTCCGACACAACCGTCTTCGGCAGATTAATCAACTTAATTTTCCATACCCCTTGTTTTTTGCACTGTAATGGAACACTTTCTAGCATATAGGGACATTTCTTCATCTTGTCGAAGAAGAAGACCCTGCTCTGAATAAATCAGGTAAACTTTACAATGTATGCACCATGCTGAATGTGCGTCTTCAAGGAATCTGATATTAATGTTCATCCTCACAGTACTTATGTTTAGACATAGGTATGATCCATCTAAAAACAGTATATAACGTAAATTCAGGCTGTATCCTAAAATTATAAATATACATTGGGGAAAATACAAAATGTTATAACAGAACTCAGGGTTGTTTGTTGCGTTATCAGGATTTGGGCTTTATATTTGTCATGGACAGATATTATAACAGTATAACTCTCCCTTGAAACAAGTTAGACACTTATTATGGAATAATTTGCAATAGGTATAGTAATGATAAATAGCACTTGTTATCCAGAATCAGAAGGAAAAACTAAAATGAGCACGGATTATTCAGAATTGATTTGTTACAATAACATTGTATGCCATATCTGGATGGACCAAAGACGTGCCAATTTTATATTCAGCTACCATAACCCAACAGAAATAGGAAATGTTAGGAGAAGAAAAAAAGATGAAACAGTTGTAGATGTTCCAACTCCTCAACTTTGTATTGACTACAATGTTACTCTGGGGTGTACTGATGTCATGGACCAAGTTTGTAATCTCAACAAGACATGTCAGCATTATCGCTGGCCTCGGCAGGCTCTCAACAAGACATGTTAGCATTATCGCTGGCCTCGGCGGCGGACTCTCAACAAGACATGTCAGCATTATCGCTGGCCTCGGCAGGCTCTCAACAAGACATGTTAGCATTATCGCTGGCCTCGGCGGACTCTCAACAAGACATGTCAGCATTATCGCTGGCCTCGGCAGGCTCTCAACAAGACATGTCAGCATTATCGCTAGCCTCAGCGGACTCTCAACAAAGACATGTCAGCATTATCGCTGGCCTCAGCGGACTCTCAACAAGACATGTCAGCATTATCGCTGGCTTTGGCAGGCTCATAGTGGAATTTCATATGTGGGTATGCAATAATGCCTATATACTTATGAATGACTACAATTTCCCACAACAGGAAGGTGTTGCAGAACATTTGGTATGTTTGTTGAATGAGGTTTGTTTATCACTTATTGATGATTACAGAAAGGAGACATTGAAGGTTCACAAACATGTTGAGTCACATCAGAGGCTGCAAAATTTGGGCTTACATCATCCTCAAGTGTCTCCACAAGCCACAGGAAATAATATTTGTGCTGTATGTTATTCAAAATTTAACAAACATGTCAAGGACTTCCCAAACATGGCCTACAAGGACAGACCATTCAAACAGGTCAAGACAATATTTTGGTGTAAATATTGTGAGACTTATTTGTGCATAAAGGATGGGTCTGCATGCTGGGAAGCCTGGCATAGTAAGCAAGAATATTGGAAATAATCAGGTCAGTCTATTTGAGATACAATAATTAAAACAGATCACATAGTTTGGTCCTAACTAGTTTTGTGCGTACGTGTCCATTTTTTTTATTAGGAGGCCAGGTGATGGGATTTTATGGGCTGGGTGGTCAGGGCTCAAGGGGTGAACAGCTATTGATCAGTTGTGTTAATGGTTCCTGTATTAATTGTTTGAAACATCTTCATGTCAATCAATCTATTTTAGTGCGTGCAGCACAAGTTTTAGAGCTTTCAGTTAATATCAGTTTACATTTTTACACGGGTGAAAACATCCTTCTCAGTTCATGTTTCTACAGGTGAGAAATTTCTACTATGATCTGACATTTTTACCTGTGGTGACACAATTATACTCAATTTACTTGTGATTACAGTAGATGAATGAATTTTAGGGATCACTTTGTGAGCTAGCATTGTGGTGACAAGTGAGTCTCATGATTTGTATTCCAACAAGGTGGCAACAATTTTCTATCTCCACTGTCAATCATGTCTTGTGACTTGATTGTATTCCGAATAGGTGACAAACTATTTTCTACCTCCAGGTATAGTCAGTCTTCTTCTTCTGCATTCATTTTCAATCTCCGACTACTAAGTCCTGAACAGGGCTTTTGTAAGCACCAGGATCTAGTCTGGAGAACAGAATGCATTGTGTCGCTAGTTTACAGTTTGACTGCGATATTTGTACCTTTTCAGTCTGACACATCCGTCTTTGGCAGTAGTCAATGTCTAATTTTGCAGCCACCAACTTCGTTATTCTCTTTTTGTGACTTATAGTCATCATCAGTTTATTTCAACCATATCATCTTGCATTATGTGATCCTCTTCTAGTGTGCTCTAGCAGATAATCATGTTTCATATTTAATATCAAATAATTGTTCTGTAATGTAATTTAGCAGTGTAATTATTTAGAGAGACTAAAAGCAATGGCCTGGAGATAATGACAGTGGAGGGTATGGTGCCTGGTAAGTGAGGCAGAACAGACAGAGGAGAAGATGGGCACAAGAGGTCCCGAAGATGACGACATAAGCGGGAATTCTGGCTAGATATTGAGTCTTACAGATCGACTGTTATGAGAGTAACTTTCTGCAAAGAACATGATACGTGATGATGATGATGATAAACAGCAATATTAGTGATACAAGTATTTATAATTTATAAATGCTTACTTCAGTCATGAACAAAATGTAGACTAACAAAGATGCCATGAAAATCTTGGGGGGGGGGGGGGGGGGGGTGTGATTCTATTCTAGATATAAACCATGAAGAGGGAGACAGCTTAATTTTTACATCAAAGAATTGTTAAGGACTTAGACCACTAAAGAAAATCTGAAATGAACGCTCTTCTAGTCACCAGTAGCCTATAATGTATGGTTGGAAAATTAGTGCAGACAGCAAAGTGTGTAAGTAAAACTCTTACACTTCATTTAAATGCTCAATTGTACAAAGTACATTTTCCGTTGGATCTGTATACCTAGTTTTCTACAGGAATTTTTCATTTTGGACATATAATAATAGAAGATGGAAGATCTAACAGAGAATAGGAATGACCAAAGCTGGTTTTAACACTAGACAGTTATTGACATTCAAACAACTAACTCACACATTAAAAATGAGACTAGTCATGTGATGTATACACTCGTCATTACTTGATGATGTAGAAGCATGGACAAAGAACGCATATGTCTAAGAGAGAATTGAGGTCTTTCAAATATGAATACATAGAAAAATATAGTTCATCTGCCTGAGAAATGAAAGCAAATGAGATTTTGGAGGAGACATTGTACAAAATTAATTATTTAATGAAATGAAACAGTTGCACAATATTGACCATGTGAAAAGAACAAATCTTGCGGACAAACTACACTGGAAGAACTAGTATACGACATGTCAATGGAAAACTAGACTATTAATTGAAGGATAACATCACGTGATGAACAGAAACAACCCAGTCTGTTTACACATCAAGGCAAGAGACAGAATCGTTGATGGAAATAGATCCATTGCAGCTCTTTCTATTTGGAGATGACGTCTGATCCTATCTGCTAGTTTTCTGTTCTCAGCTGGTTCTTTTCATCCGTTACAGTCTGTATTAATGAAGTGCTGGCGGCAGTCCCTTACATTTTTAGTTTGTTCTGAGAATCCCTGAATGTGCTCATAGAAAAAGTCTGAACATATATGGTCACTAAACTGATGGCTTTTCTGTAGTCATTAGCACCAATCTGTTCTTGTTTGTGAGCGCATGGACACAAGACAGATAATATACTTTCAGTTTCTCTTTACAAAAGTGATTGCTTAGCATTCAGTACAACTGTTTTCATAAAATTGTTCTGTTAAGAATTGATTTCGCTGCAATCTTGGCAGACCAATAGGTGCTTGGTCTCCCGGAGCAAATGGTTTTGTAGAACAAAATATACATTTCTCTGCAGGTTCAAATTCTAGTTACTTTTTCATGCTGAAACATGCCATAAAAGCATGTATGGCTGTGCCAAGGTCATATACATAGTTTACAATGGTGTTTCTATTACTTGTACTCACAGATAAGACACATCATGATTCAATTGAATTTCACAATTTTATATACATGTAGTCATTGTCATGGCACATTATTTTCTTTTATGATTGATGGTATTTTGTGTGTTTTGTTATGTTGTTTTGTATATAATGTACTACTCATGAAATACATGGCATTTAATGTGGATCAAGGAGAGTGCCTAATAAATCCTGTCAGCAAACTTGTTTGCTTGTCAATTTTTGTGGTTCCCTGCATACACTTACACAAAAACTTGGAGATGGGCCGGATTCACAAGTTCAGTCAGTCTTAGAAATCCAGTCAGAAGTAGCCGTTTTTTTATTTAGTCGAGGCAACATGTAGAAGGATAGAAGGCATAGTTGCAATTAAATTTGTCGCTGCTGTAAAGTTAGCATATTAGGTTTGTACATGTCCAAATATGGCCCATTTTTGTATTGTGTTTGCGTAAGTGAAGACATTTATAAGGTATGCTGATATCTTGTAGATCAGCACTAGGTAACTGTAGATTGTATGTAATCTTTTTTTATGTGCTGTAACCAGCCATCCATAAACATGAAACAGTTGTCATGTTATGTATGCCATTTTGTTAAATGTTGGTAAAATCATAGTTGAATTTAGTCACAATTTTTAATTTTAGTATGTCACTTTATCTTATGTTATGACAGTCATCAGTATGCCTGTCACATTTATCAGTTTTGTATGTCAGTCAATTCATCTTCACCATTCATCCTGAAAAGAACATTAGGATGTTGTGTCATAGTTTACAGCGAGGCTGCGATATCTACACATTTTAGCTGAGTATTTTGGGTACCAGGTTTGCCTTCCCACTGCGATTCCTATTCTCTTAGCCAGACTACACTAGTGCAGCCTGTTTCCAGGGCTGACACTTTGAGATGGAATATGGTCTTGGTCAGCTCTTTGCTGGCCCTGATGCAAGCACTGGCTGCTGTCAGCTCATTCATTGTGCTTCATCTTCACCCCTGTACCATGATCATACAATTCCATATGGTGGATGTGTTACCAGACCTAAAGTTATCTTAGAAAAGTTCAGAATGTCACGAGTCTTGAATGTCTCAGCTTGACTATAAGCCACAATGGAGATTAGCAACAAGAAATAAGATGAAAAATGGCCTTGGCACTACAGAGGTTAACTAAATTGAAAAATATATGGCAGAACACTAACAAAGTGACAAAAATAGATATCCTGAGGACTTGCATCTTCCTGGTGGCAACATATGAATACAAGACATGGTCAACACACAAACCTCATGAAAGAACATTGTAACCTTCAAGCTAAAATGTTACACGAGTGTGCTCAAAATACCATGGATAGTGAAGTAGAATAACGCAGAAATCCTACAGGAGCTGGATTTATAACATAGTTGGCAAGTAAACATTTAGTCTAGGAAATTAAAATACTTGGCCACATCAAATGTCAAAATGGCCTAGAAAGAATTTTACTGTAGGGTATGGTGCCTGGCAAAGGAGGCAGACTGAGGAGATGATGGACAAGGGACATTACAGAGGCTCTGGATGTAATAGTGACAGGTGGAAGAACTGATCAGGGATCAAGTGTCTTACAGATTGGCTGTTATGACAGCGGTGTTCTGCAAATGACATGATGATGATGATGATGGTTATACAATGCTATATATTATTTTGTCAGATGCGAATATAGTCTCTCAGATCGCATGTTTTGTGTGTGATTTGCTCATAAGCACTAACAGTGTTTGTTCTGTGGAGGCTGCTCACTTACACACTAAAGGGCTTGGTACTAGTCAGTTTATTAAACCTTGGATGAAGTCTACATGATTGACAAGATGACATTTTTGATGATTATTCTCCTGGCGGAGAACTAAGATCATGTTTGCTCCTACAGGATAGATATTATTGAAGCAAGTTCAACAACTGAACCCGTGGAGTTGTCCAAGTTAACTCTCTTGCTGCTAACCATTTTTAACTTTTCCCATAAATTTTGTGAAACTGTGCCTTTCAGTTCATGGCAATGACCACAACTACAAATGATACATTTTTTTCCTTCAAAATAAAATTAGTTTCTATTAACCAAATTGAGTTAAAATTATGATCTCAAGCCAAATAAGTAAACTATAAATGATGTGAAATATTTGTAATGAAAATATATTATTATGAAACATTACATATCATTGATGCATAAGGGAAAATACAGTGGAACAAATGTTTTTGTACAACTCACAATGTCAAGGGTACTTCTGCATTAAACCCTCGCTATCATTAGCACAGACAGTTTCTTCGATTTCCCAGTCAAAGACTGAATCAGATGTTTGTTAACTATACATGTGTAATTCAGATGTGTAATTATTGGTCTCATCAAATAATTAATAATTTCTCAGGTGACAAGTTTGAAAATTCACCATGTTTGTACATACAGGTCTATCTGAAATAAACTATGCTAAATGAAAGTTGTGCATCCACTAAATAGGCATCTATCTTTAGGTCAGCTAAATATGTAAACATGGCGTGCAAAGCTAAATGACAAAACATTGTCACTGAATTGGGGAGTAACTGATGTTTTGGTGCCATTGGACCAAACTGAAAAGAATTAACCACTCCCCAATTTGTACTAGCAAGTCTTTTGATTAAGTTCAAACGCTGGTTGCTTTACTTCTAACATTGCAGATGTGACTGCCAAATTTCAACCGTCTGTCCAGTGTTTCTTCCAGTTAAATGGGGTATCCTCTTTTACTAGTAATTCCCCATTCATTTTGATGTTAATGGATATCTTTCTTCTCTATGACTGCAGAAGAAAATGGTGTATATGGTTTTCTGTGTATTTATCTTTAGTTTCCACAGTTCGCAGTATACTGACATTGTTAGTAGTGCTCTGCTGATCTTAGCTTTTGCCAAAATGGGATATTTCCCAGTGGTCCAAATGGTGAGATCATCAGTAAACAATGCTTTTGACATGTTTCGATGTCTAGTGAGGTCATTTATATAGATGAGGAAAAGGGTACAGCTTAGAGCAGAGCCCTGTGGCAGACCTTCTAATGTTCTTTTACTTGATGTTGCCCTTGTAAAGTTGGTATTTATGGTTCTGTTGGCCAGGAAGACCTGTATCCATTTGATCATCTTTCCTGTTATTCCCATTTTCATGAAAAAGGCCCTTCCTCCAGAATGCTATAAAGTTGTGCAAACAGAAACTGTATGACTAAAAGACTGCCCACTCAAAATTAGTAACTTTCTGAGTAACTACACACACAAAACAAAATATCATTGCTAAGTTTAATCTCAATGCTGAGTTTGTAAGGGAGATGTATACGTCTGAGAATTACAGTCCACTTGCCACTGCAACCTTATTCGAAGTGTACATAGAACAATATCTCGAAGTGTACATAGAACAATATCTATGCTTAACTGAGGTTTTGAACCCATGTTCTCCTAATTAATGATCGGTTTCCTGACCAGTAGTCAACACAATCCTCATTTGTGATACATGACAGTCAATTGTCAAACCAAATGTAAGTGATTTAAGGCAACATTTTTTGGCTGACTGGCTAAATAAACTACACAAGTGAAGTAAGGAAAATCCAACTTACAAAAGTTCATTCCTAGTACGCAAAAAGTGAGAATGGAGGGGCCAGTAGAATTAGAAATATTAACAGCCAGCAACATTTAGGTGCTATGGTCGAGTAAGTCTCTAATGGTATCTATCTCTGGTGGTAGTGTGAGCAAAATGAATTTTTAATTTAAAGATCTGAAAATGAACATCTTCAAGTAAGATAAGTACAGCTGTGAAGAAGTATTAATGTATTTTTAGTGTCATGTTACAAAATTTAGTCCAAGAGCATTTGCAGAAGTTGATCCTGTCTATAATGGTCCTGCAATAGTTGCAGAATTAACAGCAAGAGAGTTGCAAAAATGCATGATATTTAGTTGTTTTCAACTGTCAGGAATTTTTTAATACTTTTGCTTCAATTTTTTCCTAACATATTTTATGAATATTTGCCAGCTCCTATATAATGTTAGCAGCCAGATTTATGTCTGTGCATAACATATTGGAGGGTTTGGACACATGCACCTTGTGTTTATAATTGCCATTTTGCCTGGTTCAGGTGTCTCAGTATGATTAGTAACTCCAGATGTTAACTCTTTTAATTAGGTTTAGGTACCTTAATAGTGTGTGGGCATTATGTATACATACAGCTAGTTAGGCAATGATAAATCTATGTACACGTGACACGTCTACAACTAACCAATAAGTCAATGTATGCACACATCTTTACATAACTAGCCAGACATCCACACACACACACATCTTCACCCAACTAGTCATTCATGTACATGAGACTCTACAACTAACTGATCAATCATGCACGCACACATCTTTACATAACTAGTCATTCATGTATATGAGACTCTACAACTAACTGATCAATCATGCACGCACACATCTTTACATAACTAGTCATTCATGTATATGAGACTCTACAACTAACTGATCAATCATGCACGCACACATCTTTACATAACTAGTCATTCATGTATATGAGACTCTACAACTAACTGATCAATCATGCACGCACACATCTTTACCCAACTAGTCATTCATGTATATGAGACTTACAACTAACTGATCAATCATGCACGCACACATCTTCACCCAACTAGTCATTCATGTACATGAGACTCTACAACTAACTGATCAATCATGCACGCACACATCTTTACATAACTAGTCATTCATGTATATGAGACTCTACAACTAACTGATCAATCATGCACGCACACATCTTTACATAACTAGTCATTCATGTATATGAGACTCTACAACTAACTGATCAATCATGCACGCACACATCTTTACATAACTAGTCATTCATGTATATGAGACTCTACAACTAACTGATCAATCATGCACGCACACATCTTTACCCAACTAGTCATTCATGTATATGAGACTTACAACTAACTGATCAATCATGCACGCACACATCTTTACATAACTAGTCATTCATGTATATGAGACTCTACAACTAACTGATCAATCATGCACGCACACATCTTTACCCAACTAGTCATTCATGTATATGAGACTTACAACTAACTGATCAATCATGCACGCACACATCTTTACCCAACGAGTCATTCATGTATATGAGACTCTACAACTAACTGATCAATCATCCGCGCACACATATTTACATAACTAGTCATTCATGTATATGAGACAGAAATCCACAACTAACCTATCAATCATGTACACACACTTCTTCGCCTAACTAGTCAATCATATATATATATATCAGATATAAATATTCACTTAACTAGTCAGTCATATATACGAGGCGTGTTATAAAAGTATCCGATGTTTGGGCCGGAAAAATACAATTATTCACCTGGAAGATTGAAACCCTAACCCTCTTCAAAGTACTCTCCTTGGGACTCCACACATTTCTCCCAGCAGTACCAGCATTTCAAGAAGCCCTCTTTGGGAATGAAGTACAGTTGGGTTGTCACATTCCACATTATGTCTTGTGACTCAAATTGGGTCCCATTCAGCAGAATTTTTAGCTCATGGAACAGCAAAACATTGCAAAGAGTCATGTCTGTAGAATAGGCAAGGAGCCATGTCTGGAGAATAGGCAAGGAGCCATGTCGGGAGAATAGTGAGCCTGATGAACCAGAAGATTGTTGATTTTAGCCAAGAAAGTTTAATCAGATGTGAAGAATGGGTGAGTGCATTCTCATGACGAAGCTGCCAAGTTCCCGTTGTCCAGAGGTCCGGTTGTTTGCGTCGAGCAGCATCACGAAGACAGATGACTTCCAGGTAGTAGTCTTTGGTAATGTTTTGACCTTGTGGTGCGGACTCGTGATACAGAACCTCACGGGAGTCAAAGCAAATGGTCAACATGACTTTGGCATTCCTGCGCAACTATTTCACTTTTTCAACCTTGGGAAGGATGAATGCCTACACTGTGATAACTAAAGCTTGGTCTCAGGTCGTACCCATAATCCCCCAAATCACCACCAGTGATAATGTTCAGGAAAGTCAGGGTCACCATGCAGTCCAGCATGTGAGACTTCCAGATAAAGTTGCTTCTGCTCCATCGTTAACAGCTTTGGCTTGAATTTTGCAGACTCTCAAAGTCAAATCCTAGCTCAAAATTGAGTTTACCGAACCAATCTCTCAGATGGTGACACGACGGTTCTGGAAGACCAAGGTCCATACTTGGTCAATGACTTCATCATTTTAGCTTGCTGAGTGCCTACCGTAATGTGATCAGCTCTCCACTGATGTGCGGCCATCTTTAAAGCCATTATACGACTCGTTAATTTGTCTGACGATCATGGCATCATCACTGAAAGTCTGTTGAAACTCCTGAATAGTCTCCACTTGGGTTATTGCCTAGCTTTTGGCAAAATTATGCAACATCACTGCTCAATTCTTTGTCATTTGTGGTGAATGAAAACCTGATGTATACTCACTACACTCAACACTGAAAGGCTGACTGACGCAATCAGCGGGTGGGAAAATTCACTCATGCGCATTACAATCCCCTGCTAAGGACCATCCATGCTTCATTTGTTTCAGCAGAAAAAATGTTAAGTCTGATACTTTTTTAACACACCTCGTATATGTTTTCACTTAATTAGTCAGTCCCACACACATATATATATATATATATATATATATACACTTAACTAGTCAGATAAATTAGACATACATTGTCACCTAAGTCTGTCATGTACACACAACCAGATCTACTCCTATTCAGTCTATTATGTACACATGAGACACACATCTTTACCTAGCTAGTCTGTTATTCAGATAAATGCACAAATTGTACCTAAGTAATCAGCACCATAAATACAATAATCGAGAATTGAATGCTGACTTAAGTTGTGTGTCAAGTATAGGCAGCTAACTCTAGTTGTTGGAATGTTCTAATAGGCATGCTTCATTCCCCTTGTCCACTCTCTGGACTAGGTCAAATGTCGACAATGATGATGAGGAAGAGGAGGAGGAAGAAGATAACAGTGATGATAGTGTCAGCGACAACCAGCTGTCGAGAGATTCCTCTTGTTCCCTAACTCCTTGTCAATCCCTTGCTATCCCCGAGCCATTGTTTGACATCCTGAGCCCGAGGCTAACCTCACGACACAAGTCTGAGGCAACTTGCCCTACTCCTGGCTGTGATGGCTCAGGACATGTGACTGGCAATTATACCTCACACCGCAGCCTGTCTGGTTGTCCATTGGCTGATCGAGCCACTGTGCAAGCCAATCAGGTGGAACAGAAGTGAGTTTCATACTGTCTATTTTCATTTTAGCTTTGTCTTTCAGTGTTGGTTGGTTTCTTTGCTCTGTCAGTTTTGTTTTGTTTCATGCTTCTGTTTATTTGCTTGTTTGGGTACTCATATCTGGTATTTTCATGCATGCTCATTGTTTTGGTGTTATTTTTATCAGCCAGATAAGAATAGTTTGACAGATAAGAGTAGCTCAAATTTTACCAGAACAGTGAAGTAATAGTTACTAAGATACCAATTAATACTTCCCAAAATGCATTATTATAGACGCATAACACAGTGTTTGGCACCTCTATACTAGTAATAATGCTATTATAATATAGTATTTGGGGGACAAAAGAAATGATAAAAAGACACCATACAAATTTCCTTGAATAGTTTCTCTATTGGTGTTGCTGCATGGGAGCGACTTGCGCTGAACCACTCATCCTGACGCACTGCCATCACACATGATGCTTGCACCCCTGAGCAGAGGACCATTACGGAGGCTCAGGAAAAACAAGCTGTACGAAAGGAAAGACTGCCCAATTACAAATGCTGTTTATGTGTGCCCTACGTGTGGTAGAGTTTGTCATTCTCAGATTGAACTGTACTGTCATATGTAGTCACATCTTATACATGTCTGACGCTGTCCCCATCTTCACTTGCGATGGGCAACTATCTAATTATTCACAAGAAGTGATATAAAACATGAGAACTTGAATGGAGAAACACCATTTTACCTGATATTTGTATATAAAACTACCTGTTGACAGATGTTTTATCTCTCAAACTATATCTCTTTAGTTAACACAAATTAAGTGATCACCATGACAGTTTATCAACATCTTGTTTGGTGCACAAAATCATGTTTGTACTTTATTAGCATTTCTAGTCCTGCCATTTCTCCTTAACAAGTGTGAGGCCACTATATCAGTTCGTTACCTTGTAGAAAGTCCTGTCATAAACTGTTTCATGTGCTCTTGCAGAGGTACTTATGTGGCTGTATGTTTTCATGAATGTTACTGCCCCTGTTAGTCACCATTTATGACAAGGTCAGTAGCGCACATTGATCCTGTTCTGAATTTTCTCCGCACATTTGGTCCTGATGATCCGAGGAGAAGAATAAAGTCTCTGGTCAATTCCTGAGACTATAAAATTTGTTTGTGTAACGAAGCTGTGATCTAACAATATTCTTCAACTGGGTTCAGGTAATTCTGATGGATTTTCTGTCAATACTAAATGTAATAAAATTCTGGTGTTAGTCTTGTGCTACATTTGACAAAGATGGCGCCGTAACTGGCTGCGAGTCTACATTTCTCTACTGTTTTGGATCATTATGGATGCCGCCAGACCACGGATTTGCCTGGATTTCACACTAGTCGACGACTTACACCTGTGTTCACGGATACGTGGAGTTTTTTCTGTCTGAACTTCTTATTTCGTTCTTTTTTTGTGATTTCTTCCATCCGTTTATCCTGGTCTGGACGCAGGCTGAATGGCGCTACGCTTAAACTAGTAATACCTGTGTCGTATCTCACGAGTTAGTTCTGCCGGTTCACCTTCACGAATTTGGCATGTGGGAATTTTAGATGCTACTATGATGAACTGAATACAGCTGGGGAGAGATGCCAGACTCACTCACACGCTGAGTGTTGTCCATACGACCTCTTGTGGTTATCGAAAGGGCACGACAAACTGCGTTAGATGCCTTCCCACCTTTCTACCCTGCGGGTTACATGTTTACGGAAAGGCTTCGGTGGTAACCCTGAGGCAAAATCTGCATCCTATGCTATCTCCAGTCGTCTCGAATGTCTTGCCACTGGCAAAAGGTAGCTTAGGTTCTTTGAGTGAGGTAGACAAAAGGCTCAGTTTCTTCCTCACTTTAATCCAAATCTCCGCACAAGTCACCCATTTCAGCGGACACAGCAAGAGATACGACTGTCCACACGGCTGAACAAAGGGAGTGGTCTTCATCACTTGTGATGGACAAACTATCAACACAGCAAGAGATACGACTGTCTACACGGCTGAACAAAGAGAGTGGTCTTCATCACTTGTGATGGACAAACTATCAACACAGCAAGAGATACGACTGTCCACACGGCTGAACAAAGAGAGTGGTCTTCATCACTTGTGATGGACAAACTATCAACACAGCAAGAGATACGACTGTCCACACGGCTGAACAAAGAGAGTAGTCTTCATCACGTGTGATGGACAAACTATCAACACAGCAAGAGATACGACTGTCCACACGGCTGAACAAAGAGAGTGGTCTTCATCACTTGTGATGGACAAACTATCAACACAGCAAGAGATACGACTGTCCACACGGCTGAACAAAGAGAGTGGTCTTCATCACTTGTGATGGACAAACTATCAACACAGCAAGAGATACGACTGTCCACACGGCTGAACAAAGAGAGTGGTCTTCATCACTTGTGATGGACAAACTATCAACACAGCAAGAGATACGACTGTCCACATGGCTGAACAAAGAGAGTGGTCTTCATCACGTGTGATGGACAAACTATCAACACAGCAAGAGATACGACTGTCCACACGGCTGAACAAAGAGAGTGGTCTTCATCACTTGTGATGGACAAACTATCAACACAGCAAGAGATACGACTGTCCACACGGCTGAACAAAGAGAGTGGTCTTCATCACTTGTGATGGACAAACTATCAACACAGCAAGAGATACGACTGTCCACACGGCTGAACAAAGAGAGTGGTCTTCATCACGTGTGATGGACAAACTATCAACACAGCAAGAGATACGACTGTCCACACGGCTGAACAAAGAGAGTGGTCTTCATCACTTGTGATGGACAAACTATCAACACAGCAAGAGATACGACTGTCCACACGGCTGAACAAAGAGAGTAGTCTTCATCACTTGTGATGGACAAACTTTCAACATTTGACCATACACTATTCTGAGATTATCAAAGCAATAAATGATCAAAGTGAGGTGTCTTACACCTGACGGTTCATCATGCACCATCATCATGATAATTTGTCATGTCTTGTGGCACTGTCAAACAATTTCTACAGCTGTGGTAAGCATACCAGTATTACAGCTACTTTTCTTTTTTCTTCTTGTCATGTCATCTAAAATTTGATTGTTTCTTGTTTCCTCACGTCTTTTCAGTTGTCACATGTTGTTCCAGAACCTCGTTTCTACTTGAGTAGTTTATATCTTAATATAGGATCTGTGCCCATAAATGTATAGGACTGATTTGTTAAGTACTCATATATGTGATACCCACATGATGCTAAGGTGGTTCGACATCATGAAACAAAGTATAGCTTTTCCCCATCATTAGCTGCTGGTCAGACCGTTTCATATGTAAGCAACCAGTAAAGTTAGCCTGTCTTGTTAGCTTTACATGCGCTGTTATATAGAACCCAGCTTGTGTGTATCATATTTACTTTCTTCTAGAGATTATAAACTGTATATTTTATGTAGTTGATCACAAGTGATATTTTTGTTGTTGACATGACAATTTCAGCAGACATGTTAGAATTAATTTACATAGCATTATTCAAGAAACTCACAACTTAAAAAACATGTACAGTATGTACAACAATCAGCATTATGAACCAAGCTGCTAAAATTATTAGTAAAATTAATATGCTTAAACAACAAAATGCAGAAAGAATGATCAGACTAGCAATACAGATTTGTGTTACATAACATTGTATCACCAACCATGCAACTCAGTAGCAGCATTTGTCATTCTGGTATGTAGTGTGTAGTCATGCCATGGAAGTGTGTAGGCAGGCCATGTTCAAGATGCAATTCATCCTTTCTATCCATGTTCTTTGCCATGAAAGATATGCTGTTGATGACTTGTGAGACCCGACTAACGGTCTAGCAAGATGCTAACTTCTATATGTCTATCTGGTTGATGCGGGGCATTGTTACTTTCACTTGATTTACTTCTTTTGATTTCCATTGTCAAATGATATTAGCAATTTTCATCTAATGTGGTGTGTAATGTTTCTGTCCTTCTCTCCTATGTTTTCAGCAGTTTGTTTAACATTATTGATGAAAAACTGGCATGGTAATGCTTGTTTAACCCTTTCACTGCCACTTTTTTCTGCCAAGTTTGGCCCAGTGTCACATAATTTTTTGGACATGATCTGTTTTACAAGGACTATCTCCTGTCGACCAATTATCCTCATCACTTGAACCAAAGTTCTATATCAGATTCAGAGTCATGCACCTTGGTATCATCAGCTACATCGCTCATTGTTTGTTTCCGTATTGAAAAAATGCAATAAAAACGTTATATTTCAGACTGTTAAAATAATTAAATCACATTAGTGTAGCCATTTTGTAGACCTCTCTAACTTAAGGAGGTAATATTTGGGTAAAGTAAAATTTGTGTTGTGTCGTGAAAATTGCCATGAAAAAACCTCATGTCGCTTGTCGACAATAGTTGTCTGTGACTCTGTAAGGAATATTTGAGTTTGGACGAGTATTGTCGTCCGTGGCAGTGAAAGGGCTAACAAGCACTTGCATGTTTGTCACATTGAGATGTTTAACATGGGAGCAGCTGTGTTGGTTGTAAGCTGCTGTCATGCTTCAGTATGCATCTTTGTGAGGCACACTCTGTCAACCCTGAATCTTATATTGACTGGTTATATTTGGGTGCTTTTTGACAATGTGCACATCTTGATTCTGCATGTGGATAGAACAGATTGCATTTCATGAATTGTTACTATATAAATTTAGTCAAATTAATACTCAGCTTAAGCCAGTAAAGTAATTGTTTGCCCTTTCCTACGGTGTAGTTAAATTCATCTCTGGCATTGTGTTTGGGTTTCTCTCTTAATTCAGTGATCAATGCTGGTACATTTCACATATATCTGAATTGAACAAATGTATTGGAGCAAAATAGCATACACAAATGTTTTCATAAACACTATGTAAATAGACAAATTATCACATTACATGAAGCAATTAAATACTGCTGGAACGAAAAGATTTGTAGAGAAACATCAGAAAATGATCAGATTTGTATATCAGATATCGCGATCATTATATCAACATGTGACTTGTTCAAGCTGACAGGATCAGTGATCAGATCTGTGTTTACAGTTCAAATTTGATGTGTACAAAAATTAAACAAGAGCTTCATTGATGTATACTCACAAAATGTGTACAAACAACTAAACAAGAAGAGCTGCATATGTACACTTTTTCATCGTGTATAAAACGTATAGATAATTAGTTGTTGTAAATAAGTATATACTCTTGTATATGCAGTGTTTTACTACTGTACTTTGTTGTATGCTTGTTGTTTGTGATACATCTACAAATACCTCATGTAAACATTTCTTATCTGTAAATCATTTTACGCACACATTTTACGCTTCTTGTCTCTTTTGTGATATCATACAGCTACATTTCAATGAAAGTCAAACGCACATTCTTTGCTATAATTGGATTGTAATTCATTACTATGTCATTTATTTTTTAATGTCATTTTATTTGGAATCTGTTGTCTTGTTTTCTCACTTGCATATTATTCCATACATCTGCACCATGTATCAATGGTGGAGATTTTAACATATACGACTCGCAGTGTTTATTTTAAAATGTACAGCACAAGGAAGCTGATGTGAGATAAATCTTGTGAGAAAATGTGTAGGCCCCCTGTAATCGATTTTTTTAACTTTTTAGCAGGGAAATATTCTGTTGCATGCTTTTTTATATGCAGTGTTCTGTTCTTTGATTTGCTTTAGTGTTCTGAGAGGGTGATTAAAATGTTCCATTTCTAATTAATTTAAAAAAAATTATGTTTACTATATTTATTTTATGAATTTTAAACATAATTTTTAGAGCAAATCTGTTTTATTATAGTATTTTAGGCCATAGTTATAAGTGGTTTTAAGCTTACCAGCAGTAATAGTTGTATGGTTTTCTAGACACTGAGATTTCTGGACTGAACTCGTGAGTACGGCTCATTTAAGCATACTTGTGCTACATCAACACATGGGTACACTCAATCATTCATACTTCTCTATATCAAAACATGGATACACCTCAATCATTCATACTTCTCTATATCAAAACATGGATACACCTCAATCATTCATACTTGTCTATATCAAAACATGTGTACACCTCATTCATTCATACTTCACTATATAGCAAGACTTGGATAGACCTCATTCATTCATACTTCACTATGTAGAAGACATGGATACACCTCATTCATTCATTCTTCACTATGTAGAAGACATGGATATGCTTCAATCATTCATATATATGATATATCTTGAGCGAAAAAGTTCTGACCAGAATAATTCAGGACCATTTAAAAGATGCTTCAAATGGAAAACCGAGAGCAAAATATTGGGATTTCAAACACAAGAAGGTCACGCACAGATAAATAGCAGCACATTCAAACACAAGAAGGTCATGCACAGATAAATAGCAGCACTCACAACCATCATAGAGCAATCAATTGAGTGGCAAGAAACTCTATATATATGAGCTTTATAGACTTGGAAAAGGTATTTGATTACTGAGACACTATGAAATACTTTATAGACTTGAAAAAAGAATACCATAGACATTTATTAAAAGTATTCACGATTTCTACAAAAAAGTTACATGTAGAATAGTCCACAAATGCAAACTGTTCGACCCATTTACAATCCAAACTGGGTTCAGACAGAAAGGTCCACATCTAGAGTAATCTTCCCAATGGTTATGAACTTTGTAATGTAACAAACAATGCTGTGTCAGAACTTGGGAATTCAATGAGTATTTCATGACCAGCTATATGATCTTGGCTTCGTTCGTTCTCAATCTGCCACTACCAAACCCTGAAAGGGCTTAAGTAGCAGAATGTAGTCCAGAGAACGGAATGCGTTGTCGTTGTTTACAGCTTGACTGCGATTTTTGCACCCATCGGCCCAACACATCCGACTTCAACAAGCATTTTTTGAGTACTGGGTTAGCATTCCCTCTTCGATCCCTTCTCATTAGCCAGTCTGCCCTGCTGCAGCCTGTTATCCAGGATCATCGCTATATGATCTTGATTGTGATGTCTGCTGTGGTATAAAGCAACAAGATGTAGCATGTCCATTGCAGAATGTTGCTCACATCACAGACTATCTGAAAGAAACTCAAATCTCCAGCCTGCTCCAGAGTCGGCTGCCTAAGCATTCCTTGACATCTTGGTACTATCACCTTCTTGGTGTGCCTTGCCAAGCATAGTAGCTTCCATTACCGTTCTCTCAAGACCTTTGTGTCTATTGATGAAGCCAAAGTATGTCAATATTCTGTTCATACGCAATTTACGAACAAGTTCTCTTTGCCCAACTTGTCGAATCTGCATTCTTCTTTTTTTAATTTTTAATTTTAAAAAAAAAATTTTTTTGATTGCGGTATTCTGAGGACCTTTCTATAATATTTCAACTTTAATAACCCTGTTCTCTTCCTTGAGGTTTAGGTAACTGTCCATGTTTCATAGCCATAACCTGCCACGGAAAAACACAGGTTCTAAAAATGTTCACTTTTGTTGGTATTCTGCAATGTTTTCTCAGGTTGTGTAGCCCCTGCATTGCCATTGCCAATCTCCGTCTGCAACAAAATATACACACAAATATTGGCAGATTAACAACATAAGTAGCAAAGAGAAGATTGAAGATCATCATAAACAGACATAGGACAATTAGACAAATAAACATAAACCTGTAAAGATAATGGTCAGATAAATAATTGGAGTTCACAGTTGTACATAGTTACAAAAATTGAAGATTTAAATCAGATGTTAGCATCTGGATTAACAAGGCCAGATTTTCCTTCCACTATCTGCCAAAAATGAAACCTGACAGCATTCTCTCTGGGAAAAAAGGATTATGTATGGCTCGGAAACATGGCATGTAACTAGAAATATTTGATTGAGGATGTCACTCTTTTCAAGCAGTTGTCTCTGTCGTGTACTTTGTGACAGAAAATCTAGTGAAATAACAAGCAGAGATGTGGGGTGACGAACATGTCAGCAGCCAATACATATGTAGATTGGGGAGGTAAATGGGAGATGGATAGAATACCATGGGGGGGGGGGGGGGGGGTTGATAGGATACCCTTAGACAGATTGGGTTGGTAAGAATGATAGGATACCATTGGGGGAGGTAAAGTGGGGTGGATAGGATACTATTGAGAGGTAAAGTGTGGATGGATAGGATACCATTGAGGGAGGTAAAGTGGGGTGGATAGGATACAATGGGGATGGATAGGATACTATTGAGAGGTAAAGTGTGGATGGATAGGATACCCTTATACAGATTGGGCTGGTGAGAATGATAGGATACCATTGGGGGAGGTAAAGTGGGGACGGACAGGATACCCTTAGAAAGATTAGGTGGGTACCGTGTAGTTGGATAGAATACCCTAGAAAGATTGGATGGTAAAATGGATATGTATAGGACACCCTTAGAAAGAAATGAGATGGTAAAGTGGAGATTATTTGGACACCTTTATAAGATTGGGGAAGTGGAGATAATAGGACATCCTTTGAAAGGTAAGTCAGGTAAAGTGGAGATGATAGGACATCCTTTGAAAGGTAAGTCAGGTAAAGTGGAGATAATAGGACATCCTTTGAAAGGTAAGTCAGGTAAAGTGGAGATAATAGGACATCATTTGAAAGGTAAGTCAGGTAAAGTGGAGATAATAGGACATCCTTTGAAAGGTAAGTCAGGTAAAGTGGAGATGAATAGGATACCATTAAAAAGAAACTTAACAATATAAGCAGGTGAAAAGTTCACTCTAACAACACCAGAAGAGACAGAATCACAAATATGAATATTTGGAAGAATGTTGGAACAATTCCCTGTCTAAATAACTTAAAGCAACAGAAAATGAAATGGTTTGACCACATTGTTCATGCAACCATCTATAGGAGAACATCAGGAGGAAGGGCGAGAGGTAGACCAAGGATAAGGTGAATAGACAGAGTAAATGAGACCTACCGTAAAGTGAGGATAAGTGTCACTCGGACCACGAGAATGTCGAAAGAAAGACAAATACATACCACGACACTGGGCTACAACCCGGTAGAAAGTCTGACAAAAGAAGATACAAATAATCGGACTATCACTGGATTGGAACCCAAATGGGAACTTAGCCTTTATTCTGGTTTAGAAAACTCTGCAGAGGTTGTATAGAACCAGTTTCTTTTACATTCACTTGATTAAAAATACTTATGCACATCCAATCTATTCCTGAATGCATTAATCGACCCTGCCTCCACTAATGAGCAGAGTGGGTAAAGAATCCATGACAAGTGATGTCTCATGGGCAAAGTTCAAGATGTCCCACATTAAGAATTGAAGAGAATTCATTCTAGCTCTACATTACAAGGACATCTGAGTGGATTTATTGGCTGTATGTTAAGATCTTGGGTACAACTTTTTCATTCTTCCTGAATATTAAACCATTTTTACCTCATTTTGATGAGAAATTGAGATTTGAACCACTGACATTTGGTTATGCTAGAGCTCTAAGCAGATCTGTATACAACTCAACCATTCACAACCTGCACATATTAGTGAATGTACTAGATCAGTGCTACTCAATTGATTTACAGCCAGTGACCAATATAAAATTAAATACTATATATATTACAAAATATATAATATTTTGTTTTCTCGTGTTCTTTTTGAATATCTTATTTTAAAATATTTATTCAAGAAAACTATACTGCCAAAAAGTATATTATTTTAGAAATTCTCTCTGCCAACCACCATGTTGTCAGCCACTGTGTGAACACTCTGGTAGGTTACAGCTTGAGAAGCACAATTTGGTTGAATACAACAAGAGTTTATAGTTTGAATTGTGAGGCGAGAAATTTTCATGAAATCTTCATTACAGAATACTACGTCAAATGTCTTAAGTATAGTTTCATATTTTCAAAACAGCTTAAAAATAAACATGCAATATTTTATTTTTGTAAGGAGGTGGAGGTATACAAAATTCATCTGAAAAAAATATTGTATTCTGTTTAAAAATAGATATAAAATATTCCCTATAATTATTTAGTACCGTTAAAAGTAGTTCCACTGCTGTTGGGAGACAATTCTAAATAGTGTTACAGACTTCAATGTACTAGGCCTCAGATCGTTCTGTCGTCGGATGACCAGTTCCCTTACTCCTTGTCATTCTTAACTGTAAGTCCCAGCATGTGGAGTCTACAGAGTGAATAAATCAAGTTTTTCGATTGAGCAAGAAAAGGAACGGGCCATACCATCTCACACAAGCTGTGGCTTAGTATATTGAAGTCTCTTAACACTTTATTCCCGACCAGCGGTTAAGTCTGCTGAAGGACACATTTATCTTTTCTACTACAGAAAATGAAAGTGATAGATTTATCTGATATCCTAAGCAAGTTATATGAAGGCACTCCACACACACACACAAAAAATTGGTTAAAAAAAACAAAACTGTTCTTTTTTACTCATTAATTTACTCGTCTCTTTCAAAATAGTTCCACTCCACTATTGATACACTGCTCACAACGTATTTTCCAATTTGTTGATGTTATGGAATTTGTTTTTTGGGATAGCGTGCATGTCACTTAGCATGTCACTTAGCAAATTTTCTTTGATCTCTTCAATGGTCTGAAATAGCATCCTTTATGGGTGGATTTCAACTTTGGTAAACAAAAAATATGCAGAGGAAAAATCTGGAGAAAAGGGCCATTGGGGAACAACACTTGTCTCGTGCTTTGCCAAAAAGTCACTGATAGTTGGGACATGTGTGCAGGTGCGTTGTTGGGGAGCAACATCCAGGCTTTGTTTGTCCATGTTTCACATTTCTCCTTCGCATTGCCTCTCATGGGCACAAAGAATAGCAACACTGTAATAACTTAACATCTTTAAGCTGGTTTAGAAGACTGCAGTGTCATATACAACCAGTTTTATTTACGTTTTCTGGCTCTAAAAGCTATGTGCATCTAATCTATATGTTGTTTGCGAATGCCCACAATGAGAAGGTTACTCTTTTGTGCACCCTGAAAAGGACGTTAAGTGGTGGGTTGCAGTAGCTTTCCTTACATCCTGAGCATGCTGATGAAGGTGGACCGGAGTCCTCCAGGCGGTTGTGACATGGTTGGCTTCATCTGCATGTCACTGACTACTATGGGGATCACATCGATCCCTCACCCCGTTAGCCAAACTGCCATGAAAACAACCCGTTTCCAGAGAGGGTTACTAGGAAGCCGAGGTGAGGGTCTTGGTCAGTATATTTTTTCTGACCCTGACTAACATGTCTGGTTAGTATATTGTGCCTGACCAGACATTAGTCTTTTTTTCCTTATCCAATCTATATTGAATGTGTTAATTGTCCTTGTCTCCACTACATACTGTGGCAAATGCATTCCAAGCATTCATGACCACACAAAAAATGTCCTAATATCTAATCTGGACCTAAGTGTATTGTTGCATAAGACTGCATGGTAAAAAATTCACTGGAAACTATAAGCCACAATACAAATAAAATAAGACCTTTATATTCTATGGTAAAAGGCACAGACAAAGGAAGTCCCAAAGTAGACACTGCTTTCGGGGATGAAGTGTTAGAGACTTCATTTTATGAGGCCACAGCTTGTTTATGAGGTTGGGTGGCAAGTTCTCTTCCTCGTGGCCTTTTCTTACCTAACAGCAAGCCAGGTACCCATTTACAGTTGGGTCAACTAGAGCATGCTGGTAACGGGAGCTGAACCCCATACCTTTGCCATGAAAGGGAGTGCTCTATCAATACACTAATGCTCCTGTGGTTTAAGAGTGGAGACTAACTTGAGTATATTTTTTTTATTTCTTTCATTCCTTACATTGCACTGTTACATTTATTTTACATTCTTTACTTATAATTTGTCTTCCTTGAATTATTTTGTTATATTTTTTAGTGTTTTGGTGCTTTTTTTTCACTCTCTTTACATTTTTTACTCCTGTTATAGTTTATAGGTTGTTGTTTTTTTGTGCATTTTGACCCTCTCCTTTCATTACATTTTTCAGTTATATTTTAGTTTTTTGCTGTTTTTTTTAAATTTTATTTTCTTTACATTTAAAAATAATATTTTAAAAGATTTCTTATGTTTTATTTTGCCTTAATTAAATTTGTCTTTTATATTTTACTATCTTCGTATGTGTGTTATAATTTGTATTAATATTTTATCTTCAGACATTTTTATGTTACACATTTTACCTTCCTGTTATTTTTCTCGTATCAATACTTTTAGAACATGCAAGACCTTTTCTGCTTTGCTGTAAACAACATAAATTTGCTGTTTTTCAAAGTCATCTGGTCATGCCATTCAAGATCTTTCCTCACTGGACTCTCTCAGCTAATAATGTCATCACATTTTATCATTGTCATCATAGAATGCCCTTATTTGAATGACTTGAGCTAATGTTGATATTTCATTATTTTTCTCTTCTTCAGTGTTTATCCTGGAAAGGATGTTGTGTTATAGTTTACAGCGAGGCTGTGATATCTGTCCATTTTGGCCTGACACATCTGGCTTTTTATATAATTCCTTTGCAATCTCAATTCTCTTTGAAAGATGACACTAGTGCAGCTTGTTTCAAGGGCCATTGCGTGATGGCAGAATTGGGTCTTGGTCAGCTCTGGTTCACTTTGGCTTGGTGGTTGTTGTTAGCTCATTCACTATAAGGCACTTTTGTCTCATTTTTCATGATTTGCTTTCCTTACTCTTAATGGTATGTATAGAATTATCTACAGAAATCAATCTAAAATTTTGTTGCACTGGTTGTTTAATGCCCACGAGTAAGTTTACTCTTTTGTGCCCCCTGAAAAGGATATTAATAGCTTTCTTCAAATCCCGAACAAGCTGATGAAGGTGGACCTCTGTCCTTCATTGGGCTATGCTTGGCTTCATCTGCGTGGCACTCAATACTAGGGGGATCACAGCCTGTTTCCAGGGAATGCTACATGGAAGAAAGATTATGGTCTTGGTCAGTGTACTGTGCTTGACCCTGGTGCGACGTCTTTATCAATATATTGTGCCTGACTGTACGGGTGTCTCAGTGCCCCTTTGTTCCACTTAATTTTTACGATGTTTTCATTGTCCAATATTCACATCTAAACAGAGTATTGGTCCAATGTGACACCGAAAGACCTTTTTGTTCACTTGTACTACTAGAAACTTGTTTGTTAGAAATATTATGGTCTTTTCGTGTAAGTCTACCTAAGCTTGTGTGATTAGCGTTTCAATTTGTTGTCTATTATACATCTTCGGCTCTCATTTATGGTGTTCCAAATTACCAGACTATCTTAATTTGAAGTTGTTCCTTATATCACTGCAACGGTGTCTTGTTCAATGATTACCTTCGTTTCTGATTTTTTCAAATATATTTATATGTAGTCCTGCATTCACTCATCATTCCTTATGTTGAAGTCATTCACTGACCAGTCATTATGTTGAAGTCATTCACTGACCAGTCATTATGTTGAAATCATTCACTGACCAGTCATTATGTTGAAGTCATTCACTGACCAGTCATTATGTTGAAGTCATTCACATGTCAGTCATTATGTTGAAGTCATTTACTCAGCAGTCATTGTGTTATGTTGGTCTCTCTGGCGAAGTGGTCAAGCCATTTGCCTCATGTTCTGACGGTCGGGGATCAAAGTCGAGCTGCGACAGTCGGCTGATGATTCAATTTTTCAGGAGATTCCTGGATTCATCGCTGGAGCTACGGAGTTTGTACTTTCTGTGATGCTCTCGGCGTGCGGGATACCTTTCTGCTGAGAGAGACTGAGTAACATAGGGGACACCTGCGGTGATGAAGTCGAGCCCTCGCCTTTAACCTTTCATTGTGTTAAAGTTAAATAATGGGTTTTCAAAGTTTGTAATCCATTGTCTGTATGTAACATCAGCAGTGGGTGAAACCTTGTTTCTACTAATGAAATGTAGGACTCCTGTATACCAGACATGCATGTTTGAATGAGTGGTTAGGCAGTAATGTTAATGTAGACAGAGTTGGTGGTTGGAGCAGACACTAACACAAATCATATGTTGGCTGTCATAGACAGGGAGCCGCATTGCACAGTGGTTAGCAAGCTGGCTTCGCATCTGAGTGGTCCTGAGTTCATTGCCCAGTTAAAGCGGAAAGGTTTATTCAGACCTTAACGGCTCCCGGGTCAACACAGCTTTAAATGGGTACTGGTTCATCCTGGGAAGTGGGATCGCTAACACCTCACACCCCTACGGCAGTAATGCTATGAGTTACTTTACTTTACTTTTTACATAGACAGTATATGTAGGGTGAACTGACGTCTTACATTTTTAAAGTTTTTTTTATCTTTGTAACAATCTTATATGTTTGGCTAGACACCGTTACAGGCACAGACTTAGCGTTACAGGCACAGACTTAGCGTTACAGGCACAGACTTAGCGTTACAGGCACAGACTTAGCGTTACAGGCACAGACTTAGCGTTACAGGCACAGACTTAGGGATGAGTGTATAGAGAACAGGAAACCTTAGGGAAAAAAAGAGTTAAATAGATCAGACTTTGGGATGAGAGCAGGTGGAAACGGAAACCTTAGGAAGAGAGAGAGGTTGGGTAGATCAGACTTTGTGAAAGTCCCAAGCCAGTATCACCATGCAATCTTGGTTGTGAAAGTCCCACGCCAGTATCACCATGCAATCTCTGTTGTTAAAACCCCCAAGTGGGGACGGCGTGGCCTAGTGGATAAGTGGCACGGCTCACAATCCGAAGGTGCTGGGTTCGATCCCCATCACAGCACCGGCCGTTACCCCGGGGAAGCAAACCCTTAGAAAATGCAGGAGGAAGCAGACCCTTACATAAAATGCATGCTGAAGTCGGATGCATTGGGCCGACAGGCGCAAAATAAAAACAACAGTGCAACGCACACCGCCTTGGGGATTAGAGAAATAAGGCGAACGCAAAAAAAAAAAAAAACCTTAAGCCAGTATCACCATGCAATCTTGGTTGTGAAAGTCCCAAGCCCGTATCACCATGCAATCTTTTTTGTGAAAGTCCCACGCCAGTATCACCATGCAATCTCTGTTGTTAAAACCCCCAAGCCAGTATCACCATGCAATCTTGGTTGTGAAAGTCCCAAGCCCGTATCACCATGCAATCATTTTTGTGAAAGTCCCACGCCAGTATCACTATGCAATCTCTGTTGTTAAAACCCTCAAGCTAGTATCACCATGCAATCTCGGTTGTGGTAGCCCCAAGCTAGTATCACCATGCAATCTTTTTTGTGAAAGTCCCACGCCAGTATCACTATGCAATCTCTGTTGTTAAAACCCTCAAGCTAGTATCACCATGCAATCTCGGTTGTGATAGCCCCAAGCTAGTATCACCATGCAATCTTTATTGTGAAAGCTCCAAGCTAGTATCACTATGCAATCTCGGTTGTGAAACCCTCAGTTATAGACAACCAAAAAACATATGGAAAAGAAATAGTGAAGGAGATACCAACCCAATAAAAACACACAAAACTGGAAATAACTAGAGATAATTGCTTGTGACAGGTCTGCTTGGAGAGGAGATCTGTTTATGACCTATGCACTCCAATGTTATGGAGCCAAAACACAGCTGTTTTTTCTCAGAAATCATGTGTAATTTTATTTTATGTTAAGATCCATACAACAAATAAAACAATTATTTGTATTAAGGTGATTGATGGTCATATTTAACAGGAATTCACAGCACTCTATACAACTGGATAAAGTTCTTCCTAACTCAGTGAACAATTCAGATGAAGATGAGTCATGTGATCTTTTCTAATGAAATTTTATAAGAAGGATTAACATAAAACTCATCTTTAAGTTGTACTCTTTTTCTGATCTCCAAAAAGGACTTCACTGACCCTATCAAAGTCGAAACAGTGCCAAAGATACAACACAGTAAATGAGTTGACAGCTGCCAGTGAAACTCATAGATGGTTGATTGCATCAGGGTCAGCAAACAATCAGAAAACAGTGTTATTTGCCTTTCCCTCAAAGGTCAAAATATTATTTTTACAGACTTGGATTTGATCACCATAGTAGTGAGTGACATGCAGATAAAGCCAAGCATAGCAGCACAACCGCCTGGAGGACCCCAGTCCATCTTCATCAGCACGCTAGGGATGTGAGGAAAGCTACTACAAACTGCCATTTAACCTCCTTTTTAGGGCGCACAAAAGAGTAACCTACTCATTGTGGACATTCGCAAACAACAACAGACTTGGATGTCATCTCTTCAAGGTTTAGAAGATGCTGGACATGTCTTATTCAAATAACCCAAGACCTTGACGACATTACCACGACCTACATAAATGCAAGTTATGCAGTTGATTCCTGGACATTCAAACACACTAGGCAATGACAAGGCAGACATACTAGCACAAATGGGATTAAGAATAACCACACACAGCAACTCTACAAACAACGCATATGAACAGCAACCAAGAAAACTTGGCTGAACAGATGGGCCATGGGAACCACAAGACATATGATAAACCTCAATCCAAATGACAGCATCAATCAACTCACAAGGACGAATCTCAGCGCCATTGTCTGGCTAAGAGCCCATCACATCCCTCTTAACAAGCATCTGAATAGAATTCAACCACAGCTCACCAGAAGTGTCTAAGTGGACATACCAATAGGAAGCCTTTGATCATCATCTCTTTGAGTACCTGGCCCTAAAAATACTTCTTCATTCAAGTCCAATTGAATGGAACACACTGTATAGTAAATAAACACATTCAGATGCAGTTAGGGATCAAGATGCTGAGCAGCGCATGAGCTGCAGTGGTCAGCGACTCATAGCTGACTGATAGTGTCAGGGCCAGCGAACCAAAGCTGCCAAGACCCTTCTACACCTCCACACGGTGATCCTGGATAACAGGCTGCAGCAGGGCAGACTGGCTAAGGAGAAGGGATCAAAGAGGGAATGCTAACCCGGTACTCAAAAAATGCTTGCTGAAGTGGGATGTGTTGGACCGAAAGGTGCAAATATCACAGTCATGCTGTAAACTACGACACCTCATTCCGTTCTCTGGACTACATTCTGCAACTTAAGCCCTTTCAGTGTTTGGTAGTGGGAGATTGAGAATGAACGAAGCCAAGTCAAGATGCAGTTACATGACATTGGGCTGAAGAGCAGGAGCCTGAATGCTGCTGTATCCAAAATAATAAGAATAGAATTTCCTTGCAATGAGACAGAAAAATGGACAAAGATTGCATTGACAAAAAAGGCAAGAGAAAAACAGAAATTGCTAACCTCAAAGAATATTGGGATAGAACTGAAGAAAGGAATAATCACTACTCACATATGGCCAGTTGCACTGTATGGGACTGAAATATGGACTAGCAAAGAAGGTTGAATAAAGTTTGGAAGCGCTTGAAGATCCAATGACAATATCCTCACTAAGGTAGACACACAAAGACAAATACCCAATATTGAAAATGATACCAAAAGAAAGATTGAGTTGGCTGGGACACAGCAGATGACAAGAATGTCTCCTACACAAGACACTAGAGGCAAGATACAGGAAAAGGGAAAGGTGACCAAGACTCAACTTTACATCGCAGACATTAAAGTGTGCATCTATGCTGAGATTAAGATAGCTGCAGAGAATAGGGTCCAATTGAGAGACATACTCAGACAACCTTACAACTAGCCTTAGGACTCATCAACCAGAGGATAGGGTCTAATGGAGAGATGCTCAGACAACCTAATAACCAATCTTAGAACTGATCAACCAGAGGATAGGGTCCAATGGAGAGACATGCTCAGACAACCTAATAACCAATCTTAGAACTGATCAACCATAGGATAGGGTCCAATGGAGAGATATGCTCAGACAACCTAATAACCAATCTTAGAACTGATCAACCATAGGATAGGGTCCAATGGAGAGATATGCTCAGACAACCTAATAACCAATCTTAGAACTGATCAACCAGAGCATAGGGTCCAATGGAGAGACATGCTCAGACAACCTAATAACCAATCTTAAAACTGATCAACCAGAGGATAGGGTCCAATGGAGAGACATGCTCAGACAATCTAATAACCAATCTTAGAACTGATCAACCAGAGGATAGGGTCCAATCCAATGAAGAGACATGCTTAGACAGCCTTACAACTAGTCTTAGGACTGATCTACCAAATGATGATGGTGAAGATGGCACTCATAGAATTGACTTTCCAAAGGTTAGATTGCAGAAACTTTACCAAATACAAACTGATGTCATACAGACATGTGTTAGCTGTCCTCAACCTGATGTCATACAGACATGTGTTAGCTGTCCTCAACCTGATGTCAAACAGACATGTGTTAGCTGTCCTCAACCTGATGTCATACAGACATGTGTTAGCTGTCCTCAACCTGATGTCAAACAGACATGTGTTAGCTGTCCTCAACCTGATGTCAGACAGACATGTGTTAGCTGTCCTCAACCTGATGTCAGACAGACATGTGTTAGCTGTCCTCAACCTGATGTCAGACAGACATGTGTTAGCTGTCCTCAACCTGATGTCAGACAGACATGTGTTAGCTGTCCTCAACCTGATGTCAGACAGACATGTGTTAGCTGTCCTCAACCTGATGTCAGACAGACATGTGTTAGCTGTCCTCAACCTGATGTCAGACAGACATGTGTTAGCTGTCCTCAACCTGATGTCAGACAGACATGTGTTAGCTGTCCTCAACCTGATGTCAGACAGACATGTGTTAGCTGTCCTCAAAAATCTCTTGATGGTTGGCTACTGGTTGGGCAAATACACAAATAACATCATTATGAAACACAAGGGACATTTGATAAGGAAGTGGTGCATTTATATTTGGCAGACATTTTGTATGTCTTTAGTTGCCAACAACATTATGGTGACTAACAAGGGTTAACTACTTCATCCTGTAGAAACTTTAAGCAGGAAAGGTTTCCACCAATATGATGTCTTGACATGTATTTGTTGAGTTCCTATGCTCTACAGTGTGCTGACAAGG
The DNA here is from genome assembly GCA_036924085.1 of Ariolimax columbianus. Lineage (NCBI taxonomy): Eukaryota > Metazoa > Mollusca > Gastropoda > Stylommatophora > Arionidae > Ariolimax > Ariolimax columbianus. The sequence continues at coordinate 84,302,005 of JAVGWX010000010.1, forward strand.
TTTTGATGTTGATAATGAAACCTTAAAATAAGTGTATACTATATCCTGTTCCATGCAAACCTCCATTAGATTTTCTGATGTATAAACTAGCTTGCAGTACATCATTTTAGACATCTTAGCTTGCCATCATGTCATCCCAGACATTGTATCTACTGTACATCTCATGCATTACAGCACCATACAGTTCTTCTCAAACATCCAAGCTAACATGATGAATAGGATAAGGTGTTTAGTGCACACTTATCTGAAGTCACATATCAATCCTTTTGTAATTTAGCTCAATTTGATTTGTGAACAAAAGCTGTACCGCTATCTTTGAATTTTAAAATCACAATTTTAGTTTTAATTACCTTTTTCTGTTAGCCATGAAACACGTGTAATTTCTGTTCTTGTCTTGAGCATTACAGTAACATTTTGTAAATTAGGTTTAACTGTAAAGGGTTAACTTAATGTCTCTAAACTGGGTTAGAAGACTCTGCAGTCTGTATACAACCAGTTTATTTTGCTTCCCTTGATCTAAAAGTAACTATGCGCATCCAATGTATTGCATTAATTGACCCTGCCTCCACTATTTGACACAGCATCCAGCCAAATCATCATTTACTGCTTGCTTCTAAAACAGTCTAATAACAAATATAAGGAATTTTAAAATTAGATTTTACACAGAGAACAGAAACAGGTGAGTATTGATTGATATTTTGACCAAAATAAACCTTTATCCAGAGAAATAGAGAAATAACAGTAAAATAAGTATCAGTATTAAAGATTAAGCAAATCTTGAATCAAATCCAGTAATTTGTGTCAGCAATGATACATAGTTTGTCTAGTGAGCCAATCACTCAGTCCCTGGACTTGCCAGACATCACTTGTAGGCCTGCCGCAATGGATATCATTATGGCTGGAGACGTTTCTAATGTAGCTGGTCAACAAACTAGAGTACCAGGTAACAGTGGTAGGTAATTTCTGTTGTGCAGGTTTTTTGGTGTAGTTGCTTTTGTGGTTTATGTTGTTAGATTTTTATTTATTTCAATTTTGTTGTGCTTTGGGAAATGTAAGCTTAGCTCTTGTCATACATTTTTAGAATTTTGATACAAATTATATTATAAAAATTGTTAATCGAGAGTTAAATAAAATATATTTCATGAGAAATTTTAATAGAATTTTTTTAAAATTATATGGTAAAAAAGTTGTTCAACAATTCACCAAAATTGAATGAAAAAATATGGTAAGAAATATTAGAGTATTGTTGAAAGTTATCTTTTAAATGGGGACTGATCTCGCTCTTATATTAATAGAACGTGACGTAGATGTTGATTATATTGAAAGAATGATGAGTAATTGTTTTGTCCCGACAATTGTCACCCTTAACTAACTTCTTTATACCTGTTTAGAAGACTCTGCAGTGTCTGCATACAATCAGTTTCATTTATAGGGGACGGCGTGGTTAAGTGGCACGGCTCACAATCCGAAGGTGCTGGGTTCGATCCCCATCACAGCACCGGCCGTTATCCCAGGGAAGCAAACCCTTAGAAAATGCAGGAGGAAGCAGACCCTTACATAAAAAGCATGCTGAAGTCGAATGCACTGGGCCGACAGCCGCAAAATAAAAACCACAGTGCAGCGCACACTGCCTTGGGGATTAAAGAAAATAAGGCGAACGCCAAATAAAAAAAAAAAGGTTTCATTTATATTTCCTTGTACTGAAAACTTTGTGCATACAATCTACTCTTGAATGTATTCATTGTCCCTGCCACCACTACTTCCTGTGGCAATGCATTCCAAACATTCACCACTCGCTGACTAAAAAAATATTTATAATTCTGACCTTTCTTTAGTTAATTTGTAGCTGTACCCTCTTGTTCTTGTAGGTGGTTGTGTTTTGAAAAACTTGTAATAATCTAATTTATCCTTTCTCTTGATTGTTGATTATTTTAAAACCTGTATTAAGTCACCTCAAATTCATTTCTAGACACTGTAGGCCAGTTTTTCTCTTTCCTCTTAACTGTAATTCTGGAATAACACTATCAGCTTTGTCGCTCTTCTTTGTATCCTAATCAGCATGTTAATATCTCCTCTGCGATAAGGACTCCACACCTGTGCACAGTACTCCAATCTAGGTCTAACTAATGCTTTATACAGTTTGACTATCACTTTCTTGCTCCTATGTTTAATATTTCTTTTTATCATACCTAACATTGCATTTGTCTTTTTCACTGCTACCTGGACTTTCTTCACTTTACTTTACCTGTGTAATCTATTATAACCCCTATGTCCCTTTCCTTTTCTATCTTTCTAATATTGTTCTCGCCTATTCTGTAATTATATTCCATATTGGATCTACCCATGTGGATGACTACATTTATCTACATTAAACTCCATTTGCCAGCTTACAGACCAATCTCGAATTTTATGACTACCTTTATCTACATTATATCACAATCAATGAAGTTGACTTCCATTCAGGAAGTCTGCACCAAAGCATGTATGTGCTCCTGTAGTAGTGGCACATTGTTTTACATGTTGAAGTTGTCAGCCCCATGCACACCTCTACTGAATCACCCTTGACAACACACATAGAAAGATGCAACTGCACTATTATTTCCACCCCATAAATTGATTCAGGGATTCACACAAGGAATCCTAGGCCACGCTGTACAAATCATATTTTTTAAAGAAATATCTTCATATATTCTTTGGAAAAGTATTCCATTCTCTAGAACAGGGTTTTTTAAAGATAGGGTTCACCAAAGATAGGGTTCACCAAAGATCTCTAGGTGCTACAAGAACACATTTATTTTTGTTGGCGTCCTCCTTATTTCTCTATTCCCCAAGAGGGGCTCTGCTTCCTCCTGCATTTTCTAAGGGTTTGCTTCTTCCTGCATTTTCTAAGGGTTTGCTTCCCCGGGGTAACAACCAGTGCTGTGATGGGAATCGAACTCAACACCTTTGGGTTGTGAGACGTGCCACTTAACCACTAGACTAAGCCGTCCCCTGCAATAACACATTTGATTGAATAAATTCAAAAGTAATTACTACCATTATTGAATAAAATTAAAGCAAGGTACAGCCTTTTCATTGTTTTTTAAAATATTAAAATTTATGATTTTTTTCTAAAATTTACAGTTTAGAAATAAAAATGTGATGGAATAATATTATCAAAGTAAATGCTGCCTTTTTTATATAAAACCTTTTTTTTTTTAAATTTAGTTTTTAATTGTAATAAAAAAATTGCTGCCTTTTTTAAAGTTGTTTTATTTTGTTGTATATAAATAAAAATGTGATTGAATAAAATCAAGTAATTGAAGACAATCTAAAGCTGTGCTTTCATGCTAATCAACCACGCTAGCAAGATATTCTTGCGGATCCTACTAGAAGGACAGAGAAAAGATTTGAATCTAAAATTCACGTGGTCCAAGCAGGTTTTAGAAAAGACAGGACCAGGGACCACATATGAGAAATATCTAAGAAAAATGTAGTTTTATGTAGACCTGTACACATGTTTCATTTATTACACCAAGGCCTTCGATACAGTAAAACATCAAAATCTGTGGAACATCATGAAGGAAATGGGGTTTCCTGTGCACATTATACCAAGATCAAGCCGTTGTCCGAGTATCTGGGCAAACATCGGATTGGTTTGCAGTACAAAAGGAAGAAAGACAGGGATGTATCCTCTTACCTTATCTATATAACATCTATGCGGAATGTATAATCAGAAACGTTAGAGAAGACGAGAACATTGACAGCTTTGATACATTTATGATTAGCGAGTACGAGATTCCAGAGTTACGATACATAGACGACACAGTGATACTAATAAGAAGTGCAAAAGGGCTAGAGCAGCTATTTTCAGCTGTAAATGGACACATTAAAGATCAAAACCTGTTTTCCAACATAAACAAAACAAAGATAATGACCACCGACAAAACACAATGTCAACATAAATTTACAGTAGATGGTGAGGAAATAGATCAGGTCACGCATTTTGAATATCTGGGCTCCAGAATTGATATGGCTGGGAATCATAGACGATTACCATAACTTCTAGACAAAGAATCAAATCCTTCGAGTCAAAATGTTACAGAAAGATCCTCAGAATACCCAGGACAGAGAAAAAGACAAATGTAGACATTCTGCAAGAATTGAGCATAGAGAAGTGCTTTATCAATTCCATTATGGCTAGAAAATGTAAATACTTTGGTCACATCAAGAGACACAACGGTCTTGAGAGAACAGTGATGGAAGGTATTGTGCCAGGCAAAAGAGGCAGGGGTAGACCAAGAAGACAATGGTACCAAGATATCCAGGAATGACTGGCGGAGGCTGGAGTTTTGGCAAAGAAAGAGTTTCTTTCAGACAGACTGTAATGGGAGCGACGTTCTTTAAAGGACATGCTACATGATGATGAATTGATGCCATTTTTTTATTTTGTGTTTTTTATTTAAATTTAAACGTTGATTGAATCAAAGTAATTGATGCATTCTTTTTAAATTAAATTTTCAAAAGAATGTGATTGAGTAAAATCACAAAGTAGTTATTATAGTTGTCCATCACAAGTGATGAAGACCACTCTCTTTGTTCAGTCGTGAGGACAGTCGTATCTCTTGCTGTGTCCGCTGAAATGGGTGACTTGCGCGGTGATTTGGATTAAAGTGAGGAAGAAACTGCGCCTTTTGTCAACCTCGCTCACAGAGCCTAAGCTACCTTTTGCCAGTGGCAAGACATTCATCGAGATGACTGGAGATAGCATAGGATGCAGATTTTGCCTCAGGGTTACCACCGAAGCCTTTCCGTAAACATGTAACCCGCAGGGTAGAAAGGTGGGATGGTATCTAAAACAGTTTGTCGTGCCTTTTCGATAACCACAAGAGTTCGTATGGACAACACTCAGCATGTGAGGGAGTCTGGCATCTCTCCCCAGCTGTATTTAGCTCATCATAGTAGCATCTAAAATTCCCACACGCCAAATTCGTGAAGGTGAACCGGCAGAACTAACCCGTGAAATACGACACAGGTATAAGCGTAGCGCCATTTAGCCGGAGTCCAGACCACGATAAACGGATTGAAGATATCACAAAAAAAGAATGAAATAACAAGTCCAGACGGAAAACAACACCACGTTTTTGTGAACACAAGTGTTAGTCGTAGACTAGTGTGAATTCCAGGCAAATCCGTGGTCTGGCGGTATCCATAATGATCCAAAACAGTAGAGAAATATAGACTCGCAGCCAGTTACGGCGCCTATAAAAAAACATTGTTTTTTTTAAAATGGTTGCTGGTAGTTGTGTGCAGAGCCCTGCCAGTCAGTGAAAATAATTCAGTTATGTTATATTGTTTTGATGAGTATCTGAATATCAATAGTAGGGAGCTTGCTTCTCATGGCAAAGGTACCTTGTTACCCTTGTAACTGACATGCTGAATTTAGTCCAGCTGTAAATGGGTCCCTAGCTTACTGTTAGGAAATTATGGTCAGCGAGGAACTGGCCACATCTCATAAAAACAAGCTGAGACCTAGTAGAAAGACATCTCTAACATTTCATCCTTAACAGCAGTGTCTGCTTTGAGACTGTTTATCTACATTGGAATTCTGGTGCTCAATCAGGCAGGTCAGTATCTGATGCCAGATAGTCAAAAGCTATCTATACTTGAACTTACTTGAATTCTGGTACTCAATCAGGCCAGGTTGCCTGATACCAGAAAGCCAAATGCTGCTTGAATCCGTGTCTGTCCTTCTCCCTGGAGTACCATGATGGTCCAAGGACATGGTGCAGATCATCTATCGTTGGCGAGCGGTTGCAGTTGTATGGCCACCAGAAAGACGCTCTCCTCATCCATCTGTCCTCAGTCATGCGGATCACATGACCGGCCCATCTGTACTTTTGCATTGATGTAGAGTCAATGACATTCTGGAACTCTGTTTGGCCATGGATGCCAGTATTTGTTCTGTCCATTTATTCTGCAAATTTATCTGGATAGCTATTAGAAGGTACCGTCCCATGTCTTTCTTGGTTTGACTTTCAGACTTTTATTTGGCTATTAGTAGTAAGATTGTGGATGGTTTCCTTCCTGCGGCTTGCTAGGCCTGGGGAAGGTGTGGCTCTTAGGTTTCCAGCCTCCAGTTTATCTGCTGGCTTGGTCTGTCTTTAGTGATTTTTTTGTTCAATATTACCAATAAATATTTACATTGTATATATAATAAGAGTGGATGCCTGAGACAGAAGAACAGTGCCACTGCATGTCCATACATATCATAAAAGATGACTAAAGAAAGTTGTGCATGGGGCTAGCAACTTCATTGTGTAAAATGAATTGCTACAAAAACCACCACTGCAAAAGCATTTAGTGTTTGTGTGCAGACTTCCTAAAGGAAGGAAGTTGTAGTAGTGAGCTTATACTCTAGATGGTGTGAAAAAGGGACAAGATATATAATTAAGTAAAATGTATCTAAATATAATTCTATCTTATCTATCCTCAGTCCACTTGTGTCATTAGACATCGTGGGGAGGTGTGACCTCCTTTGTTTCATATTTTTTGGCAGGCAAAAATCCGCTGGTGATTTGCCAGGTTAATCCCAGTATCTGTTACCAACCATTAGGTTGCTAGCCCCTGGAATATACAATCATCTATTTTTAGGACTGGTGGTGGTGGAAAAGTAAATTAGAGCAAGGTAGACCCGCAGCCTGTCAGGAGCCATCTATGTTGCTCCTCTAACCACATAACCAAGATCTGACGTTATAGCCACACAGTCCCCTTTTTGCTACATATTTTCTGTGATGCGAGAACCCCTAGAATAATTTTTGTAGATTTTTAACTTGAATTTTGCCCGGGCAGCGACCGTGAAGCCTACTCATTTCAATTTCCAACTGCCAAGGTATTTTTAATGGGCACACTACTGCACATGGATGTCTCATCTCACTACTCAGAGATCAGGGGAAATTTTGACTGAATGATTCACATGAAAAAATTCCGGCCTTCACCGTGATCTGAATGCGCGACCTCCAGCACCCGAGACGAACACCTTACCTCGAGACCACTAGGTCCACCTCAAAATATCATTGACAATAATTATTAGATTATTAAATTCACAACTTATTGATTATTCTAATGAATGTTGAGCTAAATATATAATCATTTGTATGCAGGTGTTCCCTCGGACATTCAATTAATTTCAAGAAGTTTTGCTGTATCTAAAGGTTAAGAGAGACACCTCTAGAATATCATTGTCTCAGTCTTGAGCCCAACTGTACACAGCATAATAAAGATGTTTTATAGTTAGTATTAAATTAATGGCAGCAAATATTTTAGTTATAGAAGAATGATGTGAACTCCATATTGCATCTTGAACAAACTTCATGTTTGAAGTTACATTTCCTCCAACATAGGTGTCCAACTCCAGGCTGTGATGGGTCAGGCCATGTGACAGGAAACTATTCTTCACATCGCAGCTTATCAGGATGCCCAAGAGCAGCTAGAATCAAGAAAATCTTGATGAAAGTTGGAGAGAAAAAGGAGTCAGAAGACCCTGCTCGGTAAGCATCAATATTTGTACGGCTATGTAGCAGTTGCTATACTTCTATAGATTTATATTTCTCTTATGGTCAACAATTGATTGAAGAGACGCTTGGCTTCGTTCGTTCTCAATCTCCCGCTACCAAACCTTGACAAGGGCTTAAGTAGCAGATTGTAGTCCAGAGAACAGAATGAGTTATGTCGTAGTTTACAGCTTGACTACGGTATTTGCACCTTTCGGTCCAACACACCTGACTAAGCATTTTTTTAGTACCGGGTTAGCGTACGAAGAAGAAGAGTACCGGGTTAGCATTTCCTTTTCGATTCTTTCTCCTTAGCCAGTCTGCTCTATTGCAGCCTGTTATCCAGGATCACCACATGGAGGTGTAAAAGGCAAGCAGTCAGCTATGGGTCACTGACTGCTGCTGCTCATGTGCAGCGATGAGACATTTGTTTGGCAAACAACTAACTTGGAGACTCATCATCTACTCAAGAGTGTAGAGGTCTTCGTTTATTTTTCTTGTGGCTTATAGTTTCTATAGGATAAGATAGCCACCCAACTCTCATCAGTCTGCTTTTACATGCCTAGCAGGTTACAGTGTAACTTTTCACCTAAATTTGGCCGCCTAGTTTTCTTCTTCTTCTCGTTCACCATGCTTTTCTTGTGACATCTGCACGCGAAGTCCAGTTCTCTGGATAAAGGCTGCCGTAATGGAGATTTATTCTGGGTATCCTAACAGCTTTGTGTGGATATTTGTCTCCGTGCTCAGTACGCAATTGGCTAAGCATATAACAGTCTTGCTGGATATGTTTGGATGCCTAGGCTGTCTGTCCGCACATACACATTGGCGATGGAGCCAATTGGCTCCTAGTACATTGGCAAAAAACAATTAAATTGAAATTGTGAACAAACGTCATGATAGTTTGCTAAATATGAAATGAGGTGTAGTAAAAACTGAAAACCAAATGTCCGTAAGATATACCTGTCAGGTGTTGCAAGAGCACAGATAACATATATAGGTACCAGTCAGGTATGACAAGGGCGCAGGTAACAGGTATTGCCTGGGAATAGGCAAAATAAGGTACCTGTCATATATTACAAGGGCACGGATAATAACAAATCAGTACCTGTCAGGTATTACTAGAGCACTGGTGGCATGGTTAAGTATATATCAGATATTAAAATGGCACAGAGAATATATATAGGTCCAAGTCAGGTATTAACAAGGGCACAGGTATTATATTAAATAGGTACCTGTCAGGTGTTACAAGGACACAGGTAATATATATAGGTACCTGTCAGGTGTTACAAGGACACAGGTAATATATATAGGTACCTGTCAGGTGTTACAAGGACACAGGTAATATATATAGGTACCTGTCAGGTGTTACAAGGACACAGGTAATATATATATAGGTACCTGTCAGGTGTTACAAGGACACAGGTAATATATATAGGTACCTGTCAGGTGTTACAAGGACACAGGTAATATATATAGGTACCTGTCAGGTGTTACAAGGACACAGGTAATATATATAGGTACCTGTCAGGTGTTACAAGGACACAGGTAATATATATAGGTACCTGTCAGGTGTTACAAGGACACAGGTAATATATGGATGCCAATCAGGTATTGCAAAAACCCGAAAACATAAATAGGTACCTTTCAGGTATTGCATGGACACAGATAAAATAAATAGGTATGTGTCAGATATTAGAAGAGCACAAAAAAAACATTTATTAATTACGTATCAGGTATTATAATGGCACAGAAACAAAACCTAGGTTGGTACCAAAAAGTCTTCATTAGGTACTAAAGACAGCATAAGTGAAAATAAATCATGTTTCTAAAAGATAAATGTGGTAATGGCAAGGAATGATATAATTATCTAGGCACTACAGAGATATGTAAAACATATTTTTATTTGTGGTGCTTTTAAGTCTCTGATGACCACACATTGGTCATTAACTAAGGTTTTGTGGCGTGCTCTTGTAGCAACTGAGCTTTTGTGTCTTTTTCCCTGTAGCAACTGACTCGTACCTATTTAATTATGTTTGAGTCACTCATATAACACAGTAAAGTTATGACTCATAGTATACCATATTTCACACGTCAGTTATCCTTGCTAGCAGTGATCACTGTGTATGATATGTGAGTGATATTAACACTGAAGATCTTTTGTCTTACATAAGAAATTATTTCTGACTACTATATTCTATGTCTGTGTTTTGTGTGTAACTCATTTCATATTTCAATAACTCTGTAAATGTCACATAACTAACACTGGCATATGTGAGAGACAAATTTTGCTTCTAACTCTGTCCCATAATCTTAGCTGCCCTGTCCCAGGATGTGATGGAAGTGGTCATGTGACAGGAAAATATCTGTCACATCGCAGGTATTGCATGGTTTCTGGAGTCTGTTGTATTTGTTGGTATTGATCGGTGTTTTGTGTGTCAAAATATGACCAGCACTGGAGGTATAGAAGATTAGGAAATTAGGATATTATTTGTGTGGGATTAAAATAACAACTATATACAACAAAAGTGTTTTATTACAATGTCTGAGAAATATCTAAGTGCCACCAAAAGTCAGCCAAGTTTCCATCAGCAAATCATACATCAAAGTGGCTAGAAATTTAAAAAACATGTGTATTCTTTTAAATCATTAAAAACCAAAAAACTCCTACGACTTTTTCCCATTGCTGGAGTAGTTGAGGGGTTTGAAGACTGAGGACTACAGGCTATTTTGCCACTGCTGTCACCCCGTCGTATCCTGGCTATGTTTGTTTATTTCTCCGTCAACAGAAAAACAACAAATGCCGTATTGGGGATTCGAACTGTTGCCCTCTTTGTCGGCAGGCAGGCAACAAAGTCATTCAGCCATGCACTCCTCTTAAATGATTGTATGTATCAAATTTAGCAACAGTGTACAAAGAAGATAAAGCACATGGAAAGACATTTTTACAAAAACAGACATCAATGTGCTGTCAATTAAAGAAATAAGAAATCGTGTATCATTGTTGCTACAAGGACGTGAATACTTTGTTAGATGCTCCTCTTCTACCCTGTGATGCAGAGGATGTCAGGAAGAACACCAGACTATAATATCTGCTATCTTTTTCTTGACCTGGTTCCAGTCGATTCCGCAGTCTTTTATAGACTGTCTTATGTTGTCATCCCAGACAACTTTGGGTAATATTTTGGGTCTGGATTCTTTTCTCTCATTTTTTGGGTCTGGATTCTTTTCTCTCATTTTTTGGGTCTGGATTCTTTTCTCTCATTTTTTGGGTCTGGATTCTTTTCTCTCATTTTTTGGGTCTGGATTCTTTTCTCTCATTTTTTGGGTCTGGATTCTTTTCTCTCATTTTTTGGGTCTGGATTCTTTTCTCTCATTTTTTGGGTCTGGATTCTTTTCTCTCATTTTTTGGGTCTGGATTCTTTTCTCTCATTTTTTGGGTCTGGATTCTTTTCTCTCATTTTTTGGGTCTGGATTCTTTTCTCTCATTTTTTGGGTCTGGATTCTTTTCTCTCATTTTTTGGGTCTGGATTCTTTTCTCTCATTTTTTGGGTCTGGATTCTTTTCTCTCATATTTTGGGTCTGGATTCTTTTCTCTCATTTTTTGGGTCTGGATTCTTTTCTCTCATTTTTTGGGTCTGGATTCTTTTCTCTCATTTTTTGGGTCTGGATTCTTTTCTCGTTGCTCCCCACGCTCGCTGTGGTAGTTGACCTTTTTTCATTCTGCAGACATGACCAAACCACCAAAGCTGAGATTGCTCCAGTTGAGTCTGCAAGTACTACACTTCAAGATGTTATATTGTCTAATTTTATACTTTTTCACTTCTTGTTGCGTGGACCATCTTTCTTAAATATTAGGTATCTCATTTATGATGCTTGAAGCTGACTTTTCTTGGCTGTTGTCATTGCCCATGACTCACGTCCATAAGTCAAAACTGGTGCATAGGTGGAGTGGTACACAGCCATCTTGGTTTTCTGACGTATTTCTCTTTAACTGAGGACTCCCCAATTTATGCCCTTTGCATAGCCAACTCTTCTTTAATACCTCCCTTCTGGTTTATTACAGCTCCAGGATATTTGAGCTGCTTGACCTGCTCAGAGGCTTTTCACCCCCCATGTAATTTCTCTTCTCTTCCCTTCCCTTGAGACCACCATGGTTCTTTTGTTTTTGAACTACTGCTAATGGTTATCCATCTCTTCTCCAGCTGCTCTTTCCAGGTTTAAAGCTTGGTCTGGAAATGTGCCTCTGATTTGGTAATCAGAGCCACATCATCGATAAACTCCAGCTCTGATAAATAGACTGGTCTCATCTTCCAGTACCCCGCTGAGTACGTTTTGGTCCTCTCCTTACAGGCTTTGATGGTATCATTTATGAAGAGGTAGGTATGGTGATATAATGTCACCCTGTCTTACACCACTGATGGTCTTGAACGCCTCTAACATTTGGTTTTCTGTCCTAATGTAGGGTCTGCAGGTCTGATAGAAACTTTGTACAGCACATATCAAGGGTGCTGGGATATTCTTCCTTTCCAGGCAATCCTAAAGAGCCTCATTGAATGTCTTTTCCAGGTCCAAAAATCAGAGGGGTATTTCATAATCATAATAGCTGTCCATCGCAAGCGATGATGACAGCAGCAGTCAGACATGTTGTGCTGCACCTTCCCAGTGAGTTTGGGGGTGGCCAATTCTGGCACGGAAAATGGTTCCACATACGTGGCATTTAATGTCAGAATTGGACATGTGAATGTCAGTTGTTTTGTCTTTACGCAAAGTTTGTTTTTTCTGTGATTCGGAGGTGCGGCGCTCCTCAGCAATGGAGGTGTCCCTGATGGTGGTTCTATGCCATGCCTTGCGGTCCTGTGTGAGACAATCCCATATGTTTGCATCAATGCTGAAGCATATCAGAGATACTTTGAGGGAGTCTTTGAAACGCTTCTTTTGGCCACCGGCCATCTTTTAGCTCACCATACATTAGTTGTTTTGGGATGTGATTGCCTGACATGCGCATGACATGGACAACCCACCTGACCTGGGTCTTCTGCAATAGCATGTAAATGCTCAACATTTTTGCCTTCATGAGGATCTCAGTGTCTGGTACCCTATCCTGCCACTTTATTTTGAACAATCAACGGAGGCACCTTGTATGAAAGTGGTTTATTTTCCTAGCATGTCTGCTGTACACAGTCCACGTCTCACTGGCATACAGAATGGTGAAGAGCACTATAGCTAGGTAGACTTTGAGTTCCGTATCAAGCCTAAGACCCCTCCGATTCCAGACACTCTTGCGCAGACTCCCAAAGGCAGCACTGGCCTTGGAGATTCTGTCTGAAGATCTTTTTCACTGAGTTACCTGAGTGTGAATATAAGGTCCTGAGTACTTCAGTTTGCTCTGAAACCACATTGGGATTGCCCATCTGTGGCTCAGTCAGACATCTCTGCTCAAGTATCCTAGAGTAGGCTTTGTCGAGGACACTCAGTAAATGATATGTCACTATGGTTTTCATACTATCAGTTTTTTTTTTGAAAATTGATATACTAATGGCTATTCCCAGTTCTTTGGTATGACTTTGTGGTGCCAGGTTGCAAGGAAAACCTTCAGAAATAACTGTTCACCTACAGTTCCCATATACATGACCATTTCTGGTGTTATACCATCATCTCCTGCTGCTTTACCAGCCTTTATTTTCTCCAATGCTGCTTTCAGCTCATCCATTGTGAAGTTTTGATTTCCTTCTCTGCGATGAGTCTGTTGCATCTGGAACTTTGCTGTCCTTTACACTGAGGAGCTCTGAGAAAAAGTCTTTCCATCTACCCATTATCTTCCTTCGGATAAGAAGCAAAGTACCTTTTTCGTTATTTACAAATTTCAGTGGGCGCTGTTTTCCTTCCTAATGTTCTTTAGGATACTGTAGAATACTTTCTGGTTTTCTCCTGCACTCTTTTTCAGTCTTTCTCCAAAGTCCTCCAAGATATGTTATTTTGCTGTTAGCACTGTTTTCTTGTCTTCTGTTCTGAGTGTTACTTATATATCATTTGTTTCTCCTACAGTATTGTTGGATTCCAAGTATTGTTTCCTTGCCATTTTTTCTCTTATTTTTATTTTGACTTCTTCTTTCTACCAGGGCATCTTCTTCATATCTTTCTTGACTTTATCACATGTTTCTACTGTGTAATCTTGAATTATCAACCATAGACCTAGATCTTCAGGTGATTTCTCTGCACTTCCCACTGCTGTCGACATAAGCCCCTGGTATCTAGTCCTGACTTATGGATCTTTTAGTTTGTAGATCTTAATTCCTGCTTCTCCTTCTCTGGTGCTTAGTTTCTTCCTTGATTGTGAATGTCATTTTGGTGGGGGCTATACTTTTTGTTGTTCTTGTTATTGTTGCGAGGTAGTGGTCACTTCTGATTTCTGGTCCTCCTCTCTCAAAGACTTAAAATAATCTTTTCTTATGATGAGTAATCAATGATGAATTTCTCTTTCCTTGTCGGCTTACATCAAGTGTATGTATGCATGCACTTGTGAGGGAACTTTGTATATGGGATGACAAATTTGTTAGCTGCAGAATCTCAGTCACCTTGTCATTCAAAACACCTTCACAGTATCTCTGAACCTTCCCATCATATCTAGAATTATCTTTTTCCCACTCTGACATTGAAATCTCCATGAAAGATAATTTCACTAGGAACATTGTCCACTGTCTTTTCAAGTAGTTCAAAGAACTAGTCTTTGACATCTGCTCTGTCCCCCACATAAACAGTCATGTTGACTAACTTGCCTGCGTCTTTGAGGTCCAGAGCCATAATGCATATCATAAATTTCCATCCATTGGTGTTGTCACTTTTGATTCCTGGACACAATGCAGCCCACTCCCTCTTTGGCTCCGAACTCCACTGTAGAAAACAAATTGCCTTTAAGATATGTGACCTCCTGTCCTTTTTTATTAGTTTCTGTTAGAGCTAATATTTCCTATTTGAATTTCTTCATTTCCTCTATACTAGTTTAATGTCCATCCAGAAATCTTTCTTTGTAAACCTGTAATCAGCTGGATAGACAAACAGGTGATTAGCTTATTGGGTCTTTGCACGAAAGAGGGCTGCCTCCGTTTGGCCTCTATTCAGACCACCATTTCTGGTTTATGGCTGTTTATTTGATATTATCAGCTTACCTTCAAATATAGAGGTCATTCAGCTATCCACTACCCAGCATATATGCCTGGTAGGAGGTCCAGTATTCTCCCCCAGGACAAAGAAATAAATAACACCAATGTGACTTCTAATAAAGAAAAAAGGCAGCAGTGTGGCTACCAAAAAATGTATACAGAAAACATGTATCAATTTGACTACATAGAAAACAACAAAGAAAACACATCCATGATGCTGCAAGGAAAAAAAACATCAATGGGACTCCAAACAAAACAATAAAGAAAACACATTTGTGTGGCTGCAAGAAAAAAATCAATGGGGCTCCAATCAAAACAAGAAAGAAAACATGTATCAATGGGGGTACAAATAAATAAAATATGCACCAATATGGCTACAAGAAGGAAAATGAACACTATAAACATCAATCTAGCTACAAATACAGAAATAAATAAAACATTTCAATGTGGCAACAAAAAAAAAAGCATCAATGTGGCTACAAAGAAAACAACAAACACTATAAACATCAATGTGGCTACACAGAAAACAATAAACACCATAAACATCAATGTGGCTACACAGAAAGCAATAAACACTATAAAAATCAATGTGGCTATACAGAAAGCAATAAACACTATAAACATCAATGTGGGCTACAAAGAAAACAAACACTATAAACATCAATGTGGGCTACAAAGAAAACATGTCTTAGTGTGGCTTACCAACAAAAAATGCATTAATGTGAATAAAAAAAAAAAATTCAAAAAAAAAAAATGGATCAATGTTGCTACAAGAAATAACAGAAACATACATCAATACGACTGTAATAAAAGAATTCCTAAAACAGGGCTATTTCTTATATCAAGTGTAGACTTTAATCCAACAGATCCTTTCTCAACGTCTTTGTTGTTAGCTTTTTATAGTGCCTGTAGACAGAGAAGCTCGTATAATTGAAGATTTTCTATGGAGGTTTTAGATACAATAGCTTGCTTTCAAGATTTTATCAAGTGTTAACCAGGAGAGTGTTGTAGCAGGATTATCCATTTCAACATCCATGTCTTTTCTGATTGTCATTGAAAAATATGAATCTTTTATTATAACTTCTTTTTTCTTTTGTGTCAATTTTTTTTCTTCGTTTGTTAATGTTAAAATTTACGTGAAATATATTCAAAGTTTAGTCTCGTGTCTAACATTATCCTTAAACTTGCAATTTGTTGAATAGTAAATATAAGAGGGTTTTCGTAGACGAGAGAAGACTATAAGAGGGTTTTCGTAGACAAGAGAAGACTATATGAGGGTTTTCATAGACATGAGAAGAAAAATAAAAGAGGGTTTTCGTAGGCAAGAGAAGACTAAAAGGATTTTCGTAGACAAGAGAAGACTATAAGAGGGTTTTCGTAGGCAAGAGAAGACTATTATGGATCAGTATATTGGTTGAGTCTTGAGTAAGATCTTTTTTTCTTGTATGTGTGTAGTACTGGCTGCTGGGCATTTAATTGCATCCCCAGTCCTCACACATGAGTATCTGGCCTCCTATTGTGTTTAAAAATGTATCCATCATTGTTCCTCACTTCCTGAATTTGTTGACTATACTAGCTCTTTTCTTTCTTACCCACTCGCTGACTGTGGCACATGTTGTGGCATGCTTGATTATATGTGTTTTCTGTTGTCTGTTTTCCATTTTACGTATTCTATTGCACACACAAAAAAATAGCTAAAAATGAAAAATGGTTGAAGTTCAGCAAGAGAAAGACAAAGCAGTGGTCATATTGTAAATAGCATGCAGATGGATGTGGTTATTATGTCTAGGAAACAATTATTCAGAAATCAGTATCCAAGTAAATGAAACAAGTCTATAGCTCATAGAAGAAAGAATCATCAAATAGACAATCAAATAATGTGAAGAAGAAAATGTATAACTGCAGCATTATACAGAAAACTCAACAGTTCAGTTCAGTTGAAGTGTCATTTCTACATTGATGGTCGTATGCATTGGATCTCCAATGTCCTCTGTCTTATACCTTGATGTGAAATCTGTCAAGACATTCCATGCTGGTCTGATAACTTAACTTAATGTCTTTATACTGGTCTAGAAGACTCTGTTGAGTCTGTATACAACCAGTTTCATTTACATTTCCTTGCTAAAAGCTGTGCGCATCCAATCTATTCTTAATGCATTAACTGTCTCTGCCTCCACTACTTCCTGTGGCAATGCATTCCAAGCATTCACCACTCTCTGACTAAAAAAATATTTTCTAATATCTAATCTGGACCTTTCTTTAGTTAATTTTTAGCTTTGCCCTCTTGTTCTTGTAGGTGGTTGTAGCTATGCCCTCTTGTTATTGTAGGTCGTTGTATTTTGAAAAACTTGTTATAGTCTAATTGATCCTTTCTCTTGACTATCTTATAAACCTGAATTAAGTCACCTCGAATTCTTCTCTATTCTAGACACTGTATAGACACTCATGTCACATCTACTCCTTTAGGGACTGAAAATACAAAGAGAAAAGAAACAGAGATTATGAGAACAATTACAACTTACAATGAGATTGTGTTGGGAGACACACTACTACAAGATGTAGAACCATTCATGTGTCTTGGTAGTATTATAGACAAGGTAGGAGGTACAGATAAAGATATCAAAATGAGAGTACAATGAAACTAAAGGAGTTTTCTCTGCATTGAGGAACTTATATAAATCAGTAACAATAACGGCGTGGTTAAGTGGCACGGCTCACAATCCGAAGGTGCTGGGTTCGATCCCCATCACAGCACCGGCCGATACCCCGGGGAAGCAAACCCTTAGAAAATGCAGGAGGAAGCAGACCCTTACATAAAATGCATGCTGAAGTCGGATGCACTGGGCCGACAGGCGCAAAATAAAAACACAGTGCAACGCACACCGTCTTGGGGATAAGAGAAATAAGGCGAACGCAAAAACAAAAAAAAGTGACAATATGTAACTACTATGCGAAACAATTTCTTTTGTGTGGCTATGTATCATGGAGGATGCACTGAATAACTTATTCATATTCAATTTGGTGCAAAATAAGGCATTTTATTAACTATTTAATTTGTCTTTTTTGTAACATTGTGCTTGTTGTCTATTCTGATTTGTGTGTTATTGTTGTGAATTATTGTATCCACGGCAAAAAATGCATTCTTGGTGGTGTATCCAAACTCTTTGACAGTTCAACCTGTTCATACAAATTAAACTGAGTGTTGTTAACAGATGCGGATGTAAGGGAAGCCTATGTGAAATAGATGCAGAGAAGAAAAAAAGGAAAATGGCAAAATGAACTGACTTCATTGCAGATCAGATCAGGTCAGGTCATCCCGTAACCGGTGATGTCGTTGGGGCACACATGAAGAAATCCTCACAACCACACACCATCCCTCTCTGTCAGTGGCTGCTCTATCTGTGCCTCCTCTGGTTGGAGATTGGTCCATTCCTTTATGTTGTCCTCCCACCTCTTTTTGCGACAACCTCTTCGTCATCTGCTATGCACCTTTCCGTACAGCATCGTATTTGCAAGACCATTAGATCTCGATATGTGCCCGTACCAAGCACGTTTCCTTTTTTTGACAGTTGCCAAGAGGTCTTCAAAAGGCCCTATTGCTGTTGTAATTCTTTCTCATATTTCCTCACTTGTAACTCGGTCTTTGTACGTGACATATAAGTCTTCCTGAACATCTCATCTCCAAGGTCAGCTGTAATTGTCCATGTCTCACAAGCATAGAGGAATGTTGACAGGACCATTGAACGCATTAATCTGGTCTTCGTACATATGGCTAGCCGTTTATATTGCCAGATTTTGTTAAGCTGTGCAAGCGCTGCAATTGTCTATTCTATTCTGGCCAACACCTCACATTTTGATTCTTCATCACTGACAATGGAACCCAGATATTTAAAACAGTCGACTATTTCGAGTTCCTGGCCATTAGCTTTTACCCCACAGTTGAAGCCCTCGGGGTTGTTGGTAATTAATTTTGTCTTCACATCGTTAATCTCCATACCATAGTGAGTTGCTTGGGGGACGGCATGGCTTAGTGGTTAAGTGACATGGCTCACAATCCGAAGGTGCTGGATTTCTTCTTCGTACGCAGTCAGACAGTAACCATTATTTTTTCGAAAAAAGCGGCGGTCATCCTGAGGCTCTCGCCACTGCCATAGAGCTTGTCTTGCAGTTCCACTGGTAATGGCCACATCTGCTCTCTCTGATCCTCGTATGTCGGGCAGTTCTGCAGCAGATGTTCAGCGGTCATTTTACCAGTACCGCACGGGCATTCGTCGGTACACCCTATCTTCAATTTGTTGAATAGGTGGTACCTCAGTCTGTTGTGGCCAGTGCGAAGTCTTAAGACAACGACCTGCTCTCTTCGGTTCAACTGGTAATAGGCATCGTTTTTGGTGTAACCAGTATGTTCGGTTTCCCATTTGGTCATGTATCTGGCTTTGATAAGCCGTTTTGACTCTTCGTACGTCATACTGGTATCTGTTTGTGGTAGTCTTGCACCTTCTTTTGCCAGTCTGTCTGCCTCCTCGTTGCCTTGGATGTTACAGTGTGACGGGACCCACTGTACCACTACCCTTTTTGGTGCGGACTGCTGGCACAGTTTGCAGAGTGCTGCTCTTAAGTCATTAAGCTCAGTGTTTTTCTGGCTTTTTAGCGCTGTGACTACGGCGAGAGCATCTGTCAGCAGGACTATATGGCTCTCATTTTCACTGGATTTGATTCCCATCACTGCACCGGCTGTTACCCCAGGGAAAATGTAAATCGTAGTGCAATGCACACCGCCTTGGGGAATAGAGAAATAAGGCGAACACATAAAAAAAAAAAAAAGCTGCTTCATTGAGCCTTCTGACCCATTCCTGTAGTTCTGCTTTTGTGCCCGCCAACTCGTCTATGCCATCTGCAAAACGAAGGTTGGTAACCGTTCGGACAACATCCTGCTACTTGCAAAGCCCTTTTCAGAGCTGGGTAGTTGGAGTTTGAGAATGAGCGAAGAAAAAGACGGAACACATTTTTTATTACTTAATTTTGACATAGTGGTACAACCTGGCTGTTCATGGATCCAAACATTGAGCTAGTGGTTTATGGGCTGTACCTCTAACCACTAGACTACCTCCCTGGCAGCACACTGTAAATATCTATGACCTGCACTCAGTTCACAGTTCTATCATAAAGTTTGTCTGTCAACAAGAGATATTTTGTAACCCAAGACCAGCTTACGGAAAACATGACAGTTTTTCTTTTCTGCTTTGCATCCTGCATTCCCTCCTTACAAAAGCATTAGACAACTTGCGGAAATCGTTTCTGTATTAATTATGTTTTACATGATGAGATTGCTAACCCTATGCACAACCCTCTTTAGTCATTACTCGTGACATGCTTGGAAGGCTTCCCAGGATCCACACTAGTGAGATACACTTTTATTAACTTCAAAAATGAGACTAGCAACTTCATTATGTAAATTTGCAACTGAAATCACCACTGCAAATACTTGGATGCAGATTTTCTGCAAGGAGCCATCTGTTATGGTGACCTTATGCTTCTCTTGGAGCAAAAAAGTGAATGATGGAAGTCATACATTGTGTTGGTGAGGATGAAGCTTCCAATGTTAATACATATGGCTATCTCATTTAGAATGCCGTAAAGTGTGTTGTGGTAATGAAATATCCACTTTACATCCAGAGTGTGATGGGACAATGAAACATCCACTTTACATCCAGAGTTTGTTGTGACAATGAATCATCCATTTTATATCCAGTGCCTCAGGCTGCCCTACAGTTAACAAAATGAGATCACCCAAGATGTCCCAGATGGCAGCTGATAACTTTGATCCAGAGCAGTATTGGTTATCAGAGAGTACCTAGTAAGTTTTCACTCACACACCCAGAATACCTAATGAGTTTTATAGCTTCTCTCACTCACACACCCAAAATACCTAATGAGTTTTATAGCTTCTCTCACTCACACACCCAAAATACATAGTGAGTTTTATACCTTTTGTCACTCACACACCAAGAATACCTAATGAGTTTTATAGCTTCTCTCACTCACACACCCAAAATACCTAATGAGTTTTATAGCTTCTCTCACTCACACACCCAAAATACATAGTGAGTTTTATACCTTTTGTCACTCACACACCAAGAATACCTAATGAGTTTTATAGCTTCTCTCACTCACACACCCAAAATACCTAGTGAGTTTTATAGCTTCTCTCACTCACACACCCAAAATACATATGTGTCTGGAATAAATTTTGTTAACAATCAGATTTATAAATAGTACTGATTAATATTCTAAAATGGAAAAAAAAAGTTATTTGCAAAATATATTTGATCTCTCGTTAGTTTAATTAGGCATGTTTTTGTATCACTGAGACCTCTCACACTCAATAGGCTTAAGTCTGTTTTGTTTTCTTGTTTATGTGTTTTGTGATACTCAAACACTTGGAATCCAGGTATTCAAACAGGTGTATGCCTGCTGCCAGGTAACTGAAGGATAGTCGTATTACATGTACATTCTTTGTGGGGGCATTTTTTGTTTCCTGCAGCGTACTAGGCTTGGAGGAAGGTAGGTTGCATATTGGGTAGGAATTAAATTACTTTTAGAATTTTGCCCAAACAACAGCTAACAGCCTGCTCTTATTGATTTTCAACTGCCCAGAGTTGCTGATTGGTCAGACCTATGATCCAGTAGATCTGTGTTGAGCTGATTGGTCAGACCTATGATCCAGTGCATCCAATAGATCTGTGTTGAGCTGATTGGTCAGACCTATGATCCAGTAGATCTGTGTTGAGCTGATTGGTCAGACCTATGATCCAGTAGATCTGTGTTGAGCTGATTGGTCAGACCTATGATCCAGTGCATCCTATTTCAGCAGTCATCTCTGTCAGATCAACCCTCAATATCTACTGACTATCCATGGCCTGCTTATAGGGCCCGGCATTTTGATCTGTCTGGCTCCCACTTTTGGACCTGTCTGGCTCCCACTTTTGGACCTGTCTGGCTCCAACTTTTGGACCTGTCTGATTCCCACATTTTGACCTGTCTAGTTCCCACTTTTTGACCTGTCTGGCTCCAACTTTTTGACCTGTCTGGTGTGGCAGAGTCCAGGTTGTCACTGCGGTTTTTCTATCTATAATGTTACCATATGCATCCACATCATTCAAGACCACACATAGTAAATAACATATCAAACGGCAGGTAATAGTACATGCTTATTTACATCACTAAAACCAACAAAACAGAACATAATAAACTATATTATTACAAATGAACATACACAATATTATTGAACTGAGTGCAATGAGATTACAAACAACACAAGAAATGATGTTCGTCCATCACAATTCATAAAAACCACTTTCTTTGTTCAGTCGTGTGGACAGTCTTTTCTTGCTGTGTCTGCTGAAATGGGTGACCTGCTCTGTAATTTAGATTAAAGTGTGGAAGAAACTGCGCTTTTTTTCAACCTCACTCTCTGGTTCTGAGCTACCTTTGGCCAGTGGCAAGATATTTATCGAGATAACTGAAGATAGCATAGGATGCAGATTTTTCCTCATGGTTTACTCCTGAAGCCTTTCCTTAGTGTCATTCATATAGCTGATATTATATAGTCTCATGCAGTATCAGAGCTGTCCAATGGTCCTCTGTGGGATGTCTGATCCAGCCATCTTCTAGTTTGGATCTTTCTCTATTTAGTTGTTATTGGCATGAATTACTCTGAATTCATATCACTCAAAATGTTGCAGCAAGACCTACTAACCTCTGTCTGTCACTAACCCCCCTCCCATTTTCTTTTGTTGGTGAGTGGCCTTGGCACACATTCAGGTACCTTTGTTCTCATTGTCTCCTACCTCATCACCCCTGCCTCAAACGCTCATGCTTCGGCTGGAACTGTTACACTGGCTTCCACTTTTTGACCTGTCTGGCTCCGACTTTTTGACCTGTCTGGCTCTTACTTTTTACCTATCTGGCTTGAGAGACCTTGCTGGTACAGGGACACACAAGCTCTTCTACCGTAACAAGATGGAGCGATGAGAGGAACATCAAACATGACTTTCTATATGAAGTAAGTATGACTTATGACATGGACTGACAATCAAAAAGAAGTTAATCAAGTGAAAGTCATTTTTATTCTAACGGTTTATGTTTTGTGCTTTATAGTTGTCCCTTTGTTGGATGTGATGGCTCAGGGCATTCCAACAAAAGTTTTCAGACCCAGCATAGTATATCTGGCTGCCCTCATGCCAGTGCAACTCTGAAGAGGGCCCAGCTTTCTCCCAAAGAGTTTACAATCTTACAGATGAGAGCACAAGCTGGAGAAGGTAAGTTATAGTCTCATGTTATACCTCTTCTTGCAGTTACATTGTTGTCTAATTCCTCTAACTATAGTTACAACCTCATATAGTTTCCTCTACTTATAGTTACAGCCTCATATCATTTCTCTGCCTATAGTTACAGCCTCATATTACTCCTCTACCTGTAGTTGCAGCCTCGTGTTATTCCCTTGCCTGTAGTTGCAGCCTCATGATATTCTATTCTCTATAGATATAGCCTCATTTAATTCCTGCAGTAACATCCTCATGTTATTCCTCCTCCTGCAGTAATAGCCTCATGTTGTTCCTCCTCCTGCAGTAACAGCCTCATGTTGTTCCTCCTCCTGCAGTAACAGCCTCATGTTGTTCCTCTTCCTACAGCCTCATGTTGTTCCTCTTCCTACAGCCTCATGTTGCTCCTCTTCCTACAGCCTCATGTTATTACCTAACCATCGTCTACAGCCTCATGTTATTACCTAACCAGCAGCTAGAGCCTCATGTTGTTCCTCTTCCTACAGCCTCATGTTGTTCCTCTTCCTACAGCCTCATGTTGCTCCTCTTCCTACAGCCTCATGTTATTACCTAACCATCATCTACAGCCTCATGTTATTACCTAACCAGCAGCTAGAGCCTCATGTTGTTCCTCTTCCTACAGCCTCATGTTGTTCCTCTTCCTACAGCCTCATGTTGTTCCTCTTCCTACAGCCTCATGTTATTACCTAACCTACAGTTACAGCCTCGTGTTGCTCCTCTTCCTACAGCCTCATGTTGTTCCTCTTCCTACAGCCTCATGTTGTTCCTCTTCCTACAGCCTCATGTTATTACCTAACCTACAGTTACAGCCTCGTGTTGCTCCTCTTCCTACAGCCTCATGTTGTTCCTCCTCCTACAGCCTCATGTTGCTCCTCTTCCTACAGCCTCATGTTGCTCCTCTTCCTACAGCCTCATGTTGCTCCTCTTCCTACAGCCTCATGTTGTTCCTCTTCCTACAGCCTCATGTTGTTCCTCTTCCTACAGCCTCATGTTGTTCCTCTTCCTACAGCCTCATGTTGTTCCTCTTCCTACAGCCTCATGCTGCTCCTCTTCCTACAGCCTCATGTTATTACCTAACCTACAGCCTCATGTTGCTCCTCTTCCTACAGCCTCATGTTATTACCTAACCTACAGCCTCATGTTGTTCCTCTTCCTACAGCCTCATGTTATTACCTAACCTACAGCCTCATGTTGTTCCTCTTCCTACAGCCTCATGTTATTACCTAACCTACAGCCTCATGTTGCTCCTCTTCCTACAGCCTCATGTTGTTCCTCTTCCTACAGCCTCATGTTGTTACCTAACCTACAGTTACAGCCTCATGTTGCTCCTCTTCCTACAGCCTCATGTTATTACCTAACCTACAGTTACAGCCTCATGTTGCTCCTCTTCCTACAGCCTCATGTTGTTCCTCTTCCTACAGCCTCATGTTATTACCTAACCTACAGCCTCATGTTGTTCCTCTTCCTACAGCCTCATGTTGTTCCTCTTCCTACAGCCTCATGTTGTTCCTCTTCCTACAGCCTCATGTTATTACCTAACCTACAGCCTCATGTTGTTCCTCTTCCTACAGCCTCATGTTGCTCCTCTTCCTACAGCCTCATGTTGTTCCTCTTCCTACAGCCTCATGTTATTACCTAACCTACAGCCTCATGTTGTTCCTCTTCCTACAGCCTCATGTTGTTCCTCTTCCTACAGCCTCATGTTGCTCCTCTTCCTACAGCCTCATGTTATTACCTAACCTACAGCCTCATGTTGCTCCTCTTCCTACAGCCTCATGTTATTACCTAACCTACAGCCTCATGTTGTTCCTCTTCCTACAGCCTCATGTTATTACCTAACCTACAGCCTCATGTTGTTCCTCTTCCTACAGCCTCATGTTATTACCTAACCTACAGCCTCATGTTACTCCTCTTCCTACAGCCTCGTGTTGTTCCTCTTCCTACAGCCTCATGTTGTTCCTCTTCCTACAGCCTCATGTTGCTCCTCTTCCTACAGCCTCATGTTGCTCCTCTTCCTACAGCCTCATGTTATTACCTAACCTACAGTTACAGCCTCATGTTGCTCCTCTTCCTACAGCCACATGTTGCTCCTCTTCCTACAGCCTCATGTTATTACCTAACCTACAGCCTCATGTTGCTCCTCTTCCTACAGCCTCATGTTGTTCCTCTTCCTACAGCCTCATGTTGTTCCTCTTCCTACAGCCTCATGTTGCTCCTCTTCCTACAGCCTCATGTTGCTCCTCTTCCTACAGCCTCATGTTGCTCCTCTTCCTACAGCCTCATGTTGCTCCTCTTCCTACAGCCTCATGTTATTACCTAACCTACAGTTACAGCCTCATGTTGCTCCTCTTCCTACAGCCTCATGTTATTACCTAACCTACAGTTACAGCCTCATGTTGCTCCTCTTCCTACAGCCACATGTTGCTCCTCTTCCTACAGCCTCATGTTATTACCAAACCTACAGTTACGGCTTCATGTTGCTCCTCCTCCTACAGCCTCATGTTGTTCCTCTTCCTACAGCCTCATGTTGCTCCTCTTCCTACAGCCTCATGTTATTACCAAACCTACAGTTACGGCTTCATGTTGCTCCTCTTCCTACAGCCTCATGTTGTTCCTCTTCCTACAGCCTCATGTTGCTCCTCTTCCTACAGCCTCATGTTATTACCAAACCTACAGTTACGGCTTCATGTTGTTCCTCTTCCTACAGCCTCATGTTGTTCCTCTTCCTACAGCCTCATGTTGCTCCTCTTCCTACAGCCTCATGTTATTACCAAACCTACAGTTACAGCCTCATGTTGTTCCTCTTCCTACAGCCTCATGTTGCTCCTCTTCCTACAGCCTCATGTTATTACCAAACCTACAGTTACGGCTTCATGTTGCTCCTCCTCCTACAGCCTCATGTTGTTCCTCTTCCTACAGCCTCATGTTGCTCCTCTTCCTACAGCCTCATGTTATAACCAAACCTACAGTTACGGCTTCATGTTGCTCCTCTTCCTACAGCCTCATGTTGTTCCTCTTCCTACAGCCTCATGTTGCTCCTCTTCCTACAGCCTCATGTTATTACCAAACCTACAGTTACAGCCTCATGTTGTTCCTCTTCCCACAGCCTCATGTTGCTCCTCTTCCTACAGCCTCATGTTATTACCAAACCTACAGTTACAGCCTCATGTTGTTCCTCTTCCTACAGCCTCATGTTGCTCCTCTTCCTACAGCCTCATGTTATTACCAAACCTACAGTTACGGCTTCATGTTGCTATTCCTCCTACAGCCTCATGTTGTTCCTCTTCCTACAGCCTCATGTTGCTCCTCTTCCTACAGCCTCATGTTATTACCAAACCTACAGTTACGGCTTCATGTTGCTCCTCTTCCTACAGCCTCATGTTGTTCCTCTTCCTACAGCCTCATGTTGCTCCTCTTCCTACAGCCTCATGTTATTACCAAACCTACAGTTACAGCCTCATGTTGTTCCTCTTCCCACAGCCTCATGTTGCTCCTCTTCCTACAGCCTCATGTTATTACCAAACCTACAGTTACGGCTTCATGTTGCTCCTCTTCCTACAGCCTCATGTTGTTCCTCTTCCTACAGCCTCATGTTGCTCCTCTTCCTACAGCCTCATGTTATTACCAAACCTACAGTTACAGCCTCATGTTGTTCCTCTTCCTACAGCCTCATGTTGCTCCTCTTCCTACAGCCTCATGTTATTACCAAACCTACAGTTACGGCTTCATGTTGTTCTTCCTGCAGTTATGTGCACTTTTCTTAATTGCTATCCAACCGTCTGTGATTGCTTTCACCCATCAGATCTCCACTCCCTATTTTCCCCATTTCCCACAATCATCATCATCATTCCATTTGGATAGTCTCCACTCAGGATGCTTGCATAATAGCAATTGTATGATCTGTAAAATTAGTTTTTGATGTATACGTCTTCGTTTGTCATGAAAAGGTCATTTTGATACATTGTGTGGTAATTCAGAATGAAGCTGCACTATTTGCACCATTCAACCAGACACATCTGGTTTGAGCATGGAATTTTTGGGGCTTGGTTTGCCTTCCCTCTTTGGTCACTATTCTTTCAGGCAGGCTGTATGGGTACAGTCGGTTTCCAGGGTTGGAATAATGTCTTAATCAATTCTGATTTTCTGACCCTGCCACAAGAAGTGAGCTATGAGTCACTGGTTGTTGTTAGCTCATTCACTGCATCTTTGGTTGCGTAGTATAGAGAAAATATGTGCAAAAGAGATGCCAAACTAAGACAGCTTGGTAAAGTACCTTAGAAACTGAAATAGAAATCATGAACTGAAAGTGGAACGGTGTATGAGCTGCAGTGGCCAGCAACCCAAAGCTGACTGCTAGTGCCAGGGCCAGCAACCCAAAGCTGACTGCTAGTGCCAGGGCCAGCAACCCAAAGCTGACTGCTAGTGCCAGGGCCAGCGAACCAGAGCTGACTGCTAGTGCCAGGGCCAGCAACCCAAAGCTGACTGCTAGTGCCAGGGCCAGCGAACCAGAGCTGACTGCTAGTGCCAGGGCCAGCAACCCAAAGCTGACTGCTAGTGCCAAGGCCAGCGAACCAGAGCTGACTGCTAGTGCCAGGGCCAGCGAACCAGAGCTGACTGGTAGGGCCAGCGAACCAGAGCTGACTGCTAGTGCCAGGGCCAGCGAACCAGAGCTGACTGCTAGTGCCAGGGCCAGCGAACCAGAGCTGACTGCTAGTGCCAAGGCCAGCGAACCAGAGCTGACTGCTAGTGCCAGGGCCAGCAACCCAAAGCTGACTGCTAGTGCCAGGGCCAGCGAACCAGAGCTGACTGCTAGTGCCAGGGCCAGCGAACCAGAGCTGACTGCTAGTGCCAGGGCCAGCAACCCATAGCTGACTGCTAGTGCCAGGGCCAGCAACCCATAGCTGACTGCTAGTGCCAGGGCCAGCAACCCAAAGCTGACTGCTAGTGCCAGGGCCAGCGAACCAGAGCTGACTGCTAGTGCCAGGGCCAGCAACCCAAAGCTGACTGCTAGTGCCAGGGCCAGCGAACCAGAGCTAGTGCCAGGGCCAGCAACCCAAAGCTGACTGCTAGTGCCAGGGCCAGCGAACCAGAGCTGACTGCTAGTGCCAGGGCCAGCGAACCAGAGCTGACTGCTAGTGCCAGGGCCAGCAACCCAATGCTGACTGCTAGTGCCAGGGCCAGCAACCCAAAGCTTACTGCTAGTGCCAGGGCCAGCAACCCAAAGCTGACTGCTAGTGCCAGGGCCAGCGAACCAGAGCTAGTGCCAGGACCAGCAACCCAAAGCTGACTGCTAGTGCCAGGGCCAGCGAACCAGAGCTGACTGCTAGTGCCAGGGCCAGCAACCCAGAGCTGCCAAGACCCTTCTACACAGGCTGCAACAGAGAAGATTGTCTAAGGAGAAGAAATTGGATAGGGAAGTCTAGCCTGGTACCCAAAAATGCTTCCTAAAGTCAGATGTGTCGGACCGAACATGTGCAAATATCACAGTCAAGCTGTAAACTATGACACATTCCATTCTCTGGACAACATTGTGCTACTTACAAAGCTCTTTTCAAGACTTGGCAACAGGAGTTTGAGAATTAACGGTAAAGAATAAGATTAAAGAGAATTGGGACACAGCACAGTATAAAGGATGGCTAAAACCTAGCACAGTGGAAGGAGTTTGTTGTTGGCCTGAAGGATGCCATCAAGCACGATGGTCACTGACTGCTTTGTCAGTTACTGAGGAAGAGCATAAGATGGGAACCCATCTGGAGAATCTCCCACATGGTGTCCATCTCTTTTTCCCATTTTTGACTAGGCCTGTATTCTCATCTACCAATCCTCTCCATCCTCTGTTTCTCCTATAGCTAGACCCCCATTTCTGTCTTCTGTTACTTGTATGTCCACCCTCTTTCTCTACCAGAACTACATTACCCTTTTCTCATGTAACACCATCAGCGTCCCCATTTTTTCCCATATCTCTAATCCCTATATGGTCCTTCTCTCTCTAGACTTTCTGTCAGTATTTCATACTTTTGCACAATGTCAACTTCCCTCACTATCATCATTCTTATGGTTGGCTCTTTTTAGGTCTGGTCTGTACATTAATAACTTTACTGACCTTAACTTAACGTCTTTTATACTGGTTTAATAGAGTCTGTATACAACCAGTTTCTTGGAGGGAGGTTTAACCATCCATCTTAATAGACTGAAACACTAGAGCTAAGGAGACCCACAGCCAGTTAGGTGCCATCTATAGCTGCTCATAGCAAACCACCTGGGGGAATGGTAGAAATAATTTGGGTAGATTTTTAACTATAATTTTTTTTTTAATTTTGTCATGGCAGAGGCCGTTAAGCCTACTCTTTTCGATTTCCAGCTGCCGAGGGATTTTTAACGTGCTCGACGCTGAATATGGAAGTCCGATCGCACTACCCAGAGATCAGGGGAATTTTTACCAGAAGATCGACATGAAAAAAATCCCAGTCTCCACCATTATTCAAACCAGCGACCCGAGGCGGACACCTTACTGACCTTTCACTGAAACTAGGATGCCTGAAAGTTTAAAAAAATGAACACTTCATCATGTGTACTGTGTCAAGTACACAAACAATTAATGTGTATCAATGCCCAAGGCAGTGGGCTTGTTTTTATTTCACATGACTTACAGCAAGTATTTTCAAGTGTGAAATTAAGCACAATCAAATATTGTTTTAACCAGAAAACTACAAAGTATTCAGAGATAATGTTTCTTTCCTGCCAGATTTCCTGTTAAAACTGCTGGCTCATTTGATAGCAGATTTGTATTTCCAAAAATAATGTTAATCTTTTTATTTTGTTTCTGTCTAACAGAAGTAGAATATGATGAAGACCTTCGGCTCCTGGATGAGGAGATAGAGGAGCTGAGAGCTGCCAATATCGAGTTAGAGGCAAGAGTATCCTCACACCAGAATCTGGTCAGTGCACGAGAGTTGGATGTCATCCAATTTGTCTGCCAGAATGAGGCCACAGGGTCGAGAATTAAAGATCTGAGTCACAAGCTGAGATGTCTTCAAGAGAATCTTGTCCAGGCCCTGGCACCTGTTCTAACACAATATCCCGAACTCGGAGACAGTGACCAGCTGTGTGTCAGCTCTGTGGGAGATTTAGTCAGCAGGCTTCAAACTTGCTGCAACCAGAGGTCCAGTGAAACTGACCATATTGCTTCAGCAGTCTCAGCTGCTGTAGCTGAAATTACTGTAAGCTAAATGGCTATATTCTCATTAGCCATGTTCAAGTAATTTTTTCTTCTCAGTGTTTTTGTTGTTTGTTGCCACTTAGTGATAGTGTTAACCTTAGCGCATTGCTGTCAAAGTAATTTTGACACACTTGGCCAACAAATTGGAAATTGGAAAAAAAAAGGGGGGGGAATAAATTTTCACTTTCATCTTCTTGTATCTCAGAAGCTAACAAACACACATCAAAAACAATAACACCAAGTTCTTTATTCAATTGTGTCTCTGTATACACACAAGAAAATCATATTTATTGACCAACAAACAGAAAAGTTAAAAGCTTTGAAAGTCAACTACCATAGCAAAATATAAAGTTGCGAAAATTTTTACCAAAAAAATGTAACCTGCTAAAGGTTAAGAATTGTAATCATTTTGATCAATGTTTTATTGTTACCACCAGTGTGTTACCTAAGCCCAAAATGGGAACACAAAATAGCAACACTGTAACATGCCAGGCTTGTCATAAGAGGTGACTAAGGAGGGGTCAGGGTCATGGGCTGGCTTCCCGATGCTGTAAAAACTATGTCACAATGAAAAGAAAAAACATTTATCACACTATGCTAGAAGAGGAGAGACTAAATGACAAATTCAAGTGTTTATATCGTATTCATCATTATACAAATGGCTAACTCAAGTATTTTGATCTTATCCATTGCCATACAAATAAGTCAAGTATTTTTATCATATTCATTGTCATACAAATGATTAAGTCAAGTATTTTGATCTTATCCATTGTTATACAACTAAGTCCCGTATTTTGATCATATTCATTATCATAGAAATGACAAAGTCAGGACATGACACATCCCAGGTGCTAGGTCACAACTGTACCTGGAAATATTGCTACGTTACTTCACATTCCAGGACCAGTGTCATATTGACTCTCGCTTGGTGGTATAGCCTTTTTATATAGCACTTTAACTGGCTCCTGCATTTTTGAACCTAGCTTGTACACCCTAAACCAATGAACTGTCAAGTATTTTGACCATATCCACTGTCATAACTAATGTCTTTATACTGGTTTAGAAGAATCTACAGAGTATGCACAACCAGTTTCTTGGAGGGTGGTTTTTACCAATGTCGTAATAGAATCAAACACGAGCTAAGTAGACCTGCAGCCACTTAGGTGCCATCTATAGCCGCTCCAAACAAACCACCTGGGGAAAGGTACAAATAACTTGGGTAGATTTTTTATTTTGTCCAGACATCGGCCGTTAAGCCTACTCTGTTTGGTTTCCAGCTGCCACGAAGGAATTTTTAACACGCTTGACACTGAACATGAGAGTCCGATCTCACTAGTCAGAG
Source organism: Ariolimax columbianus (assembly GCA_036924085.1). NCBI lineage: Eukaryota > Metazoa > Mollusca > Gastropoda > Stylommatophora > Arionidae > Ariolimax > Ariolimax columbianus. The sequence goes on from JAVGWX010000010.1 coordinate 84,333,603, forward strand.
AGCAGGGCAATTTTTATCAAAAGATCCACATAAAAAAAAATTCCCGGTCTCCACCATGATTCAAACACATGACCTCCAGCATCTGAGACGGACACCTTACCTTGAGACCACTGAGTCATACAAGAGCCTAGCAGAAAACACATTTAATATTGACGTATTCTGTTCATCTACTCCTTGTGGCTTTTTGTTCCATAAGAAGCATAGGATGAACCACTGCAGCAGACCTCCAGAGGACGTTGGACCAATATATTACTGTGTCATCTTGGAGTGGTGTTTTCTGATAAAACATTTGTAACATGATATGTTGCTAGCCTCATGCACAACCCTCTTTAATTGTTTTATGCATACCTGGAAAACGGCTGCAGTGGCCTTACTGCGTGTGATCACAAGGGTGATGTATTACTTTGATGCAGATAAATTGTCCATTGTCTTGTCTTATCCACTTGTGCCATAAGGCAACCTAACCTAGAGAGCCGTAGCTTTGTGTCCAGGGCCAGATGCATCACTGTAGTAAATTCTTATCCCATGACGATGTAGAATATCTGCAACATTTCCTATCCATCTTGGTCTGCCACAGTTGCAAAAACTCGAACGACATGCATTTAGGTGCACAGGGGTAGTTCGTCAGGTTGCATTCTCATTAGGTTGCTGAGCCACTTGTTTCTCTCCTCATCAATATATTCAATGCGGGGTCCTGCTTCAACCATGTTTCGCACCTCTGCATTGCACATTCTGTTGTCTCTCATAGTAATGTTGGTGGTTTTCAGGAGGCATCTCATCTCGCATGTCATGATCTTTTTATCGAGAGAATTTGTGAAAGTCCTCATTAACTTTACTATATCTTCAGCCCCAGAAACAAAACAACTCTAACTCTGTTTGACCTGATACGCCACACCCATCCACAACGTTTACTCACCTTTTTCATTATGAATAGTAAAGTGCAGTGGACTTGTTCTCTCCTCCCCAAAAAGGGGCACTATAAACCGCACTTAGTTCTTTGTGTACCTGTACTTCTGCAGGGACAGATGGTCCCGTACAGGTCCCAGCTCTGGCGTGAGCTGGACATAGCCAGGAGAAAGATTTCCTGCTTAGCGGGTTCGGCTCGAACAGCTTTTTACTCCACTGCGTTGGGACAAGAGGGTGGTAAACCGATGTGTGAGTCCATCTTAATAGACTCAAACACTACAGCAAAGTAAACTCACAGCCTGTTAGGTGCATCTATGATGCTCTTAACAAACCACCTAACCATAGTCTGTGTTATGACATGTCACACAGTTAAATCACATCTTACGACATGCTCACTGTGGGGGAGTGGTCCTATTCTCGTTCTTGTCGTACACAAAGACCCCCAGCGATCACTCAGGAACCACATTGTTACAGTCAATAGAAGCTTAACATTCTGTTCTTCTAATGTGCTTGATTTTTGTGGTTGTTTGTGGGAATGTCAATGATAGTTTATTGATGCAGTCTGTATATGACCTAAATGTTTTATTTCTACATAAAACTGGGATGTTCAATTTGTAGTATACACAAAATTGGGATGTTTAATTTGTAGTCTACACACAAGTGATCGTCAAACTGTATAAAGCTTTAGTTAGACCTAGATTGGAGTACTGTGTACAGGTGTGGAGTCCTTATCATAGAGGGAACATAAACATGCTAGAAAGAATACAAAAATGAGCAACAAAGATGATAGTGGGATTCCAGAATTACAGTTATGAGGAACGACTCAGAAAAACCGGCCTACAGTGTCTCGAAGAGAGAAGAATTCGTGGTGACTTAATACAGGTTTATAAGATGATCAGAGGAATCGATAAATTAGACTATAAGAAGTTTTTTAAAATACAGCCACCTACAATAACACGAGGGCATAGCTACAAGCTGACTAAAGAGAGGTCCAGGCTAGATATTAGGAAATATTTTTTTAGTCAGAGAGTGGTGTCTGCTTGGAATGCATTGCCAGGGGAGGTAGTGGAGGCAGGGACAGTTAATGCATTTAAGAATAAACTGGATGCGCATAGCTTTTAGAGCAAGGTGATGTAAATGTAACTGGTTGTATACAGACTCTGCAGGGTCTTCTAAACCAATATAAAGACGTTAAGTTAAGTTAATTGGGATGTTTAATTTGTAGTCTACACAAAATTGGGATGTTTCTTCTTCTTCTTCTTCGTACGCAGTCAGACAGTAACAATTATTTTTTCGAAAAAGGCGGCGGTCATCCTGAGGCTCTCGCCACTGCCATAGAGCTTGTCTTGCAGTTCCACTGGTAATGGCCACATCTGCTCTCTCTGATCCTCGTATGTCGGGCAGTTCTGCAGCAGATGTTCAGCGGTCATTTTACCAGTACCGCACGGGCATTCGTCGGTACACCCTATCTTCAATTTGTTGAATAGGTGGTACCTCAGTCTGTTGTGGCCAGTGCAAAGTCTTAAGACAACGACCTGCTCTCTTCGGTTCAACTGGTAATAGGCATCGTTTTTGGTGTAACCAGTATGTTCGGTTTCCCATTTGTTCATGTATCTGGCTTTGATAAGCCGTTTTGACTCTTCGTACGTCATACTGGTATCTGTTTGTGGTAGTCTTGCACCTTCTTTTGCCAGTCTGTCTGCCTCCTCGTTGCCTTGGATGTTGCAGTGTGACGGAACCCACTGTACCACTACCCTTTTTGGTGCGGACTGCTGGCACAGTTTGCAGAGTGCTGCTCTTAAGTCATTAAGCTCAGTGTTTTTCTGGCTTTTTAGCGCTGTGACTACGGCGAGAGCATCTGTAAGCAGGACTATATGGCTCTCATTTTCACTGTGTGTCACCATTTCTTCCACTGCCGCCCTCAGTGCCTCTGCCTCCGCTCTGAAATTGCTTGTGTACTTACCAGTAGCGAGTGACAGTGTTATTTGTCTGCCATTTGGTAGGTTCAGGAATGCTCCTGCCCCTCCGTTCTGTGTAGTGTTTGTTACAGAACCGTCGGTGTATGCATGGGTCCAGTCCATGCTTGGGTAGCTTTTCGTTTTGAAGCTTAGGGTAGTATCTCTCCTTTCTTTTTCAGTCTGGCAGTTTTTGTTTGCAATACCTGGTATATTTTCTACCACTTCTGGAAATATATCCTGCCTCCAGGTAGGTTTTCGTACAGTAGTGATGGGTTTTGGTGTTGTTAGTGCGTTTATGGGATCTTTGCTTTGGCTATTTCTGCAAAGTTTCTCCGCTTTAATTTCCCATTTACCAAATTGTTTAGTCTCTGGTGCATTGGATGGTCAGTCAGTCTTCGGAGTTTCTCTGACTGCAGCTGGGCTCTGCAGTCTCTTCTATCGGTCATGGATTGCAGTTTTGTAATCTTTTCTTCAAGTTCTACAATTGGCGTTGACTTCATGCCACCTGTTATAATTCTCATGGCTTGGTTTTGAAGTTTGTTAACTTTATCGAAGTTCGCCTTTGCTGCTGTTGTCCATGCCGCAATGCCATACTCGAGAACTGGTCTCACTCTTCCAGTATACAGTTTCTTTAGTATGCCTTCGTCTGCTCCCCAGCTTGTGCCAGCAAGTTTCCTCATGATTGCCATTCTTTCTCTGGCTTTCATTCGGTTTCTCTCAATCTGACTTTTCCATGTCATGCGCCGATCAAATGTGACTCCCAGATAGGTTGGGTTGTCGTTTGGCTGCAGGAATTTGCCATTTAGACTTAATTTGGTACTTTGGAGTTTTAATGAAAGCGAGAATATTGTGCATGTGGTTTTCTCCTCATTTATTTTGACCAGCCATGAGTTCGCCCACTCTTCCAGCGATGTTAGGGCCGTCTGCATCCGATTTCTTGCTATGGTGAGATTCTTTTCAGAGGTCCACATAGCCAGATCGTCTGCAAACATTGAGCTATGGACTCTTCTTGGTATATTCTCTGTAATATCGTTTATATATACCAGGAAGAGTGTGGGTGACAATACTCCCTGCTCGAGTGTCACCTTTTTGCTCATCTGCCCTTGTACTTGGACTCTGGCCGTTCTTTGTTTGAGGTAGTGGTTGATCCACTTGTACATCTTCCCACCGACATCACTTCTTCTTAGCTTGACTCTAAGTCCATCCTTCCAGACTTTGTCAAATGCCTTTTCCAGATCCACCCAATCAGCTACTGTGTGTTTCTGTGCCTGGTAGGCATCTTCTATCTCCTGGGCTATGAGGATGACCTGGTCCTCAGTGGATCTGTGCTGTCTGAAGCCGGCTTGCTGTGGAATTAGTATTCGTTTTTCTTCCAGATGCCACATCAGTCTGGTGTTTATCATCCGTTCCATCAGCTTGCCGACACAGCTCAGTAGGCTGATGGGCCTGTATCCATTTGGATCTGTTTTATCCTTTCCTGTTTTTGGCACTGGTACCAGTATTGCGTCTTTCCATGCCTGGGGTACAATACCCCTTTTCCAGCTTTGGTTCAGGACTGATAGTAATTTCCTCTTCGCTGTTTGGCCCAGCCCCATCAGCATTTCGTTTGTGATCCCGTCTTTTCCGGGAGATTTCCTTTTCTTTAGTGTTCTCATAGCCTCTTCCATTTCGCGCATTGTTAGTTTGGCCATCATGTGCTCTTCAGGAGCCGTATTTATGTTTTCGTGTCCCTTTAGCTCTTCGCTAATGTCTGTATGCTTATCTGCAGGGACCTCGATGTGGTTTGCTCTGGCATAGTGATCGACAAAGGCGTTAGCGGCTTTCTTACCTGTGATCAAGTTCTCGCCCTGCTTGATAGTAATTTGTTTATTTGACGGGGTTTCGTCGTTCATGGCTCTGACTAGCTTCCATAGCTTGTTCCCGTCTTTGTCCAGGTTTAGACTTTCCGTTTTATTTTTCCAGCTTTCTCTTGCTGTTTGCCTGAGAGTGTGTTTGTACTTCGCCGCGGCGGCTTTGAGGGCGATGTTTGCCTCCATGGATTTTTCTCGCTCTGCCATGTTCCTAGCATTTGTTACTGCATCTTCCACTTTCTGCAACTCATCATTCCAGTAGGGCTTATAGTTTTTCCTAGCTCCTCTTGGGATGGTTTCAGTGGCGGCTTGCATTATTGCCTTGCTTAGGCTCTCTACCATGGGCTTCATTTTTGAGTGTCGTGTGTTGATGGTTTCGCACAGCCCATCTGTCAGGATTGCAAATCTGTCCCAGTCGGCTCGTTTGTAATTCCAACGTGGGAGCGGTTTTGTTTCCTGTGGGCCTACTTCCATGTCAATGGTTAGCCTGATCGGCCTGTGGTCGCTACCTGCCAGTTGGTTTAGCACCTGGCGGTCTATTTTATGGTGTATGTCCTGTGTGGAGAAGGCCAAATCTGGAGTCGAGGTGGTATGCCATGTTCTTGAATAGAAGCTAGGGCTATCCTCTGGCCTATTGATTAGGGAGAGATTTGCATCTATCTCCCAATCTTCCACTTCGTCACCTCTGCTGTCTGTGTCAGAGTATCCCCATCTCTCCGAGTGGCTGTTGAAATCTCCAACTACTATGCAGTTGGAGTCTCTGACCTCCATACTCGAGAGCGATAGGTCTCTATTTGGTGGATTGGGATGTTTAATATGTAGTCTACAAAAAAATTGGGATGTCTTATTTGTAGTTTACACAAGACTATTTTATTTGTAGATTATTGTAGGCAGAGATACATATATTTCTGTTCATGTACTTCGTGTAAAGCTAAAAGACATTTTTAGAGTTGACAACGTGTTAAGGCCAGCAATCTTGCTAATGTATAAAGTGAATTCTGTATCTCAGGAAGATAAGAGGTATTGTAGTTGATATGTCTTGATTCTAATGATAGTTGATATGTCTTGGTTTTAATGGTAGTTGATATGTCTTGGTTTTAATGATAGTTAATATGTCTTGGTTTTAATGATAGTTGATATGTCTTGGTTTTAATGGTAGTTGATATGTCTTGGTTTTAATGATAGTTATGTCTTGGTTTTAATGGTAGTTATGTCTTGGTTTTAATGATAGTTGATATGTCTTGGTTTTAATGATAGTTGATATGTCTTGGTTTTAATGATAGTTGATATGTCTTGGTTTTAATGGTAGTTGATATGTCTTGGTTTTAATGATAGTTGATATGTCTTGGTTTTAATGGTAGTTGATATGTCTTGGTTTTAACAAAAATGGTATATAGGTTACATGGTCAGAGATGAATTGATTTTATTTGTAGACTATAATAATGAGGCTTGCAGATTGTGCAGGGTCGAGAGATAAACACATTTTATATGGAGGTTATACCAGACAAAAAAAAGCACAAGCTCGGATCTTGCAGGAGTTACCTACATAATAAGTGTTGAAACTATCATTACTATGTTTCCCTGTCACTGGCGTCCAACAGGGAGATTTATAGGGCTGAAGTACAATGGCTGCCTGGTCCTGAGCTGTCACAGGCTATGTTGTTTATTTGACCCAAATAGGTAAATTGACTAGGACTTATCAGGGGTTGTACCTGAGTCTGGAGACTAGTAATCTAACTGGCAAGTCAATCAATGGATCTTTTGGTAGTAAGTCACAGTCAGGCTTAGGGCGGATCAGATGTCATTAGGCGATGTTTTTGTTAGGTGATGGTTTGATGTGCACTTTGTAGTTTGTGTTATGTTAGCACAGTCCCAGGTTTGCTAGGTGATGGTTTGATGTACACTTTGTAGTTTGTGTTATGTTAGCACAGTCCCAGGTTTGCTAGGTGATGGTTTGATGTGCACTTTGTAGTTTGTGTTATGTTAGGCGATGGTTTTCAGGATGGATCTTATTGTTTAGTTTGACACACACAAGCTAATGCGAGAGTGGGCTTAACATTGCTATCTAGAGTGGACTTGACATTGTGATGGCAATCTAGAGTGGGCTTGACATTGCTATCTAGAGTGGACTTGACATTGTGATAGCAATCTAGAGTGGGCTTAACATGGTCTATTATCTTCTATCAGGTGTAGGCATCTTTACTTTTTCTACGGTTTATAGTTTCTACAGAATGGGGTACCTTCTTCTTCTTCTTCGTACGCTGTCAAACGTCAACCTGTATTTTTTCGAAAAAAGCAGCAGTGATCCTGAGCTTGTCTAGTGTTGCCACTGGTGATGGCCACATGTGCTTTCTCTGGTCTTCGTATGTCGGGCAGTTTTGCAGCAGATGTTCAGCGGTCATTTTCCCTGTGCCACACGAGCATTCGTCAGTGCCACCCATCTTCAGTTTATTGAATAGATGGTACCTCAGTCTGTTGTGACCTGTGCGGAGTCTTAAGACCATGACCTGTTCTCTTCTGTTCAACTGGTAATAGGCATCATTTTTTGTGAAGCCAGTATGTTCTGTTTCGAATGGGGTACCAAACCCTCCCTAGTCATCTCTTATGATATGCCTGGCTATTATTTAGGCCCTGGCTGCACACAATCAAAGCAGAAGTGAAGCAGACTTATTATTTTGTGAGTTGCTACATCGTACTAGTCATTGTCTTGTCATTCTAGTCATGATACACCACAGGGAGCATCACTCCTCGCATAGTTTATGCTTTCTAATGCTTCCTATGCCAGCGATGAAAAACACAGATAAATCATCTACTTCTCAAGAAGTGAATGTTTTCTATCATTTCAGTTATAATGTGTATGCCTCCAGTATCCCACATATTGTCATTCCCCCCATTTAAAGGTTCATAAGACAGCCATTATGTATTTCATTCCATCCATTATGTGTTCATAAGCCAGCCATTATGTATGTCATTCCATCCATTATGTGTTCATAAGCCAGCCATTATGTATATCATTCCATTCATTATGTGTTCATAAGCCAGCCATTATGTATATCATTCCATTCATTATGTATATATATATAGTTATACTATATATATATATAGTTATACATTAGCACTTTGGCACATTAGCATTATATATATATATATTGATAAGTCAAATTATAGCTATTTTTCCAGCCTATATACCCATGTATATCTACTACCCCATTAAGTATTCTGTTGAATATTATCATTACAGTTATAGTAAGCATACTAGGAATATCACAGTCGCTCATTACAGACCTGTGTCCTAAATGAGGTTTTTCTCAGTTTTGTGCAATATTTCCAATTTTTTATTTTTAAGTATTCACAGCTATTGTTTATTTATTCCTTTATATTTGCAAACAGTTCTGGCATTTTCTCACAAAGTTGATCACATATCAGCCTGCTAATAGCAGAGTTTCCTAAAAACTGGTGCAGCGAACTTTGGGATTACCTCAAGCTATTTTTAAAAAGACAAACTAAGAAAATTTGCAAATGTACCATTTTGGTGTCAAATGAAACTATATCTGGTGAGGTTGTTAAAAACATGAAAGTCTCATTTCATGCAAAAATGGACTTGCTCTATCGATCCATCAGAAAAGGGGTTTCCTGGAGAGAATTAAGCATGTCAGATGGTGCAGAGACATGTGAATTTTGCTGTTGGTTTTAGCTTGTAAAGGTGAAACAAAATTAATAATCATAGGCATTGTTTAAAAATCCTGCAGACCTGGTGAAGTGTGAATAAATGCTTAGAAATCTCTGCTAGATGTTGAGAGATGATATGCAAGATAAACATAAGTCTAGAGATATGTACCAGTGAATGAAGGCTGATAACTTCAGGTCAAAATTATATTTATTCTGAGATAATGGACTTTTAAGCATCTTGGCATACTTGAGGTACAAATTTGAATGGTCTTTCTAGCCCATTTAGAATAGAAGACTCAACTCATGACACTGCACACACCGCCGTTCCCTGTGGTCAAAGGCCTGCTGAGTATGAAGTAAAACAAAGTACAGTAAAGATCATGTTATGTGCCGTAACAAGAAATATAGAGTAAGGCTGATATTATTTGGTGATCCACAGCCCATAATGGGTGATGTCAGTACCTCATGACCGCTTTTACATTCTAGATTGTTCTGGTACCCATTTCTGAGGCTGTGTTGACAACAGGAACCGGTTTGCGATCGGAAGCTGGGGATTGAATCCTGATCGCTTGGCTGGGAAGCTAGTGTACTAACCATTGCAGCTACATTGAAATGTTTGAAAAACAATATACCAAATACTTTACATAGAGTAGAAAAGCAAATAACTTGTTTCCCAGCTGATGAGCTGCAGCGGTCAGCGACCCATAGCTGACTGCTAGTATCAGGGCCAGCGAACCAGAGCTGCCAAGACCCTTCTACACCTCCACGTGGTGATCCTGGATAATAGGTTGCAACAGAGCAGACTGGCTAAGAAGGGATCGAAGAGGGAATGCTAATCTAGTACTCAAAAAATGATTGCTGAAGTCGGATGTGTTGGACCGAAAGGTGCAAATATCAGCAAGGCAAAGGCCGCCATCTATCGTAGACATTGATGGCATAATTAATTTTGCTAGCGCTATTTTTAGTAAGGATTATCTGCGCTACTTTTTGTTCTCACTCTCTCATCTCATGCTGCCCGTGCTGCAAATATTGCAGTGAAGCTGTAAACTACGACACAATACATTCCGCTACTTGGACCCGTGTCAGGGTTTGGTAGCGAGAGATTGAGAACGAACGAAGCCAAGCCATATATCAAGTGATAGAGATAATTATAGTCATTTATAAATGGTATGAGAGAGAGCGATAATGTCTGAAATAATTGATGCTTTATAAATGGTATGAGAGAGAGAGCGATAATGTCTGAAATAATTGATGCTTTATAAATGGTATGAGAGAGAGCGATAATGTCTGAAATAATTGATGCTTTATAAATGGTATGAGAGAGAGAGCGATAATGTCTGAAATAATTGATGCTTTATAAATGGTATGAGAGAGAGAGCGATAATGTCTGAAATAATTAATGGCATCAGAAATACATGAAATCTCAAGTCATGTTAATTTTGTGTGTGTTAAATTGCTACTAATCTTGTGAGGGTGTCTAGTTAATATTGTTATCACGAGTGGAGCCAGATGGAGAAAGTGCAATCAATTTGTGTTTGTCTTTTACACTAACAAACAATTATATATATATATCACATGTGGTGATAACTTTTTATTACTTTTAGTGATATTACTTATAGCTAGCTACCTGGCACACGTTAAAGTGTTAATGGTTTAGAAACCATAAAGTCATGTGCAATGAGTTTTTGTGTACATAAAAATGGGCCAGTCCTTACCCTGGATACCCATTGAATCTATTTATTCAATATATTGTCCGAAATTTTTGTTTACAATAAAACTGAATTTTCACATTTTCATTAACAAAATGTATTCACAAAAACATGATGCTGATATGCCTAATGTTTCTGGGTATGTTTCTGCCATTGTTTATTGCTCATTGAAATGCTTAATACCACTGCCACCTATTCTTGTGTTTCAAAATTACTATGAGGCGTGTTCAAATGAAACCGGACCAAACTGCAACAAGTGAACATATGTACGATGCGCAAGATGACATCACTTCTGGTGTAAACAGCACATACCAATCGTCAAGTTTGCAAAATTTCATTATCCTCCGACTCAGTTTCCTCAGCAGACCGTTGAAAACATGGGAGGGTGTGATACAGAATCCGTCCAGAGTTGATCAGCGATTCGGTTTCTAACAGCTGAAGGATTTAGGCCAGTTGACATTCATCGCAGAATGCAGGCAGTGTATGGTGACAAAAGCATGTCGAAGACAACAGTGAAGAACTGGACAACGATGTTTAAAGAAGAACACGAGTTAACAAAAGATCTTCCGAGACCAGATCAGGCGCATATTGTTGCGTTAACTCACGTCCTTCTATAAACATTGTTGTCCAGTTCTTGCACCAGAAGTGATATCATCCGCATTGTACTAATGTTCACTTGTTGCAGTTTGGTCCAGTTTCATTTGAATATGCCTTGTATATTGGCATTAGCTAGTGATGTCCTTTATGAGGCCTTACATATTACAAGGTTCAGCCAACTCATGAGTTATTTATCAAAACAGCAAACAGGCTGGTTCTTTGGAATGTTCTCATCAACCTGGACCTTTTTATATTGACAGGTGCTTGTCAAACATCAATTAAGTTATGGCAAACTGGCCCGGGTCATAATGTAAGGCCTCAACAAATGTGGGGCTTTTTATTGGTGACTGAAAATACATTTTTTGTGGATTGTCCATGTTCAAAATCTCTGGCTGCTATTGTCATATGGCCTATTTTGATACGAGGTTTGTGTATGCTGCACTTTCATTACCCTACACCAAATTAAATGGCTACCACCTACAATATGAGTTTTCTATGCAATGGTTTATTTATAGAATGTAGAACTATTCTTAGATTCTGACAATCAGCTTCAGAGATAAATGGCACAGAGTTTAGCATGGCAGCAACACAATACTTCTTGCCAAGAACAGATCAAGAAATGATGTTCAGACTGCGAACTCGTCTCTTACCAGAGTGGTATAAATAAGGCCACTGTAACCTTCTATGTATGTTGTAAAAGGTGACTAAAGAAGGTTGTGCATAATGCTAGTAACTTCATCTTGTAAAACAAATTGCTGAAGAAACAAATTTGCATATGTACACAAAGTACTCGGACACATACTTCCTGAAGTGTATGATACCCCTTTGACACATAAAGAGCAGAAATATGACAAGAGGAAGAACTGGTCCCTGCAACCTGAAACATCACCAGTTTACCAAATTTAAAATAGGCCCCAGATATGTGCCCATGTAGTGAGGACAAACGACAAGTAGAACATGTTCTGCAAGTCTGTCAGCTTCATGAGAGGAGCAGAGTGACAGCATGACCATCTCCAACCCAATTGAGGGATAAACTGTTATAGCAGTGCACTTCAACTTTTTTACACCTGGCGCCAACTTTCATGAGGGTACATTTCCCTTACCGTCTACTAAACTCTAAATTTAAGAAAACTCAGAAATTGTCCACTAAGTCTGTGTATTGTTAATCATTGTGTAACATCTTTGCAGAACGTCTCTCTCCCATCACAGCCCGTCTGAACGAAATGAAATCTCTTGCCAAATCTCAAGAGTCATGCCCACGCATTCCTTGATATCTTGGTGCCATCACCTTCTTGGTCTATGTCTTTCTTTCCCTGTGCCATACCTTCCATTACCGTTCTCTCAAGATCGTTGTGTCTTTTGATGTGGCTAAAGTATTTCAATTTTCTGTTCATGATCTATTTTATGAATTAGTTCTCCTCTATGCCCAACTCTTGTTGAATGTATGCATTCTTCTCTTGTTTTCAGTCTACAGTATTCTGTGGACTTTTTCTATACCATTTCGACTCAAAGTTTGGGTAACTGTCCATGGTTCACAGCCGTTGTCCATGTTTCAGTCGTATGCTGCCATGGGAAAAACACAGTTTCTCAACATTTTCACGTTTGTTGGTTTTCTGCGATAGTTTCCTCAGATTATGTTTTTAATACAGCATGTTAGTATTCTGCTACCGCCCACCTGAAAGCTAAAATCGCCCACTAGAGGGCGGTAGCTTCCCGGTTGAAGAGCACTGTGTTACAGCAACAAGAGAAGCTGAGACAGGCTGCCAGGTTTACGAGGGAAATAGATGTTATTTGAGAACGAACTACAAAGGTCATTTTGACAAGTAAACATATCAATTACAAGAATGATTTTAAATACAGTATAGTGAACACAATATACTACATAGTCTACAGTGACAAGAACAAACATGAATTAAGCAACAGAGATTTGCACTGTCAGTTTATTACAATAATTGCTCAGTGGCACTCAATAATCATCTAATAGGGCAATAATTAAGAAAAATTCCCTTTATTATGTACCTGCGTGTTTTTGGGCCAGGTATCTTTGTCTTGGGTGTGCGCTATTCAAACCCAGTGGAGGAACATCTTGTCAAGTATGAATCATAGTAGAATCTTGGCAAACCATCAGTCACAATGTTATCTTGGCAAACCATCAGTCACAGTGCTATTTTGTCAAGCCAACAGTCACATTCCTATCTTGTCAAACCATCAGTCACATTGCTATCTTGTCCAGATATCAGACTCACATTGCTATCTTGTCACCCCCCTAAGTCACATCCCTAAGATGTACTGGTGTACTATCTTATCAAGCCCACAGTTACCTCCTATCTTGTCAAGCCCTCAGTTACCTCCTATCTTGTCCAACCCCTAGTTACCTCCTATCTCGTCAAGCCCACAGTTACCTCCTATCTTGTCCAACCCACAGTTACCTCCTATCTTGTCAAGCCCACAGTTACCTCCGATCTTGTCAAGACCCCAGTTACTTCCTATCTTGTCAAGCCCCCAGTTACCTCCTATCTTGTCCAACCCCCAGTTACCTCCTATCTTGTCAAGCCCACAGTTACCTCCGATCTTGTCAAAGCCCCAGTTACTTCCTATCTTGTCAAGCCTTCAGTTACCTCCTATCTTGTCACGCCCACAGTTACCTCATATCTTGTCAAGCCCCCAGTTACATCTGATCTTATCAAGCCCCTAGTTACATTCCCAAGAAATCCTATCTTGCCAAGCCATGAATCATAATACAGTGTTGTGCTACCTTGTAAAGCCCCCAGTTACATTCACAAGAAGTGATATCTTGCCAAGCCCCCAGTTACATTCGCAAGAAGTGCTATCTTCCCAAGCCCCCAGTTACAAGAAGTGCTATCTTGTCAAGCTTCCAGTTACAAGAAAGTGCTGATCTTCCAAAGCCCCCAGTTACAAGAAGTGATATCTTGCCAAGCCCCCAGCTACAAGATATGCTATCTTGCCTAGTCGTGCATCATTATACAGTGAAGTGAGCATTTTTTCTTGTTTCTATGTTTTATTTAGTGGTTCTGTAACTGTCTAGCTTCCATCAACTACAGATTCTAGACCAGATCACATTTGACATCCAGAAGAGTCATATCTGGGTTTAAAAGAAATGGACCACTGTAACCCGCGAAGGAATATAAAAGTTGACTAAAGAGGGTTGTGATTAGGCTAGCAACCTCATCGTTTAAAAATGGCTATTGAAACTGCCATTGCAAATGTTTGAATACAGGCTCCATGTAAAGGGACCAGCTGCAGTGGTGGCCTTAGACTTCACTTGGAGTTAAAAGGCTATTGGGATCAAGATGCTGATCAGCGCATGAGCTGCAGCGGCCCATAGCTGACTGCTAGCGTCAGGGTCAGCAAACAAGAGCTGCCAAGACCCTTCTACACCTCCACACAGTGATGCTGGATAACAGGCTGCAACAGAGCAGACTGGTTAAGGAGAAGGGATCGAAGAGGGAAGGAAGGTTAACGTGGTACTAAAAAAATGTTGGATGTGTTGGGCGAAGGTGCAACTAACGCAGTCAAGCTGTAAACTACAATACAGCGGATTCCGCTCTCCGGACTTCTACTTAAGCCCCTTTCAGGGCTTGGTAGCGGGAGATTGAGAACGAACCAAGCCAAGCCTATAGGTTAATAATTTCATTAATAGTTTCTACAGGATCAGGTCCCATGCCCAAGCCCATTATTGTTCCTCCTTTTATATCATAGCATGTAGAGGTTAGTTTTTTTCTTTGAGACATTAGTTGTTACAGGATGAGGCTAGCAGGTCCCATGCCCAAGCCCATTATAGTTCCTCCTTTTATATCATAGCATGTAGAGGTTAGTTTTTTCTTTGAGACATTAGTTGTTACAGGATGAGGCTAGTAGGTCCCATGCCCAAGCCTACTTAAGTCACTTCTTACAACATGCTTGGCAGTTTACAATTTTACTATTCTTAGTTGCCCTTCTGGCCCGGGTAAAACACGGATGTAACATTCAATTTTGAGACCACGCCATGAAGCGAGGATAATGTGTTATTTTCAATATTATCTTTGTGAATGTCGATACAGGTTTCTAGAGAATGTGTAGCAGAGATGATAATATAGGATCACTGAGAGACTAACAGTGCAGTCACGTCTCTAGAGTAGAAGACTTCAGCTCATGACATTGTACACTACACCATTCACACATGCCCAATTGCTGAGCGTGGAGTAGCCTTCTTGTTTAGAAACATAGCTGTGAAAAGAATAGCACATGTATGATAGAAGAATAAAAGAACGAACAATTTGTTTTCCTAGGGATGAGAAAAGTCTTTGTGGAAACTTGCTTGGTAACAGCTCAGCGGAAGCAACCACTAGGCTGTCATTTGCAAGGTCAATCTCAGTTCTTTTTTTACACTTAAAAAAAAAAAAAATTGACTCAAGCAGACTATAGCAAAAGTAAGCATTAAAAAAATAAAAGGCACATATTCCATGATAAAGCTAAACTATAATATAAGCATACACAGCACAGAGTTACTCACGCAAAACAAAGACAACACATCACCCACATAAGACAGATGGTGGGATTCACAAATTACACATTTATTATTCCTAAACAGTTTGAAGGTCTGCCCGGATTGCAGCTCTTTTCAGGGCTAAGGGCTGGGCAAAAGACAAGTCAATGAGATGTCAGCAGCCAACGACCCATAGCTGGCTGCTTGCGTCACAGATCACAACTGATCAAGAATATTCCGCTTACAACCCTGGAACCGATTGCTTGGCAGAGAGAATAGGGTATAGTAAAAATTCAAAACCCCACCCTAAAAATGCAGTGCTTTGAACTTGATCCATCGTGCCGAAAGGCTTAGATATGGCAGCTTTGCTGTAAACTATGACAGTGTAACATAATTTTTCAGGACGGACGGAGAAGGGCAGTGCTGCAAGAGGGTTGATGTCAACTACTTTTGTTTGTCTCACAGGTTCAGATAAAACCAACAAGAATGTGTCTGTTGTTGAACTTTTAGAAGGTTAAAAACTTAATGAACATCACAATATATTCAAGACATACAAATCACCCATCAATCACAGCCCTGGAGCTTTACCCACAAGAATTGAATGGTCCCCATTACTAGGATTGTCCAACACAAAAATGAAAATGCTCCTTGGCATGAAATCATCCATAAAGCTGAACCCACCATTTGTAAGTCACAATCACTGTTCCCTCTAAACTCCATGCACAGATAATTTCTTCTAAATACGTTCCTTCCACTGTAGTTGGCTAGTTACAAGAAGCTTGTGTCGAAACACTGTGTACCCTTGCAGGGATGCCTTCTGTTGTAATTTACATGATGAGGATGCTAACCTTAAGTATAGTTATTGGTTTTTTTTACACACCAGTGAAAATTTTTTACACAAGTTTAGTTATTGATATTTTTACCCATTACCAGTAGTTATTAAATCTGACAAGTTTAGTTATTTATATTTTTACCCATTACCAGTAGTTACTAAATTTGACAAGTTTAGTTATTTGATATTTTTACCCACTAGTTTTTAAGTCTGACAAGTTTAGTTACTGGATATTTTTACCCACTAGTTTTAAGTCTGACAAGTTTAGTTATTTGATATTTTTACCCATTAGTTAAAAATCTTACACACAAGTTTAGTTACTAGATATTTGTTTCCACTAGCTAAAAAATCTGACAAGTTTAGTTACTGGATATTTTTACCCACTAGTTTTAAGTCTGACAAGTTTAGTAACTGGATATTTTAACCCACTAGTTAAAAATGTTGAGCCGATTCCACCAACTCAAACAATAGTTGTGTCTTCCTTAATGCGCATGTATACATATGCAGCCCTCATAAGGACAAATACAATGTACAGGGTTAGTTTTTACATTAGGTGTATTGTGAATACATGCCTGACTATATATTACACAGCATATAACTGTATATCTTTGCTAACTGACTCCCATCTTGTCCCCCTTGGTAATATGACTTCAATTAATGTTCGCTCCATCAATTCCTATTTTCGGTAATCTTTATCAGACTCCAGTCGACCTGAGGGGGACCCCCCACCCCCCAATCGTTCTTTGCCAGACATTTTTTAGCCATCCACTTATTCCCCCCCCCCCCCCCCCCCCATGTGTGCTCCAATCCAATGCATGTCTGATTATATTGCTAGACTTCCCTCTGAGGGCGCACCTTATCAATCTCTACTTTCTCTTTTATCTCTCAAATCTTCATTGTGCTGGCTGTTGTCATATTGATATATCTCTGTGTTTTAAGTGAGGAAATAGGAGAAATATAATACCATGGAATGGACACAGATGGTTCAGCAGAAGGGGCAGGTTAGAAACGGGGGAGGAGGCATATTCATAAAACACAAAAGTGGAAATATAACAGAAGAGGCCCACCCAACAGTAAAGTCATCATCAAACCTGAGAGCAGAATCGATGGCCCTCCTGTGAGCACTGAGAATACTTGAAACAGAAAGGAAACCACCAACAAAAATAGCTGTATTCACAGACTGCAGAGTATTATTAGAGACAATACAATAACAAACCACTGTTATTAGAGATCAGAGTAGAACTAGGAAAACTCCAGAGATCCTCAACAATAACGCTTCAGTGGCTACCCTCCCTTTGCGGAATCACAGGAAACAAAAGAGCTGACGCTCTAGCAAAAGATGGCAGCAAAAAGGCTGATCCCATACAGAGAGATCAAGAACATCATCAGAAATCAGTATATACACCAATGGAGAGAAGCCAGAAACATAAGCAGTACACAAGACCCAATTCACCAAACTACCTTATTTCATCTGAGAACTGGACACTGCAGACTACTAGAACATCTATACCGACCGAAGATATCACACACCGATGAGTGCCCATGTGGAACAGGTGGCCAGAATCCTGAACACATTCTACAGGAATGCCCAAAAAATCTGTGGTGCAGTCGCTCCGACCTGGTGAAGACTATAGACTTCATTATGGCGACAGGCCTGCAGATAAATCACGGCCAAAACATCCTGAACGCAAAGAAGAAAAGGCGAGGAAATGTTATTTTTATGATTACCCAGGTAGATATATTTGATTTTTTAGCTTGAAAACAAATCAATTCTACGTGTAGCTACCAGAAAATGCAACCTTGATGTTAAGATCTATGGAGAAAGAATATGCACCATCAAATTTAAAGATGACCAACCATCACAGAAAGAACAGAGAATTCATTACAAAAGCTACTCGCCAAGATAAGTGATACAGCCAAAGTATTTGGTTAGTCAAACTAACCCAGAGAATAAATATTAGCACAGAGGGGCAGACTATAGAACAAGTGCAGCAATTTTTCACATTTGGACAAAATAATTCAGAGGATCTTCTCTGTGAAGTTGAAATCAAAACTATGATTACAGAAGCAAAAGAGGCTTTCTAGAAGAAACAAAAGCTTCTAACATCAAGTGACATCAATATTGAGCTGCGTAAAAGTATAATCACCACACATATCACAGTGTTGTACGGCTCTGAACATGGGCTGTACATAAAAATAATGAAAAGATGTGGTGCTATCGCAGGATGCAAATAGTGATCTGGACAGAAAAATGATCAAATGAACAAGTCCTCAACAATATAGGGACACACGGACAATTCATGAAAAAGGTAGATTGTCTTGGTCCCACAATAAGAGACATGGAGGTCTACTATTGAAAATACTGCACAGAAAAATGCAGGGGAAAAGAAGAAGAGAGTATCTGAGAAACATGTGCATCAGACACTAGCACAAGAACAACAGGGAGCATACTTATGCTGAGCTGCTGAAAACAGTGGCATGATATGATCCGACAACTTCAACATGTCTCTGGACTGACTAATCTAATGATCATGTGTAGCTACGGGGTTCTGCATATCTCAGATTTAGTACCATTGATCAATAATCATCTTTTTAATTCCTACAAGATAAATTGTCCCTACTATTTGCTAATGTTTTCCAGAATGACTGCATCTATCTCACAACAAACTAGAGCTTCCCATAAGTAATCAAAATTTGTAAGCGTGCCCTATATAGAGGCTTTCTCAACTTTGTATTTACATTGTGTAGTTAGTTACCCACTGATGCAAGACTTTGATTATAACTTTCATTTAGTTATCATCAAACTTTTATATCATCTATAAAGGTCATACTGTCGAGATGAGATAACTTGGTGATATTTGTCAATTCACTCACCCCAACAGATTTGTGGCTGTGTTGCCCTGTCTGATTGTCACCTTATTTTAAGCATAAGAACTAACCATTTATGAAAGCTTGTAGTGTACTCTTGCAGCTGTAGTTTCATTGTGCATGATGAGGTTGTTAGCCCATACACAACCAGTCATTACTGACCTTTTACAAGATATTTGGGCATGACAGCAGTCCTAGTCTGTTCTCCCTGTACGCCGTGTGTAATTTTTGGCTACGGTAAATGATTAACCAAGATGATGAAATAAACATCACTCAAGGGGTACCCGAATTGGCAAGAATAGAGTCACTGTAATCTACCAAGCATGTCGTGAAATGTGACTAACGATGCACAGGGCTAGCAACCTCATCATGTAAACTCATTGCTATATAAAACCATCACTATAAATGCTCGGATACAGGCTCTCCTATAATAGGGGCCAAGTTTCTTTGTTTGCTGATCTTATGAGCTGTTTGTAAAGTTGTTGCTGTGTGTGGCTGTTCTTGACTTGATCCCTTCTTTGCTAGTCTGTCTGTCTTATCATTGCCAGGTGTGTTTGAGTTTCCATGGATCCACTGCAGAACTATTTTGACAATATGGGAAGTGATAATGTGGTCAATGTCTAGAAATATTTGGATAAGATCAGGTCTACAATGACCAGCAACTTCTAATGTTTGAAGTACTGGCATCGAATCTGTGAAAATAACAATGGTTTGGGTCTTTGAAGGAAAAGTATCAAAAACTATCCTCAGATGGTACAAAGCAACTTGAAGTGCAGTGATTTCAGCTTCATAGTTGAGCAAGCATCAGACAGCTCTTCGGAGGATCCGTCCGGAAATAAACATAACTTCAAACTATTGAAATAATTAAGCCTCTTATTAAGATAATGGAATAACATGATGTAATCACTTATGGATGTCACAAGACTTAAACATGATAGAACAGTATTCATGTCTTCGCTCCAAGTGAAGCACATGGCCATGATTACAGCTGATCCCTTACAGGAAGCCTGTATATGAGCATTTTGCGGTTTCAATAGCAATGGTTCTACATGAGGTTGCTATCTACATGCAGAGTACTCTTAAGAAATCTTTTACCACATGCTTGGAAGGTTACGGTGACCCTATTCTGTTCAACCCAGGTCCAACTTGGGTGAGTGGTTTCATTAGATCAGAGAAATTCTGACATGGATCTCTGAAGGAGGTGAGCATATTCATGCAACATTTAGAGCCATGAACTGAGTACATTTTAGGAGCAAACAAAAGTTAGACACGTATGAAGTGTGAATAAAAACTTGACATTCATACGGCATGCATACATCCTTCACATAGAATCAAGAAAGCAAAAACATGCTCATGGCTATGTATGGCATAGGTCAATGCCAGTTCTCATCTAAGAACAGAGACATAAATTAGAAAAAATCATTACAAAAATTACACCAGCAACATGATGATTGCTGTTGGTCAGCTGTGTCCAGGTGCAGTTACTACCAAAGATATGTGCACACAGAACTTTACTGAAGAAAATTCCATACAAACAGGTAAAGACCAACATCAGGCAATTCAGGATAATGAACCCTCACAATAGCCTACCATACCAAAGTCGGGGAGCTATGCCAGCAGGAGTATTACTCCTGGCAGGATGAACCAAGAACGCCACCCCCCCCCCCCCCCTTGATGTACTGTGCTGCCTGGCGTAGTTTAAGTTAGTTGCACATAGCAAGCGATGATGGTGACATCATCAGGTGGTTTTTGTCTTGATGATGTAACTTTCGCTGTATTTGGATTATAGTGAGTGTGTAACTGCGCTGGTCATCAACTTCACTCTCTAGTCCTGAGCTACCTTGGACCAGTGGCAAGACTAAGTCGAGATCACTGGAGGTAACTCAGGATGCAGGCACTTTAGTCCCACCTCCCTTGAGACCAGGGGTAGCTTGAAACTTGTGATATTTGATGGCCCACCGATTCCATTCATCACTGAGAGGTGAGTGCCTTACCTCTCAAACCTTTGGTATTCTGTGCAATACACGCAAAAATAACTCAGCTAGGTTGCGCTAAACACAAGATTCGCCAAACAGGAAGCATGTCAGACACTACATTGATGGGGTGGATCCACTCAACTTTGATATAGCTGTACAGCAGCCTTGAATTGATGGCGGTCTTTGTTAGAGTTATTGGCATGGATGTATGATGGGGAACAAGGAAGATGATGAACTACTGTAACAATAATTGTAAACATATTTGAAGCAGAATATAGTCATTCCTAGCATTCTCATGTACCCAACCATTGGATGTGTCACTGTGTTTAGATAAGTATAATTATGGTTACCATCTTTCTTCTTCTGTGTTCGTTCTCAATCTCCACCTACCAAGCTTTGAACAGGGTTTTGCAAGTAGCAGGATGTAGTCCGGAGAACGGAATGCGTTGTCGCTTTTTTACAGCTTGGCTGCGATATTTGCACCTTTCGGTCCGACACATCTATCTTTGGCAGGGTTACCATCTTTATCATTTAGATAAGTGAGATCAAGATGCAGAGCAGTGCATGAGCTGCAGCGATCCAACGCTGGGGACTGTTAGCGTCAGGGCCAGCGAACTAGAACTGCCAAGACCTTTCTACACATCCACGCAGTGATCCTTGAGAACAGGCTGCAACAGAGCAGACTGGATAAGGAGAAGAGATTGAAGAGGGAAGGCTAACCCTGTACCCAAAAATGCCTCCTGAAGTAGGATGTGTTGGACTGAAAGGTGCAAATATCACAGTCAAGCTGTAAACTGTGACACAGCGATGTTCTCCGGACAACATCCTACTACTTGCAAACCAATTGTCAGGGCTTGGCAGAGGGAGTTTGAGAACAAACGACGAAGAAGATTTAAACAAAAGACATTTTTATTTATGTTGTCCTCAGTCCCTGCTGGTAATATTATAGGCTGTTTCTGTGATCTTGCAACAAATGACTCACACTTATTGAAGGACCTAAGAGGCAGTGAATGAGATGACAGCTGCCAGCGCCTCGTAGCTGACTGCCTGCGTTAGGCTCAGTGAACCAGAGCTGCACAAGAACATATTCCATTTCTAAGTGGTCGCCCTGTGAAACAGGTTGCATTCATGCAGCCTGGCTGAGAGAATAGAGATCGAAAAGGGAAGGCATAACCAGTCCAAAAATGTGCCATGCTGAAACCAGTTGTGTCAAAAGGCACATATATTGCAGCCTCGCTGTAAGCTACATCACAAAATGTTCTTTTTGGCAGGCATGACAAAGAATACTTATTGACATTGTTATCCATATATGGTTAACAAAAAGACAACAATGTAATAGGAAACAAAACGAATCCCATAGCGGATAGTGTACAGGAGTTCAAGTGTTGGAGTAAATGCTCCTACATCTTCATCATTATTAGGTTGGAGGGCCTGTTCTCTTCTGTATTATTGGGCGAGAGGGCATGTTCTTTTCTGTATTATTGGGCGAGAGGGCATATTCTTTTCTGTATTATTGGGTGAGAGGGCATGTTCTCTTCATCATTATTGGTTGGGAGGACCTGTTCTCTCCATTGTATTCCCTAACATTAGAACGGTCACAAACTGATTTGATTGATTCATTGATTGACTTTCACATCCAATGTGAAACATATGTCCACCACTATAGCTGGTCTATTTATAGGGAAGCCTGTATTAAAAGCATTTGCGGTTTCAACAGCCTTGGTCTTACATGGTTGCTAGTCACCTTTTGCAACATACTTGAAAGGTTACAGTGGTCATATTCTTATCAACGAGGGTACCACTCGGGTGTAACTAAACTGGAGTATTATCTCTAACCACTCTGCATTTATTGCCCAAATACAAAAGATATAATATTAACACAATACAAAAGATGCAACCAAATACAAAGTTCAACAAGTAGAAGTGGAGTCAAAGAATATAAAACTGATGCAACAGTAAACAAATGCTTGCTGGTATAGCAATATTAAATGTGACTATTTTAATGGTAGATAAATAATACTTCACATACTAATAGACAATTACAAATGCATAAAGGAGAACAAAAAAACAATAACTTTGGTCAACTGCGAGTTTACTACAATATGCAAATCAGAAAAGAAATGTTTTCCGTACAGTTACTAGTTTGCTACACCTGAAAGTCACACAATCTCAGGCATGTTATCTACACATTGTGTGTGTGTGTGTTTACTGATATGTGGTATACCGGCTTGTTCACCTTGACTTATGACTGGAATCTATTACTGAAGATTATTATCCTAACCTTGGAAGGTGGTTGTGTAATGAACCAACAGATAATGTGACTTAGTGTGACTGATCTTGGGATATGCAGATGACTGTAGCTATCAGTCAGTATCTAATGGAACAAGATCTAGGACTGTTTGTAGTAAATAGAAGAAGTTCACAGAATCAACATCATCTTTGGAAGATGGAGAAGTGCATGGGATAAACAGGAGCTTCAGAAGGTGACGAAGTTTATGAGCTGAAGGAGTTCACAAGATGAACAGGGAAGTTTCTATGGTGAGGGAAAGTTCATAAGATGAACAGGGAAGTTTGTATGGTGAGGGAAAGTTCACAGATGAACAGGGAAGTTTGTACAGTGAAGGAAAGTTCACAAGATGAACAGGAGAAGTTCAGAAAGGTGAAGAAATTCACAAGATGAACAGGAAGTTTGTATCGTGAAGAAAAGTTCCCAAGATGAACAAGAAGTTCAGAAAGGTGAAGTTCACAAGATGAACAGGGAAGTTTGTACGGTGAAGGAAAGTTCACAAGATGAACAAGGAAGTTTGTATAGTGAAGGAAAGTTCACAAGATGAACAGGAAGTTTAGAAGGAGAAAAAAGTTCACAAGATGATGCG
Source organism: Ariolimax columbianus (assembly GCA_036924085.1). NCBI lineage: Eukaryota > Metazoa > Mollusca > Gastropoda > Stylommatophora > Arionidae > Ariolimax > Ariolimax columbianus. Next base: position 84,357,330 of record JAVGWX010000010.1, read on the forward strand.
GAAGTTGAGAAGATGTTCACAAGATAAGCAGGAAGTTGAGAAGATGTTCACAAGATGAACAGTAAATTGAGAAGATGTTCACAAGATGAACAGTAAATTGAGAAGATGTTCACAAGATGAACAGGAAGTTCAGATGTTCACAAGATGAACAAGAAGTTGTTCACAAGATGAACAGGAAATTGAGAAGATGATACAAAGAACAGGCTGAACAGAAAGTTCCAGAGATATTGATGTTGCAAGAAGTTGTATTGACCACATGGATCCCAGGAAGCAAATAATAGGAATACTGCAAACTTCCAAGCATGCCGTAAAACATAGCTGTCCATGAGGTTGGCAATCATATAAAAAATATTTTCCACATAAACCACTACTGCAATAGCCTACAGTGCTTAGCTGCAGGTTTCCGCTAGTGCCAATTGCAGTGGTGGCACTATGCTTTGTAGGGAGCAAAATGGAGACAAGACAAGAAGTACAAGTATGAAAATGAACAGTAAGAGGATTGTGAACAAATGTGACGGAAGCATTAGTCCATGTTCACAACTGTTTAAAACAGAACAATCTGTGTAGACAGATGAATGATGTGGAACTATCAATTCAGTGAATCTGGTTGTGTGACTGCTGAAGATGGATGTGTCAAACCGAAAAGTGCAAATATTGCCGTCAATCTGTAAACTAGAGACACTACGTTTTCCATTCTTCGGGCTACATCCTGCTACTTGCAAAGCCCTGTTCAGGGCTTGGTAGCGGGAGATTAAGAACAAACGCAGAAGAAGAAGGTTGTGTGAAAAGGTCCACGACCATTATCCAACCTCAGTACTGAAGCGACACCATCGGAATAAGAACATCCATATACCGAACAACAGGATTAACTCTCAGGACTGCCGAAGACGAATGTGTCGGACCAAAAGGTGCAAATATCACAGTCAAGCTGTAAACTAGCGACACAACGCATTCCGTTCTCCGGACTACATCCTGCTTCTTACAAAGCGCTGTTCAGGGCTTGGTAGTGGGAGATTGAGAACGTACGCAGAAGAAGAAAAACTCTCAGGAAGATAGACCAATGGTGATTCCCATTATATGCCCTTCTTTCCCCCCTCATCATTTGTTGCGGGTGCCCACCCATCTAACAAACGAGAAACACAATATTTATATCTCAACGAGAAAAAACACATCATTATTCACATTTTAAACATTCAACAATGAGACATGGCAGCAAACGTGTTCATTTTTTGGCTAATGTTTTTATTTTCTTTAATTTATATTTTCTCCTGACTAAAATGTTTAAAGCTTCAACGGGATTTTAATGTCTTCAGTTCACCTAGATATTGTCTTTCCCAGACATTGAGTTTAATGTCTTCAGTTCACCTAGATATTGTCTTTCCCAGACATTGAGTTTAATGTCTTCAGTTCACCTAGATATTGTCTTTCCCAGACATTGATTTTAATGTCTTCAGTTCACCTAGATATTGTCTTCCCCAGACATTGATTTTAATGTCTTCAGTTCACCTAGATATTGTCTTTCCCAGACATTGAGTTTAATGTCTTCAGTTCACCTAGATATTGTCTTTCCCAGACATTGAGTTTAATGTCTTCAGTTCACCTAGATATTGTCTTTCCCAGACATTGATTTTAATGTCTTCAGTTCACCTAGATATTGTCTTTCCCAGACATTGAGTTTAATGTCTTCAGTTCACCTAGATATTGTCTTTCCCAGACATTGAGTTTAATGTCTTCAGTTCACCTAGATATTGTCTTTCCCAGACATTGAGTTTAATGTCTTCAGTTCACCTAGATATTGTCTTTCCCAGATATTGAGTCGACCAATTATGAATATACCCAATGGCACAGTCTTATAGAACATAACACTGAAAGCTGGCACTGGAATACCTGTACAGGTGATGTCATTGTGGGACATATACATATATATATATCAGTGTAAAAGTTAACAAAATTTGAATGGTCAAAATTATAAATGATGTAATGGAAAACAAGTACAAATGAAGCTATAATTGGCAAACAAACCAAGAACTGTGAAATGTGTGCATTTGACTACAACAAAAATAGACAACTACAAGTCACCAGCTTTCATATAGCACATTTGGTTACTGGTTAGCAGAACCAGCTGTTCATGCACTCCAAGCAAACCGTTAGGTAGTAGGTCTCACCAGTAGGTGCTAGGTCTTAGGTGCTAGGTCTCCACCATTAAGTGATATGTCTCCACCATTAAGTAATATGTCTCCACCAGTAGGTGCAAGGTCTCACTAGTATGTGCAAGGTTTCACAGTAAGTGTTAGGTCTCCACCACTAGGTGCTAGGTCTCACCAGTAGGTGCTAGGTCTCACCAGTAGGTGCTAGGTCTCACCAGTAGTTGCTAGGTCTCACCAGTAGGTGCTAGGTCTCACCAGTAGGTGCTAGGTCTCACCAGTAGGTGCTAGGTCTCACCAGTAGTTGCTAGGTCTCACCAGTAGTTGCTAGGTCTCACCAGTAGGTGCTAGGTCTCACCAGTAGGTGCTAGGTCTCACCAGTAGGTGCTAGGTCTCACTAGCAGTTGCTAGGTCTCACCAGTAGGTGCTAGGTCTCACCAGTAGGTGCTAGGTCTCACCAGTAGGTGCTAGGTCTCACCAGTAGGTGCTAGGTCTCACCAGTAGGTGCTAGGTCTCACCAGTAGGTGCTAGGTCTCACCAGTAGGTGCTAGGTCTCACCAGTAGGTGCTAGGTCTCACCAGTAGTTGCTAGGTCTCACCAGTAGGAGGCAGTATATACTTCTGGTTGGCCCACTCATACATTTGATTATAAATTCCTGCAGTCTTGATATGGCCACTTCATCTAAATTGTGGTAGTTGATTGACTTTAGGGCACCCCTCTTGTCCATATCTAATGTTGTCAATATAAAGGTTTTCAAAGATAATATTTCAAGTGAAAAGAAGACAAAACTAGCCCAATAACAAACAATGCAATCAAGATTAAAATGTTAATGCCTTAATTGTACAAAGTCTTGGTTTTTGTGAGGTGGCCAGTTTGAATTCTTGCTTTCTTGTCTTCCTTAACTTTAAAGTCTGGCATCAATTTACAGCCGGGTGGGGAAGGAAGACTAACGTCTGGTCAGGCACGATATACTGATCAGACATGTTAGTTAGGGTCAGACAAAACATACAGGCCAAGACCCTCACCTCGGCTTCCTATTAGCCCTCCCCGGAAACAGGCTGTTGTCATGGCAGCCTGGTTAAACGGGTGAGGGATCAACGTGATCCCTGTAATAGTAAGTGACACGCAGATGAAGCCAAGCATCACACAACTGCCTGGAGGACCATGTTCCACCATCAGCACGTTCGGGATGTGAGGAAAGCTTCCGCAACCCGCCACTTAACGTCCTTTTCAGTGCGCACAAAAGAGTAACCTACTCATTGTGGGCATTCGCAAACAATAACAACAGCTGGGTAGACTAGAGCATGTCGAGACAATGAATTGAATCATGTACCATGGTGGTAAGAATAAACTTTGGAACAACTCTGATACTATATCAGGTGTAAATGTTGCAAATCACAAGTGTAGTACAAACAAATCTTTCATTTAATTAGTCTTCCCATAATCCCAACAGTTCAGGTTCATGACACAACTATAAAGGAGAGTTAAAAAATCCCAGAAACATTTGCCAAACTGCAAGAAGCAACATAGCCACTGATTTGACTACACTAAAAAACACCAGTACGCCTGAAAACAAGTATGTCGCCAATGCATACATGACAGAACACATGTAATAACAGTGTCACATGGTATTTGATTCATGGTTTCTATATCGAGACTTTCCATCCCAGAAGAGCGTGCCCGCCATTTCGTACAAAATTTTATACAACAGTTTCAAGTTTGATGTAAAATAAAATTTCATGTGATAAGCAACACATGCCAGATGCAGACTTTGATACATAATACGAAAGGTAAGTGTAAAGGAATTGGCTGATATATCTGCGAAATACACGGTGTGGTAGGTAACAACAAAATGTTCTCTCCAATTTCCCAATTTCCACCTGCGCATTAATGTCCTTTAACGCTTCATACCAATATATAATCTTTATTATAAATACTTCATGTCGCAGATAGTTTAACTCTTAAAGGCCATACGAACGCTGTCAGCATTCTTCTTGGCATCTGCTTGATGCCAGAAAAATGCTCATATCATTAACAGCACTGAGCTAAATTTGCTTTTGTTTTTTCAGTGTTTCAAGATTTTAATTGACATTTCATGGTAAGGGAAGTAGCTCATATTTGCCTTTCAATTGTAAACGTTGCAACTTGCACTGTGAGGAAATTCAAAGTTAGAAAACATTTGTCATCTTTCAAGTCAGTTTATCACGAAAATGTGTAGCGAACCTAGCAATTCAAGATTGTCTAATAGTAGGTTGTTTTTATGTGTAGAAAAGGCTAGGTAGTTGTGTAATATGAATTTAGTGACGAGGATTCACGTTTTTCTGATGTTGAATCGAAATTAGACATAGAATATAATATTATTCAACCTACTGAATCTGATGATGAAGATGAAGGGGCGTTGTCACAGCCAGGACCTAGTGCTGCTAAAAGGCAAAAATGTTTGCCTGCACCTTAAACAGAAAAATGAAGATGCAATATTTCTAAAGCAAATTCTAGAGAACATGGGTTTTAATACCAAATTCCATCACCACTACTGACTGAGACCCAGAACTCATTCAGATTGCTGCCGAAATGTGGTCGACCACATGGAGTGAATGAAGACCTGCAACTCAGTGACACATCAACTCCATTTGACTGCTACAAAAAAATATTTTCTTGTAGATATTATTTATATGTGGATTACTGTTATTCTGAAGTACAATAGACCAATCTGCATTATGCTTCAGTGGTTATTCATGGATTGGTAACATTTTTGTGTGTGAAAAATAGTTTTTAATACAAAAAATGATAATATAATTATTTGCAATTACTTATATTTTATTAAATTCTACAATACCTTCATATTCTTACTGAATATTCATTTTCCTTTAATTTGAACATATTTGTCTTCCTTGTAAAATAATTAAGAAAAGTTTTATGAAGAGACTGCTTTTATAGAAAACATAATTGTGACAAAACTAGACACAAAATTATGGCCTTTAAGAGTTAATTATGTTGTCTTACGATGTTTAGATCATAAATTCAGCTCAATTTGTTCTATATTATAAAGAATTTTATTTTGAATAAAACTTTTTCGCACAAAATTCATGCATTCTGGCCCGGGCGTAAAGATACTTCTTCTTCTTCTTCTTCTTCGTACGCAGTCAGACAGTAACCATTATTTTTTCGAAAAAAGCGGCGGTCATCCTGAGGCTCTCACCACTGCCATAGAGCTTGTCTTGCAGTTCCACTGGTAATGGCCACATCTGCTCTCTCTGATCCTCGTATGTCGGGCAGTTCTGCAGCAGATGTTCAGTGGTCATTTTACCAGTACCGCACGGGCATTCGTCGGTACCACCTATCTTCAATTTGTTGAATAGGTGGTACCTCAGCCTATTGTGGCCAGTGCGAAGTCTGAAGACAACGACCTGCTCTCTTCGGTTCAACTGGTAATAGGCATCGTTTTTGGTGTAACCAGTATGTTCGGTTTCCCATTTGGTCATGTATCTGGCTTTGATAAGCCGTTTTGACTCTTCGTACGTCATACTGGTATCTGTTTGTGGTAGTCTTGCACCTTCTTTTGCCAGTCTGTCTGCCTCCTCGTTGCCTTGGATGTTGCAGTGTGACGGAACCCACTGTACCACTACCCTTTTTGGTGCGGACTGCTGGCACAGTTTGCAGAGTGCTGCTCTTAAGTCATTAAGCTCAGTGTTTTTCTGGCTTTTTAGCGCTGTGACTACGGCGAGAGCATCTGTCAGCAAGACTATATGGCTCTCATTTTCACTGTGTGTCACCATTTCTTCCACTGCCGCCCTCAGTGCCTCTGCTCTGAAATTGCTTGTGTACTTACCAGTAGCGAATGACAGTGTTATTTTTCTGCCATTTGGTAGGTTCAGGAATGCTCCTGCCCCTCCGTTCTGTGTAGTGTTTGTTACAGAACCGTCGGTGTATGCATGGGTCCAGTCCATGCTTGGGTAGCTTTTCGTTATGAAGCTTAGGGTAGTGTCTCTCCTTTCTTTTTCAGTCTGGCAGTTTTTGTTTGCAATACCTGGTATATTTTCTACCACCTCTGGAAATATATCCTGCCTCCAGGTAGGTTTTCGTACAGTAGTGATGGGTTTTGGTGTTGTTAGCGCGTTTATGGGATCTTCGTGCATCTTTGCTTTGGCTATTTCTGCAAAGTTTCTCCGCTTTAATTTCCCATTTCCCAGATTGTTTAGTCTCTGGTACATTGGATGGTCCGTCAGTCTTCAGAGTTTCTCTGACTGCAGCTGGGCTCTGCAGTCTCTTCTATCGGTCATGGATTGCAGTTTTGTAATCTTTTCAAGTTCTACAATTGGCGTTGACGTAAAGATACAAATTGCCAAAATTAGCCTGGACTGAAAGAAGTTAACAGATTTGTAAAGATACAAAGCATCAAAATTAACCTCGACTGAAAAGGGCTAACAGATTTTTGAGTGTGTAAAACATGGTCATGTACCGATACATGAATACCATTAGATGCTTTAGTGCAGATATTATGCATACTATTATTGAAATACATAGTATATTCAAGGTAAGCCTAGTACCATAGTAGACACAGCTGTTGGGAATGAAGTGTTAGAGACACCATTGTACAAGGACAGCTTGTTTATGAGGTGTGGTGACCAAAACCCTTCCTCACCTACCTTTCATTATCCACCAGTAAGCCAAGTGCCCATTTCCAGCTGGGTCAACTGGACCATATACCACTGCTGTGAAAAGTGAGTGCTTTGCCACTACATCAATTAGACGCTCTATGTGAAAAGCAGGTCGCTTACTTTTATTATTTACCTAGAGCCAATTCCATGCCCATTTGCTAACTTCCAAATTGACGATCAACTAGATCGCTGGAGTGCGCACAGTTGATTGTTTCCTGGCTGACATTTAAACCGAGTAATGGTATCCTGTCCAAAGTCGACTTATAGTTTGCTTATTATTGTCTTTTTAAAATCTAAGCGTGGTCCGCCGGGGTCTTTGTGACAAAGGCAAGAATAGCACCACTGCCCCACCCACAGAGAGCATGTCGTAAGAGGCGACCGAGTGACATGGCATTACATCGGCCATGATTAGGTGGTTTGTTAAGAGCAGCATAGATGACGTTTAATAGACTGCTGGTCTACTTTGCTCTAGTGTATTAAAATGGACTTGCATATCATCAGTTAGCCACCATCTGCTGCACTTGTCCCAATACAGCAAAGTAATAAGCTGCTCAAGCCTAGCCCGCTAAGCAGGAAATCCTCCAGGCTACATCCAGAGCTGGGACCTGTAGATGTACAGGTCGGCTAAGACTAAGAGTAAAATCAGGACTGCCACCAGCTGATAGTTTTTGTCCATCACAAGTGATGAAGACCACTCTCTTTGTTCAGCCGTATGGACAGTCGTATCTCTTGCTGTGTCCGCTGAAATGGGTGACTTGCGCGGAGATTTGGATTAAAGTGAGTAAGAAACTGCGCCTTTTGTCAACCTCACTCACAGAGCCTAAGCTACCTTTTGCCAGTGGCAAGACATTCATTGAGACGACTGGAGATAGCATAGGATGCAGATTTTGCCTCAGGGTTACCACCGAAGCCTTTCCGTAAACATGTAAACCGCAGGGTAGAAAGGTGGGATGGCATCTAACGCAGTTTGTCGTGCCTTTTCGATAACCACAAGAGGTCGTATGGACAACACTCAGCGTGTGAGTGAGTCTGGCATCTCTCCCCAGCTGTATTCAGTTCATCATAGTAGCATCTAAAATTCCCACACGCCATATTCGTGAAGGTGAACCGGCAGAACTAATCTGTGAGATACGACACAGGCATAACTAGTTTAAGCGTAGCGCCATTCAGACCAGGATAAACGGATGGAAGAAATCACAAAAAAGAACGAAATAACAAGTCCAGACGGAAAACAACTCCACGTATCCGTGAACACAAGTGTAAGTCGTCGACTAGTGTGAATTTCAGGCAAATCCGTGGTCTGGCGGTATCCATAATGATCCAAAACAGTAGAGAAATCTTTGCCAGCTAAACACGGCCAAAATACTTGACCTGCTCTTACATTGATGCTATCTGTATCAATATTTAACTGATATAGTTGTCATGCACAACTCTCTTTAGCTATCTTTTATGAAATGCTGGAGATGTAAGGAGCTGAGGTAGCTCAGTGGTTAGTGCACTGGCTTCCAAACCTGAGTGATCAGGGTTCGGTACCCAGTTGCTGCGTGATTTTTTTTTTATATCGCACGACTCCTAGGCTTGACCCAGTCTATTTTTAAAAAAAGTGTGCCACTGGTCAAGAAAAATATGGGCCAATATGTCACGCTGGCTTGTTAACAAAATCTTTCATTTTTTTAAATATTGTTTTTAAAAACGGAGATGAGGTGGCCTTATTCTTCCTCCTCAGTTAGAGACCCTGGATCAACCTGGGAAGCTATAGTTTGCATGACGTTGCAAATTTGGCTAAAATTTAAAATTTTACGGGCAATCCAGCCTCTCTTAACAAGCTACATCACAGACGAGAGGCTTAATTAATTAAATATTTAAGAAATCAGTTTTCTGACACATGGCAGGCTTGCTCTTTTCACAAGGAAGACCTCATGAGATTTCTAGCAGATTTGTAGCATTGGAAAGTATGGAAAAATTGTGCTGCTGATAATTAAGGACACATTACAATGAACATATTAATTTGGAAAAATTGTACACAACAAATGACATACAAACGTCAACACTACACATAGAGCCAAAACAGGAGAGACGAGTGAGTGTGGACTTTATGCCCTATCCTGTTAGATAATAACTAATGTCAGCATTGACGACAACCTGCAGCATATTGACATAAGCAGCATACGCAACAACAGCAAATGGACCTTATCATCTCAACCTTTCAGCCAGCTTCAGGAGAACACAAACTGGGAATTGTAAAAGAGAGACATGAAAGAGAAGTGAGACAAGAGACAGAGAGGGAGAAAGAAGGTGTAGTCCAATGGCCACATATCAACAGCAACGCTTGGAACTTGGCTCTTGCTGGCTTACGTTGACTCCTAATGGCTCTGATATTCTGCCTGGAGTCTAAAAATGAAAGGGCAGTACATATTATGATAGTACATTACGGTATGTATACAAAAATAAATATATACATATATACTTCCTGCCCCTATGGGAATATCAGGGCACTTTGTTGTGGAGGGGAAAAGTGGTACTATGCCCACAATAGGTATGTCTTATCATGTCAAATAAGGAGGGATGAGCATGAGGTTGGCGACTAAATCATGTCAAATAAGGAGGGTTGACATGAGGTTGGCGACTAAATCATGTCAAATATGGTGGGTTGAGTATGAGGTTGGCGACTAAATCATGTCAAATATGGTGGGTTGAGCATGAGGCTAGCGACCTTATTATATCAAATATGGTGGGTTGAGCATGAGGCTAGCGACCTTAGTATGTCAAATAAGGACTTAAATTTAAGTCAGAGTATTTCAAACTGTGCGTCGCTGCCCTCAGTTAAGGGCATTGCGGTGGCTTGCAAAAAGATCTGGTCTCGATATTATGAGCAAAGATCCATCAATAAATATAGATCTTTGTATAGAAAGGAGCCGCAGTGATTTATGCACAGGTCAAGAGAGCCGCTGACCAAAAAAGTTTGAAAATCTCTGTTCCAAGTGATTTTCAAGTCGGACAGGACCTTGGACAGGAATCACCTCTGGTCTAGATGTTCCTGCCAGTTTGAATTCCTTAGCCATATGCTGTTTCCAGCCTGCCTGCAGGACAAGTTTGTGTCTGACTTTGTCTGGCCTTTACTCTTTGACCTGTCTGGCTGGGTTCATATGGACAAACAAGCTCCTCTACCATAAAATGGAGGTGTAAAAGTGCAGACTGATCACGAACTGAAACCTAGTGACAACCGCGTGAATGCAAGTCATCTCACCATATATGGTAGTGGCATTATAAATGGCAGTGGTAAGGTGTCCGACTCAGATTCCGGAGATCACGTGTTCAAATCACAGTGGAGACTGGGATTTTTTTTCGCGCCAAAATAAAAATTCCCCTGATCTCTGGGTAGTGAGATCGGACTCCCGTGTTCAGTTTTGAGCACATTATAATTTCCTTGGCAGTTGGAAATCGAAAGGAGTTGGCTTAACGGCCGCTGCCTGGACAAAATTTAAAATATAGTTATTTGTACCTTTCCCCGGGTGGTTTGTTAAGAGCAGCTATAGATGGTGCTTAACTGGCTGCGGGTCTAATTAGCTCTAGTGTTTGAGTCTATTAAGATGCACTCGCACATCGGTAAAAACCACCCTCCAAGAAGAAACTGTTTGTGTACAGACTATGTAGAGTCTTCTAAACCAGTATAAAGACGTCAAATTAAGTTATATACAAATATACACAAAGGAATTGTGAACCAAGACTAGCCTCAAAGTCAAGTGAAACATACAGACCAAGACCACACCTCACATTGTCACCATGCTTCTGGTAACAGGCTGTGTATAGCAGCGTAGCCAAACAGGCGGGACCCAACACTGCTCCCAATAGTGGTGCGCCTACTGTGAACAATTGCATCGCATGATTTTTTGTTGTTGTTGTTGTGTTCGCCTTATTTATCTATCCCCCAAGTCGGTGTGCGTTGCACTGTGGTTTTTATTTTGCGCCTGTCAGCCCAGTGCATCTAACTTCAGCATGAATTTTATGTAAGGGTCTGCTTCCTACTTCATTTTCTAATGGTTTGCTTCCCCGGGGTAATGGTCGGTGCTGTGATGGGGATCGAACCCAGCACCTTCGGTTGTGAGCCGTGTCACTTAACCACATTGCATGATATGAAGAGTCACTGTACTACCAGAGAAACATCATCAAGAGTGATGAAGAGCTGAGAACGTTGCAACAATGATGCAATCACTCATGACTGATAACAGGCATACCGCACATTTCAGACTCTTTTTCAGCATTTTATATACAGTTCCGCTTTCTTGTGTGCTTTCCAGCATAATGTCACCATACAAGAAATGTCATGCCTACACTGCTGTTTGTTTTCAAAGATGATTCGCTTCATATCTCTTGCCTATAATAACTATTGCCTTACACTGTGATTAACCCGTAAGATTCTATAGGCATTTTTGTAATGGTCTATAGAATCCTGAATTAAATCAATGAGAAATGGGCGTTTGTCTTATCTCATCTGTAACTTTTAGTTTGATTTTATCTGCACCTTTTTTTATTTGTAATGATATTGGAATAAATTTAGAGTATGTTATGTATGAATGGAGGAGTGACTTCTTTCTTCTTTACGTTCAGGTACTTTTGTCATGCTATATCTGCAGGCCAGTCGCCATGATGAAGTCTGTAGTCTTCACCAGGTCGAAGCGGCTGCCCCAGAGCTTTTGTCTCAGCTCCGCACCCTCCAATCAAGTCTGGCATCTCATTTCCCTATAGATTGGACATTCCTGTAGAATATGCTCAGGGTTCTGGCATGGAGGAGTGACTAAAATGGCATGCTAGTGTGAAAAGTAGGAATTGCTGTACATGTGCACCTGCTACAATAAAAGCTCCACTCATTGGGAGCTGCGCACACCGATCTTGCATCCCCTGCGTCACTAGGTCTGCGATCATCGTCAACTGACCCGACCATCAACAATACCATTGTTGTGGTATAGATCTAACTCATCGTTATCGCTCTCTATCTTAATATCTGATTGGTTACCATCATAATCAGTCTAGTTTGCCAAATAGATCGAACCGATTCCATCTTCATGGCCTTGCTTGCTCACTATCAGATGAATCACTCATTTTTGTGTGAAATTGCACTGGGTTTAACTTCCAAGCTGTTTTTGATACTTTCTCCGTGCATATGGTCATACTAAAAGGTAACGACAGGCGCAGTAACCGAGAAATGAACGCAATGAAAACAAGCAGTTTTCGGCGGTATATGATTTGAGGGCGTCAGCGGTTTTTAGTTCATAGACACTGAAAACCTAAAATTTCAGCCATCTATGCCCAAAACCAACATCGGAAACATGCATTTGCGATTTGTCATTTAACCTGTGAAGTTATATTTTTTTTTAAACGGCTCTACATAGTGGTGGTGTCCACACATGCACAATTGACGTTTAACTGTAAGGATGTTTCCCATAGGCAGACATTTCCAACAGTTATGATATTGAAACTCTAATTATTATGTACATGCCCAGAAGCCATTTAGTTAAGTTTATGTTGAGTATGCATGTACATTACACAAATCCAGCAGGGTAATGTCAGATCCTGTACAAAATGGCAACTACATAAGAGCTGTACAAATCTTAAATGCACACAAACACCATATCTCAACAGCAGGAGGTAACTGGACTGTAATTGTGTGTATTATGCTAAAATTCCCATGCTTCATTAACCCCAGCAGGTGCAGAAATCGACCACCTCAAAACCTAAAATTGCTGTACGGTTCGACTAAAACCAACTTAAGAAACACATGTTTACATTTTCTGATTTCGTTTGTGGAATTTCATTTTTTTAACAGCTCTACCCAACCATTTGCGAAAGTTATGATGTTCGAAAGTCAAATGATATATTGTGACGAAAGCAATTCAAGTCCAGGGAAATTTATTATTTGATCAGTCCAATGATCATGCATCTGGATTACTCGTGGATATTCAATACATGCCCGATTCAGACTTTGACTGGGACACACAATACGATAGGTATATGTAACAGAATTGATGGATATAATCTGTCAGATTCAGACTTTGACTGGGACACACAATATGAAAGGTATATGTAACAGAATTGATGGATATAATCTGTCAGATTCAGACTTTGACTGGGACACACAATACGATAGGTATATGTAACAGAATTGATGGATATAATCTGTCAGTTTAAAACTTTGACTGGGACACACAATACGATAGGTATATGTAACAGAATTGATGGATATAATCTGCGAAACACACAATGTGGTGACTACCCAAAAAATGTCCTCTGATTTCCACCTGCCCATCAATGCCATTTAGCGTTTTCATACATGAATCCTGGTATTGAACTTGTAAAGTTGGTCGATGCCAGGTAGGTAAAAGCTGCTTGAATCTGTGTTTGTCCTTCGATCATGAGTATAATGATGGCCAGAGAGCGTGCTGCAGATCATCTCTCCATCTCGTTGTCAGGTGACCATGCTGACAGTTGTAGTTGTATGGGCACCAGAAAGACACCCTCCTCATCTCACCCATCTATCAGAAGACATGCGGACCACATAGCTGGCCCACCTGTACTGTCACCTTGACGCAGATGTGGTCTCTTCCCTCCATTGTTCTTTCTGTAATATGGAGAGCCTCTACGTTGAATTGGGTAGACTCCAAACCTCACACCCACATACTATTGCTGGGATAACCATGCTGTTGAAGGTGTAAGTCCTGGCGTTGACATCCGTCATTTACCGGAGTATCTTTTAATGCAGCTGAAGCTGAGCCAACACACTGCTCTCCCATATGAGATTGATCTGACTGATGGTAGCTGATAAATGGTGTGTTGTACAGGTGTGATTATTGCTCTCGCTAATGGCAGCTCTGAAAAATGTTGTGTGTTACAGGTGTGATTATTGCTCTCGCTGGCGGCAGTTCTGATAAATGTTGTGTGGTACAGGTGTGATTATTTCTCTCACTGGCAGCAGCTCTGATAAATGATATGAAAACTGTTATGTTAACTAAGTGCCTGATTTAGTTCATTGTTTTACCAAAGTGAATGGGACAGGTTTTTTTAACGCTGTGATGACAGGTGAGACAATGATCTGATAACTAAAATGACCGGTTACCTTGTTGAGAATAGCCTGTGCCAAGCTCATGAAAGCCTTTTCCACATTGATGTTGGCCTTAGCACTGGTCTCCAGGAATGGTATGTTATGTTCTTTAGCAATCTGAAACAGGAAAATGTCAGAGCACACATAAACACAAAATTTTGTTGTCCGTCTCGATTTAAACACTGAGTAGATTAGAGGAAGAATATAAACCATAAATGGTCATAATTCACCTCTGAGGTACCCAGGAAGGAAGAACAGGTCGACTCATCATTCAAGCATGTCATAATTGATGACTTAAGTAACAGCATCACGTAAAACAAACCGCTACAGAAAACATGACTGAAAGATTGTAGTAAAGTAATCTGATACAGGCTTTCCATAGGGAAAGATGGAGGGGATGGGTTACGAATAAATATGGTGTTTTAAATGAAGTGAAACCAATAATAAGGCACAAATCTGAAACAAACATCCCAAATTCTATCAGGCAAAACATACTGGCCAAGACCTTCACCTCGGCTTCCTAGTAACCCTCCTTGGAAACAGGCTGTTCTCATGGCAGCCTGGCGAATCAGGTGAGGGATCGACATGATCCCCGTAGTAGTGAGTGACACGCGGATGAAGCCAAGCATAGCACAACCGCCTGGAGTACCCCAGTCCCCCTTCATCAGAACACTAAGGATGTCACAAAAGCGTAACCTACTCATTGTGGGAATTTGCAAACAACATGATTGGAATAAAGCATAAATTCTTGAGATCCCATCCAGTGGAGGTGACTTTTATAGACTAAGGAACAGAGAAAAAAAGAACTCTAGTACTAACAACAGGAACCTACTTCAATAACTTTTGCACGGAAGTAGAGGCACTGAAGGCTGGAGATTAGCTTGTAATCCAAAATGAAGACATCCCCCAAGAAAACATAGTTAGCTCAACAGTAATAGCAGCTCTACAACAACATGAGATCTCAAGCAATGCACATATTTCCGGACTCAGCAGAACATCTAAGGTTGGTAATTAAGTGGATAACTTCCCACTCATTGCAATATTGAGGGCAAGGAGCTGCAGAAAGACTAACAAAGTGTGACGGAACTTCCCCACAAACAAACCCCTGAGTATCACATATCAGGGAGGGATGAAGATGCTGAGCAGTGCATGAGCTGCAGCGGTCAGCGACCCATAGCTGACTGCTAGCATCAGGGCCTGCGAACCAGAGCTGTCAAGACCCTTCTACACCTCCGTGCGGTGATCCTGGATAACAGGCTGCAACAGAGCAGACTGGCCTAGGAGAAGGGATCGAAGAGGGAAGGCTAAAAAAAAGAGGTACTAAAAAAATGCCTGCTGTAGTCGGATGTGTCAGACCGAAAGGTGCAAATGTCGCAGTCAGGCTATAAATTACAACACAACACATTCCGTTCTCTGGACTAAATTCTGCTACTTAAGCCCCTTTTCAGGACTTGGTAGCGGGAGATTGAGAACAAACAAAGTCAAGTCACATATCAGGCAAAGACCATAATTATAGCCAACTTCAGGGGGTAAATGGTCTGATCGACACGCCCTGAAATAAGAGTATAAATGCTCATTTGGTTTTCATCATTTTCACTTTCATCTTCTTGTATCTCAGAAACTAACAAATACACAACACATACAACAAAAACACCAACAAGTTCTGTATTAATTTATGTCTCTACACACAAATAAATCATATCCATAGACTAGGGGACGGTGTGGGCTAGTGGTTAAGTGACACGGCTCACAACCAAAGGTGCTGGGTTCGATCCCCATCACAGCACCGGCCGTTACCCCGGGGAAGCAAACCCTTAGAAAATGCAGGAGGAAGCAGACCCTTACATAAAATGCATGCTAAAGTCGGATGCACTGGGCCAACAGGCGCAAAATAAAAACCACAGTGCAACGCACACCGCCTTGGGGAATAGAGAAATAAGGCGACAGCAAAAAAAAAAATATCTATAGACTGTCAAACAAAAAGGTTACAGGTTCTCAAAGTCAACAACCATAGTAAAACGTGACATGCTGAAACATAATGCCGTCGGAGATGAAATTGCATCAACATTGAATGTAGTGTCACTAAAGATAATAAACAATACAAAATGTTTTGGCAAACACTAACACTCCCATTTCCTTATCTCTGTGGACCAGATATTCATGCAGTTCTCTACACATGTTCTGTCACAGATGATAAGTTTCAGGGATGTCTATGTCTTATGTGTCCCTATTCCTGCTGCTGCTGTATGTGTTTTGAGGCATTTCACTATTACCTTCAATTTTCTTATGAGGAGAGAGCAACCTGAGCTTGGCAGACTATTTTCAGACTATGAGGACTTACAACAAGTTGAATATTTGATATTAAAAAACGTAACTATCACTACACCTTTTATTCCCACTGATGGGGTCCATTGGGAAGATTTACAGGGCTGAGAAGTAATACCGCTTGTTCCTGTAGTCGAAGCACAATGTGTAAGCTAGGTTTTTATTTTACCTCAGATAGAAAAACAAAACACACGCCAGAATGAGGTTTGAACTCATGTCATCACGGTCAGAAGACCAGCCGATTTGAATATTTTATCAGAAAGTAAAAATATAGCAAGCAAATAATATAAAATCCCCTGATAAATAACAAAAAGAGGTGGTCTGATGAAAATAAACAAGACAAATACACATAAGAGCACAAGCACTGACAAAGAGGCACAGGGAAAAAGAAAAACAAGTGGACCAGTGCTTACAGATTCTCCACGTGCAGTGGGGACTTGTCTCTTGTCGTCCATGTCACACTTGTTACCAAGGATCATCTTTTCAACATCTTCATTTGCATGCTGTGAAAAACGGACAGCATAACACTAAGTTCAAATATATATCACATTTTCACAAAAACAACGACAAGCTACTCGTCTGTGTCCTCGTTAAGTTTTGACGCAGCATCAACAGACTTGAGTGGTGAAGTGTGTAGCCTAGTCTACAGTGAGCGTGCTTGCTAAGACTGGGATTACAGCACACCAGAGTTTCGAAATCATGAACGGCCAGAAAATAATCTGGGTGTAGTTCATTCATAGTAAGACCACTCCTCCAGTCAACCCAGCTGTAAATGGGTTCCCGACATATGAGTTTTGTAGGTATAAACAGCAAGGAAGGGAACTGGCCACCCCGCCTCACATAGGCTGCGACTTAGTACATGAGTTATCTTCATCCCTGGCTGCAAATGTTGCCATGGGACTGACCTTTAACCTTCTCCGATAGCGTATAGACATCATTCCAATTTTATGTGGCTTATTATTTCAATAGGATGGGGTAGCAGGCCCCACGCTCGACTCTCCTTAGTCTCCATTTATGTGCTTGGCAGGTTACAGTGTTACTATTGATTGTTCTGGGTCCCACTAACACAAAGGATAGACATCAACAGATTATATTCAAATACTGCATATGTGTCCCTAGTCATTGGTACATTTTAAAGTAATTGGCAGCAGCTATTTCATCCAACTGTTACGAAATATTGTCAGTAATTCAACTTTCATTACTTGTACTGTACTTCAAAATAATTTGTCACAGTTTAGTTTATTCTTCTTCTTTGTCGTTCGCTCTCAAATAACCGCATCTATTTCCCTCATAAACCCGGCAGTCCTTTTCCAGCTTCTCTGGTTGTCATACAGTTTCTATGGCAATTGGGTTGTGGAGGCCCATGTAGTCACTCTGCTCATCTTGTGGGACCAGCAGACCTGTAGAACATGTTCCACCATTTCTTTGTGTGTGGAAATGGGCAAATGTCTGTGGGCACAATTTTTAATTTGTTCAACAGATGATTTTTCAGTCCTGCAGTGGCCTGTGAACAGTCTGAATATTTTCACTTGATCTCTTCTTGGCAAGGAGTAATATGCTTCTGCTTGATCATATTCTGGGTGTTCTCTTTGCCATTTATCTTTGCAGTAAATTGTTATAATTGCCTTTATTTCTTCATATGCAGCTCTGTTTTCAGTTTGGGTTTTGCCTCCTCCCTTATTGACCAGTCTATCTGCCTCCTCATTTCTAAGTATCTTACAGTGTGCAGGGAGGGATCCACCGAATTTTCATTCTGTTGAAATTGTAGTTATACCATTTAGTTTGTCTTGTCGCTCTTTAAACACCAATGAGGGATCAAGATACTGAGCAGAGCATAAGCTGCAGTGGTCAGCGACCCATGCTGCCAAGACCCTTCTACATCTCCGTGTGGTTATCCTGGATAACACGCTGCAGCAGGGCAGACTGGCTAAGGACAAGGGAATGAAGAGGGAATGCTAACCCGGTACTAAAAAAATGCTTGCTGAAGTCATATGTGTTGGACTGAAAGGTGCAAATATCGCAGTCAAGCTGTAAACTACGACACAACGAATTCCGTTCTCTGGACTACATTCTGCTACTTAAGCCCTTTCAGGATTTGGTAGCGGGAGATTGAGAACGAGCCGAGCCGAGCCGAGCCAAGCCAAGCACCAATGACACTATCCATCCTAAACAAATTGCCACAGAAAGTATCACTGCAGGAGCTTTCAGAGCAGACTTCCTGGATGGAGGCTAAGTGATGACCATGTTCCACAGAAGTGAAAAACATTGAATGAATAAACTATCTTACTAGTGCCTTAAAGGCAAAGGTCAGCCCATAGCAGACAAACACTGTCATCAGGGATAAAGTGTTAGAGAGACTATCGTTAAAGCTTGATTCTGAGCTGGGCTGGCCAGTTTCTTTCCATAACTGTAAGTCATGTATGCATTTTTACAACTTGATGTACTGAAGCATGTTGAGATCAGAGAGTAAACCTCGTCCATTTATCACAAGAGAAAAGTATTCTCAATATTGTCAGAGTGTCCAAATGCTTATTTCCAAGCAGCTATGAACGTCTGAGCAGATACAAAAGAAAAGGTCCAGGAAGTCCCATAGGAAACATTGCCATAGAGGAGATCCAAGTGTTAAGAGACACTGTTTTACTAGGTTTTAGCTTTATTTGATCTGGGCTGACCAGTTCCCATCATCACCCTAACAAAATCAGGTGTCTATTTACAGCAAGGCAGACTGGGACATGCCAAGACTGGGGATTGAACCCGACAACTTTGCCATGACATCAAAGTGCTTATACCATCCTGCCTTCATCAGGATGTGAGGAAAGCTATTACAACCCGCCACTTAACGTCCTTTTCAGAGTGCACAAAATAGTAAACTTACTCATTGTGGGCATTAAACAACCATCCTGCTATTCAGAACCTGACATTAAGTGCGCACACACAAAAACTGCTACATTCAAGCTAATCTAAGCAGGTTAGCATTTCCTCTCTATATTATTCCACAAGACAGATCTCTGCATTATGTAACATTTAACAGTTTTTGTAGGAGATTTCTTTTTAAGATGCAGTGGATAACTGCTCATTGTTAGGTAGGATAAAAAGAAATATTAAACATAGGAGCAAGGAAGTGATAGTCAAACTGTAGAAAGCATTAGTTAGACCTAAATTGGAGTACTGTGTACAGTTGTGGAGTACTTATCATAGAGTGTATATAAACACGCTGGAAAGGATACAAAAAAGAGCGACAAAGATGTTAGTGGGATTTCAGAATTGCAGTTATGGGGAATGACTTAAAAAAATCAGCCCGCAGTGTCTAGAAAAGAGAAGAATTCAAGGTGACTTAATGCAGGTTTATAAGATAATCAAAGGAACGGATAAATTAGACTATAACAAGTTTTTTTTCAAAATACAACCACCTACAAGAACAAGAGGGTACAGCTACAAACTTAACTAAAGAAAGGTCCAGATAAGATATTAGTAAATATTTTTTTTAGTCAAGAGTGGTGAATGCTTGTAATGAATTGTCACAGGAAGTAGTGGAGACAGGGACAATTAATGCATTTAAGAATAGATTGAACATGGATAGTTTTTAGAGCAAGGTAATGTAAATTAAACTGGTTGTATACAGACTCTGTAGAGTCTTCTAAACCAGTATAAAGATGTTAAGTTAAGTTCATGTGGGAGAAGGATTAGGAAAGGGGACCTGACCTCTGTTTAATGAACGATTTAGTTATTTGGGGGATGTTCTTTTCAACATAAAAAATATGAGCAATCAGTAACTCGTAGTCATCATCCGAGTCTTGCCGAGGCCCAAAAGCACAGCAAAGAATAGTAATACTATAAACCTCTCCAGGATGTTATAAGAGGTGACTAAAGAGGGTTGGGCATGGTTCTGGCTACCTCTAATCTCTAAATTCTGGTATTCAAAAAGACACATGTGTCTGATGCCAGGTAGCAAAATGTTGTTTACAAACATTTTATTCTTTTGCCTTGGTGTACCATATTGGACCCAGAGCCTCTTTCAGGTCATCTCTCCACCTCAACCTCGGTCGCTCGCTAAATATGTAGGGCCACCACAACATAACTTTACGTGTCCATCTGTTATCCGGCATGCGCAGCACATGGCTGGCACATCTATATTTTCGAATGCAGCGTGACATCTGATCTTTGCATTGCGAAGAAGATCTTGTCCATCGCTCGTTGGGCAATGCGAAGTCTATCTGCAGCAGCTGTCCGTAGACTCCACACCTCGCAGCCATACATCATGGCTGGAATAACCACACTGTTGAAGGTGTGAGTTATACCGCTGGCATTTCACTGGCTACCTCATCTAGACTGGCTACCTCATCTAGACTGGCTACCTCATCTAGACTGGCTACCTCATCTAGTAGAAATTTTAAGCCACAAAAACTTCAACAAATATGGATAAGTCGACTAAAAATAAAAATACAATTCGACCCTCTAAGACGAAAGGTACTCTGTCAAGAGGACTAATGACACGACAAAAAGAAGGCTGCAAGGAATATGTACAGCTGATATACGTTTTCTTCTAGCTCGAGAAAAACATAAAGGAAGCGGGAAAGATGTGCACAACAGGAATGGATATCCTAGGACAGGATGACTTGCACACATTTGTTGAAGACCTGTGCTCCATGGGGGGTGAAAGGTTTTGACGATGAACAACTCGTGGTTATTTCTTGACTACCATTTCAAGATAACGTACAAAATCATTGTTGACACGAATTGTAAGAAGTTATTCAGGATTTGCCATACATTATATTTTGATATCTATTCAAGTTAGTTCGCTGTTTTCTTCTGTGTTGTCCTTAATTATCCAGTGGTTGATATAGGTTTGTAATATGTCTGTAAATGTCAGTGTTCCCGTGTAAAACTACATTTCAACCTTGTTTATATTTAAGATATTATTGATATTCTGTTATACTACAGTCCCTCGTATAACTCAGTGGATTAGTTTTCTGCTTTGTATGATGATGATAAAGCACATGCGAAACAAAAATATGAGAAAGAGTGCAATATTGAGCAAATATCAAGTGAATTTCTTTCAGGGAAGAAAGAATAGGGCCACTACACCCTACTATATTATGTGGCAAAAGGTGGGTGACGTTGGGTTGTGCATGGGGCTGGTAACTTCATCATGTAAAACAAATTGCTACAGAAGCCCTTACCTAAAATAGGACATAAATACTTTGACAGGCTTCCTGAATCAGGCCGGGCCAGAAGATGTAGCAGTGAATGAACTGACAGCAGTCAGCTACTGATAGCTAGTGGCTTGATCTGGGCCAGTGATTCATATCTGATTCCACACCCAAGTGGCGGCCCTGGAACAGACACGCAACCATGTAGTCTGACTAAGAGAACAAAAAAGGGAAGGCAAACATGGTCCCAATAATGCCTTGCTGAAGTTGGATGTGTTGGTCCAAAAAGCGCAGATATCGTATTCTTGCTGTAAACTACGACACGCATGTCACAAACATCCTTTTCGGGACTAACATCAAAGAAGAAGAAATAGGCCAGCTGTAGTGGTGGACCCAAGTGGTCACTGGAACGAAAAGAGGTCTGTGGTGATCATGAAGATTTACCTCATCAATATTACGCAGCCATTTGGAGATGTTGTCAAAGCTCTTGATGTTTGTGATGTCGTACACCAGCATGATTCCCATGGAGCCCCTGTAGTAGGAGGTGGTGATTGTGTGGAAACGCTCCTGTCCAGCTGTGTCCCTGTACACAAATCACTGTGACA
Source organism: Ariolimax columbianus (assembly GCA_036924085.1). NCBI lineage: Eukaryota > Metazoa > Mollusca > Gastropoda > Stylommatophora > Arionidae > Ariolimax > Ariolimax columbianus. The sequence goes on from JAVGWX010000010.1 coordinate 84,379,308, forward strand.
TTATTGAAATGCAGTAACAGAATTGACATTAGCTACAACATAACTGATTGATCCATGTACAAACGGGGCAACAAAGATAATCATCAGTGATGCTCTTCTACCAGAAACAAGCAGTATTCATTCATTTCATTTGACCTATTTACTCTACGTGAAGCATAATTACACATCTACAAATGGTGTCCTTTACAGAAGCTGGTTATTATCCTGTCACTCCTTACAGATTTAATAACAATAAGTGTGCATGCTGTGGTTGGTAACCCCAAAACATAACAATCTTTAGTTGCCTTTTATCAAGGGCTCAGAATGTTACAATGGCCATATTCTTTTAACACTTGAATACCATTCAGGTGAGTATAGAATTACAATGTGATGTTATCAATTCAGACTGACCATTTCATTATTTCTCATATATTAAAAAGAGCAATGCATGTACTTCATGACACAGTAGAACAGCCAATGTTGGTTTCTCAATATATCCCCTCGAACTACATTATTTAAGACAATGAAACTGCAGACAGACTAGCAAAGTGTGAAGGAGCTATCCCACAAACAGACCTGAGCATCATGTAATGAGGCAAAGACCATAATTAAAGTCGACTCCAGGGGAAAATGGGCTATCAACACCCTCACTTCCAAAAAGAAGACAATTATTATGATTTAACTAGAGAAGAACAAGTCATCCTTTTCATACTGAAAACTGGGTATAATAGATACAAGGGTCAACTTTACAAATGAGGGCTAGACCAGATGACAGGTGTCCATGTGGGAAGCATACCATAACCTTGGAACACATCCTACAAATCGCATGGTAATGTAGGAAGAGAGAACAATGTTGACATCGCGAGACAGATGAGAGAGAAAAGCTGTAAGGAGAAGAAAAAAACAGCCTTACAAACAACTATGGCTTTGAAAGAGTAACAAGGACCTTGATCTGAGGATGAACAGTAAAGAAAATATATTTAAAATATTAATTTTATTCAATCTCTTTTCCAGCAAGTATGCCTCCTTATTCCTCGTTAGCCATCAGACACTTATTCTTCGTTAGCCATCAGACACTTATTCCTCGTTAGCCATCAGAAACTTATTCCTCGTTAGCCATCAGAAACTTATTCCTCGTTAGCCATGAGACACTTATTCCTCGTTAGCCATCAGACACTTATTCCTCATTAGCCATCAGACACTTATTCCTCGTTAGCCATCAGACACTTATTCCTCATTAGCCATCAGACATTTATTCCTCGTTAGCCATGAGACACTTATTCCTCGTTAGCCATGAGACACTTATTCCTCGCTAGCCATCAGACACGTATTCCTCGCTAGACATGAGACACGTATTCCTCGCTAGACATGAGACACTTATTCCTCGCTAGCCATGAGACACTTATTCCTCGCTAGCCATCAGACACTTATTCCTCACTTGCCATCAGACACTTATTCCTCGCTAGCCATCAGACACTTATTCCTCGCTAGTGATCAGACACTTATTCCTCGCTAGCCATCAGACACTTATTCCTCGCTAGCCATCAGACACTTATTCCTCGCTAGCCATCAGACACTTATTCCTCGCTAGCCATCAGACACTTATTCCTCGTTAGCAATCAGACACTTATTCCTCGCTAGCCATCAGACACTTATTCCTCGTTAGCCATCAGAAACTTATTCCTCACTTGCCATCAGACACTTATTCCTCGTTAGCCATCACAAACTTATTCCTCGTTAGCCATCAGCCACTTATTCCTCGTTAGCCATGAGACACTTATTCCTCGTTAGCCATCAGACACTTATTCCTCGCTAGTCATCAGACGCTTATTCCTCGCTAGTCATCAGACATTCACAGCAATGACTAAGAAAAGCAGCAGACAGCTCAAAGTTCTTGACACAGCTTACATACACAGGTTATTTCCACATGCCTCTCCTTTCCCCAGTTGGGCAGGTCTGCAACAAGTATTCAGCTTAACATGGTTCTGGTGCCACAAGAGCATATATGTTGTGTCAATCCATAATTTTTGTAAAGATAGTACGGTACTTCAATATGTTGTGCCAAGTACAATTTAGCCTGCTGTCCCAAGTTGTCCTGTTTTAACAAGCCAAAATACAAGTCTCAAAGAAATTAAATTTCTTGTCTAGACAACCAACCTCAAGATTAAGTAGAATCTGAATACAAAATCATCATCATCACATAGCATGTCCTATGTAGAATGTCGCTCCCATGAGAGTCTGTCTGAAAGAAACTCGTTCTCTTGCCAAAACTTCAGCTTCCGCCACAGTCATACTCAGGCATTCCTGGATATCTTGGTGCCATCGTCTTCTTGGTCTACCCCTTCCTCTTTTGTCTGGCACCATACCTTCCATCACCGTTCTCTCAAGACCGTTGTGTCTCTTGATGTGACCAAAGTATTTGCATTTTCTAGCCAAAATGGAATTGATAAACCAGTTCTCCTCTATGCTCAACTCTTGCCGAATGTCTACATTTTTTTTTTTCTCTGTCCAGGGTATTTTGAGGATCTTTCTGTAACATTTTGACTCGAAGGATTCGATTCTTTGTCTAGAAGTTTTGGTAATTGTCCATGATTCACAGCCATAAGCTGCCACCGGAAAAACACACTTTTACTTTTATCATTTTGTTGGTGCTCTGCCATAATTTCTTTAGGCTGTTCAGTCTCTGCATTGATGGAACATTGTATGCCTCACCAATAAAATGAATACAAAATACACAATCAATATCTTACCAAATCTGAAGCTTGATCTTCTTACCACCCAGTTCAACTGTCTTGATCTTGAAGTCAATTCCTGAATAGGATATAGAATAACTATGATCAAAGCTAATTCTGTATTCCTGTGTATGTATGAATGTATGGGACCACTATCGGTGAACCAAGAACATGTCCACTTTATCCTACCATGAAAGACTCCTTAGGGGGGCTGAACACGGAACTTTATACCTGGCCACTTTTAACAAATTGCTAAAGAAACCCCAACACGGCAGGAGCACGCCAACACTGATTTCAAGGAGGAATGTCAACTGAAGTTGTCGTAATAATACTCACTACAGACTTTTAAAATAGGGAAAATGTTTAAATATATTATTGTAGCGGTTGTTGATGTTTTCATATGGTTTTTATTGGTGAGGTATACAATGTTCCATCTCATGGGATTGGTAGCATGGAATATGCAGAACCTTTTTTTTTTTTTTTTTTTGTGTTCACCTTAATTTTCTATTCTTGCACTATGTTTTCATTTTGCACCTGTCGACCCAGTGCTTTCAATTTTATTTGCATTTTATGTAAGGGTCTGCTTCCTCCTGCATTTTCTAAGGGTTAGCTTCGCCAGGGTAATGGCCGGTGTTGTGATTGGGGAGTGAACCCAGCATATTCGGATTATGAGTAGTGTCACTTAACAACTAGCCCATGCCATCCCCTGATATATGCAGAACCAAGACAGTATTCATGCTCATGAAATATGTTTGAGAAAAAAAACCAATAAAAAGGATGATCAACATTAAACTTGAACTTCTTAGTAAACAATGTAAAGACAATAGGCCTACTGCTTTTGGTTAATATATTTTTTTAACGAGGGGGGGAAGCAACTGCAAAAAAACTTGAGAATAATTAACTAGAGTCTCTATTTACTGATAATAAAAAGTGCTAAACTAAAGATGCCATCATAAACATTGAATATTGGTAACTGATGATAATCCAATTACAGCTGATAATGATATATTCAGCAGATAGACATGGTTACATATTAGTTGACAACATTTAAATATTTAGACTAATTTCATAATCAAGCGTTTCACTGATAAGTTATCAGATCAGGATTATGAAATGAACAAAAGTATGCACAGCACTGCTGAAACTGTCTCTAAGGCAAATGCATATTTAGAACTGTAAGGAAAGTTATTTGTAAACTCCTGACCCCAATTAATTAAAATTAGTCATAATAGTATAATTTATTAATTGTAATTACTAGTTAGATCTCGATAATAAAATTAAAATAATAATTGATAAGACTAGACTTAACTTAAACTTAAGAGTGAGACGTCTAGACTAATTTTAATTGATAATTAATTTACGCTAAAAATAACTAAGTACAAACCTATAGTGGATATGAACGTGGTGTTAAATGCATCATCTGAGAACCTAAAGAGTAAACATGTCTTCCCAACACCAGAATCCCCAATTAGTAACAGTTTGAACAGCAAGTCATAGGTCTTCTTTGCCATATTCCGTGTTGACTCTGATAATGATCTCCGATCTCAAAGGAGTGAAGCACTGCTAAAAATAGCCGCAGTTTTCCAAAGCTGTTTACTGCAGCAGTTTTAACAAATATAGCTGCTTAGCAGGAAATATACATTTCTGTCATTCATTCCTTATTTCATATTTGTGTAAAACAAACAATTGATCACAGAGAAACACATGAACTAATATAGCAAACACAGACGTTGTCTGGCTTCTCGTCTGAGGTTATCCTTTTTTTCAACTGACGTCATTTCCTCTTCCGGAATGAGTTCATTTCTGAATTTCCCTCTTCCTGTATACACAGGGTCCTGTAAGAGATGGTTAAATATATGATATAAATGTCCCTTTTCACTGTGGTTAAATATATGGATGCAAATGTAAATAGATATGGCTCGTTTACTGGACCGGGACAGAAACAAAACGAAACCCATGTTTTTGGTAACAAGGTCTTCGTCAGGGACAAAGAATGCACAAAAACATAAAGTGGGTGTGTGTGTAGGTGTGTCATTCTGTGTGTATGTGTGTGTACGTGCGTATGTGCGCGCATCTATTTACGAGTATACGGGGTGCGTTCAAAAAGTATCCGACCTTTTGGTCAAAATTTACAATTATTCACCTGGGGGTTTGAAACCCTAATCCCCTTCAAAGTACTGTACTTGGGACTCCGCACATTTCTCCCAGCTGTCCCGCCAATGTTGGAAGTGTTTCGGATGGCCTATTTGAGAATGGAGTACAGCTGGGATAACCTCCAGGCAGCACTCTTTGGTAATGTTTTGACCTTGTGGTGCGTACTCGAGATGCACAATCCCACAATAGCCAAAGGAATCGCATGGGATGGTGTCTCTAAGGCCTATTCTATAAAGATGGGCGTAGAGTCTGCAATGTCCCTTTCCGATTTAACAATATTGAGAGTTTGCACAACCTCTACACTTCAAGGTAGAAGAGGAGCGACTAAGTAAGTAAGAGAGTTTGCACATGAGAAATGAGTCATAGATACTGATTCACCTTTTATATGACATATTGCACATCTATTAATCTTTATTTTACTATTTTGCTTTAGAGCGACATTGTTATAAACAGTGCAGACCTAATTTAACTAAGACAAATACGTTATTTACCATGCCACAGGTACAAACGATTTTGTTACAAGCATTAGATGTGAACTTTGGTGGGTTGCACGTGGTGTGTGCCTGTTTTTTCGCATTTCATTGAATGTACAAGTTGTGTTCAGGTTTATTCTCTGAAGAGCTTTTGTTATTATAAATTACATAAATATATTTTTGTTCATAACTTGAATGGCTGGGCAATTTGGTTGAACCCTTTATATATATATATATATATATATATATATATATATATATATATATATATATGTGTGTGTGTGTGTGTATATATATATATATATATATATGAGGCGTGTTCAAATAAAATCCGGGAATTTATTACAAGGATAAGAATAGCACCACTGCCCCACAGAGAGTATGTCGTAAGAGACGACTAACTATGTTGCATGGCATAACACCAGTCATGTCAGGTGGTTTGTTTAGAGCAGCAGGGATGCAGGTCTACTTTGCTCTGGTATTTGAGTCTTCTTCTTCTTCTTCTTTGTTCGCTCTCAATCTCCCGATACCAAACCCTGAAAGGGCTTACGTAGCAGAATGTAGTCCAGAGAACGGAATGCGTTGTGTCGTAGTTTACAGCTTGACTGCGATATTTGCACCTTTCGGTCCAACACATCCGACTTCAGCAAGCCTTTTTTGAGTACCGGGTTAGCATTCTCTCTTCGATCCCTTCTCCTTAGCCAGTCTGCCCTGCTGCAGCCTGTTATCCAGGATCACCGTGTGGAGGTGTAGAAGGGTCTTGGCAGTTCTGGTTCGCTGGCCCTGACGCTGTTGGTTATGATGACTCTCTGGTACTCTATCATTTTATCACCAGCCTGGAACCATTCATCCTCCTTAATTATTGTCTCAGTTACATGTGCGATAGTTTTCTCTGCCTGTGCCATCGAAGACATCCATCTCTTGATGTATTGTACAGAGGGTGTAAAAAAGTAATAAAGATCCCATCACGTCACAGAAAATATGGTGTTAGGCTCATATTATTTTGTAATCCACGGTACTTAATAATGGATGATGTGGTCAGCATTGTATGCGAAGCCAGCGCGCTAACCACTGCGCCACGCGTCTGTGGTGACACGCATATAGGCTTTGACTTGTACCAGTTTATGCCTTAATGTCACGGATAACAATCTCAGCATGTACCGCATCTTCACAATCGGGGTATCTCTAGTGCAGCCCAGAACTAGTCGCAAACCTTCATGCTGTATGTCTTCCAACCTTTCACGCGGTGTTCTTGATAAAGTGAGGATGCCCAGTCCGTAATCAATAAACACAACCTGACAAAATAGGATGAACAGGAGGCGCTGTTCCAAGTTGGCAGCATCCACAGTCTTGAGTGCTGCTAGCCCTCGCTTACAGCTTTGTACAGTTCCTGCGCAACGCCTTCTGCACAAGAGAAGAAATGCGTCTTGAAGATTGTCCCGTCGAAGACGTAAATTTGTATATCTACTTACGCAGATGAAGTCAATCATAGCACAACCACATGGAGGACCCCGGTCCACCTTCATCAGCACGCTTGAGATGTGAGGAAAGCTACTGCAACCCGTGACTTAACGAACTCCCATAGAATAAATCGGGAGATCTCACGAAGGATAACAGAGGGCTGGCTAGGCTTCAACTGCATTAAACCCATAATGCAACAGATGCGAAACGTCAACGCTAGGGCTCAACCCTTCAACAGTGTGGTTCTTCCAGCCGTGGTACATGGCTGCGAGGTGTGGAACCTACGGAAAGATAATGCAGATAGACTACGCGTTTTGCCAACGAGGAACATTGAAGATCTCCATTCGAGACGAAATCCGCAGCGCAGAGATCAGACGTCGAACTTCCTTCTCTGACATCATAGATGTCGAACTGTTACGAAAGGACTGATGGGCCGGTCATGTGGTGCGCATGGCGGATAACAGATGAACACGTAGAGTGACGTCGTGGTGGTCATACAACTTTAGCCGCCCTATCGGGCGGCCGAGGATGAGGTGAAGATATCGCATAATAGAGGCCCTGGACCCAACATGGTACACCAAGGCAAAAGAACGAAATGAGTTTACTCAACCTTTGGCTACCTGGCATCAGACACACGTGCTTGATTGAATACCAGGATTTCGAGATTGGGGCGTCTGAGGCACGCTGCGTCGATCGACCACACCCATGACCCACTGTGCGGCGTGATTCTATAACTCGTCCAGAGCGGAGGTGGATATTGCTTATCTGTTGAGCCATACTGTGCGGGAACGGCCTCTTCTCCGTCTCCAGCCGGTCGGGGGAAGACTTTTGGTGCGACTAATGACTTGTGTAGTTTCTTGTAGGCGGGGGTTTCCAGGCCCAGCCGTTCAACATGATCGAACAAAAAAACTCGGCGTCGGTCAAGTGTTTCTGAGATTGGGTGGAGGCATGTTTTAGCAGAGACCTCCACGTTGCGGAAGTAGTCATGCCATCGGATGCCCAGGATACGTTGCTGGTTGCGCATATGGAAGAACTTCAGTCTTGACATGTTATGTTTGAGGGGTGTCCAGGTTTCGGAGCCGTAAAGCAGGATTAGGATCACGCAGGACTGATAGATGTGGATTTTTGTTTCAGGGGACATCTTTGCCGTTATACGTTAGAGCATAGCAGATGTAGCTAGGCCGATCCGCCTTGGCATATCGGAACCGCTGCGCCCATCGGATGATATCTTACTGCCTAGATAGATACATTAGTTGGTGTTCTCCAGAGTGTGGCCGTGAGTTTTCAATACTTTAAGGCGATGTGTCAGAAATGAGTTTTACCCGGTTTACCCTGCCAAATGGGACGATGAGGCTAACGTCTGGTCAGGAAAAACACACTGATCAGAGAATGTTAGCCAGGGTCAGAAGAAAAATACTGGCAAAGACCCTCACCTGACCTCCTCGTTGGTCGTCCTGGAAACGGGCTGTTGTCGAGGACAACAGTCTGGCTAACAAGGTGAGGTTCGACGTAATCTCCGTAGTAGTGAGCGACACGCAGATGAAGCCAAGCATAGCACAACCGCATGGAGGACCCTGGTCCACCTTCACCAGCACGCTCGAGATGTGAGGAAGCTACTGCAACCCGCCACTTAACGCCATTTCAGGGCGCACATAAGAGTAACCTACTTATTGTGGGCATTCGAAACAACAACAACAACCCTGCCAAATGTCTTTTCCTGATCAATGAAGGCAGCGTGGAGCTTCTTATTGCATTTTATAGTTTTCCTCCCTCAACTGTGTTTGCGTAAATATAGCGTCAGAACATCTCTTGCTTTTCCTAAATCCTGATTGTGAAGCACTGAACTGTGTCTACACAATGGCTAGTACTCGCTGTTCAAAGACCCCTGCTGCTATAGGAGCTGTAATCCTTTCAAGTGCCCTTGGTGTTCCACATGGGTAACACCACCACTCTTAGCTAATCACCAAGTATCGTCCCGTCAATCCACGCCTGATTAAAGATTTTTGTTAGCCATCTTACCCCTACACTGTGTAGTAAGGATTGCTATAGGTCTCATCTAAATAATGACTTGGTACCCCCTTTTCCCACTAAACTAACGCGGCTCTGGCAAATGGCGAGAAACTGGCCCCAATAAACCAGTCCCCTCAAGTCTATGGGGTTACATTTTAGACTATGCATGAGGCAAACCCTACAGAAACCTCTGGCAAAGCAGGTCCTCCAATAGATGCGGCAGATGCTGGGCCCATCGAAGCATGGACATGTCCCGATCCCCATTGAGACCTCGCCCAGGGAGCATCCATGGTTAAAAAAGGCACGCCGAGCAAGACCACAGTCTGCCCTAGAAAGACACGATGATGAAGACGGGGGCAACCAGCCAAAAAAGGCGCACCACAACGATCAGACAGCCACGCAAATACGCAATATGAAAGTATGCATCAACAAAACGATTTGGTGCTTTAAAAAAAACTGAACATAACGTTTTTTAAATTGGTTTAGAAGACTTAGAGACTGTAGACAACCAGTAAAGGCAGTATGAGTCTACATTGCAGATATGGTGAGATATATACATATTTTCAAACGAACGAAAGAAGAATACCATTGGCTTTGTCACCTCTATTACAGCTCCGAACACCATTTTCCACCATCATCTGAGAATATTGACAAACATATAGATCATATAATTGTATCATTGATTTTGAACTATCTTTGAAATTTATGCATTTCTTCGTTGCTATAATTTGGTCACGTGACAATCAGAATACACTAGCAACAGCAAGATGGCGGCAGATAATGGCGAGAAATCCAAGCAGGTAGGCTGTATTGAGTATTTACGCATTTTTCACGGACAAAGTTAAGCAAAGTAAAATCGAGATTTATAGGTCACTATATATTTCTAAGAGAAATGGTGAAATAATATATTGACTGTAATATAAAGACTAAATACTAAACACTACTACTAGTCATAGTAAGTGAGTAGTCAGTAGAGTCAGTCAGCAGAGTACTGAGTAGACTACTACTAGTTTACTACTAGTACTATAGTACTTACTACTAGTACTACTAGTACTAGCCAAAAACTGAAACAAATTGAACGACAAATGTGAACATCATGGTGTCTATATCTTCATGATTCGAAAAGCAAACGTGAAAGAGATTATCGCTATCAATGTCCAGGTTAACAAAAAGTTTTCATTTTTCGTGAGCCAAACTTCAACAAATAATAATCTAGACTAGTCAGTCACTACTAGTCTAGATAGTCAACTGTTTCTAATATGAAAATCGTCTGATATGTTACTATTTTTGTGTTAATTAATATATATTTAAACATTTGGTTCTTAAATTGATACCTAACATATGAAGGTTAGTTTATATTTAGAAATCTGATTCCAAAGGCTGTGTTTCTGTTTGCTTTTGATCACCTTAAATAGTTTGAATTATTCATTAAATGATTATTATAGAAGATATTCGGTCTTATGCTGGAACTATAGTATAGGTATGTACACTTGCATTAATTAGCATACATAATTTTTCTGTCTGTCCTGTTGTTAATATGTGCCTGATATTGTTCTATTATATGTCTGTACTTACTTTCTGTGTCCTGGGAACCAAGTCTAAATATATAACATTTATTTTTTGTGCATATGTCAGAAAGTAATGTTTATTAAGGGCTGTTTTATGGTCCATGATGCTTCGATATTGAAATGATTGGCATACTGACAAGTCATTTCTAGTTAATACTCGATTGCTGTGTCAATTACAATCTACTTGGGGGGCTCCTTTTGTGCGTGTGGGAGAACTTAAGAGAGTTTGCAATTTGCTTTTTGTATAGACGTAGCTTATAACTCATTTTATTCCTGCTTTTGTGTGGTCTTGTTGTTGTTATTGATCTGTAGGACTCAAGTTCTTGCCCTTCGGCCTAGTACCATGTAATGCATATCGCATGTGTTCATAAGTTGTTGTTTATGTCTGTTTTTGATGAATATATGAAATGTTTTTTTTTGTGTGTTTGTCTTATTTCTCGAATCCCCCAAGGCGGTGTGAGTTGCACTGTGGTTTTTATTTTGTGCCTGTCAGCCCAGTGCATCCGACTTCAGCATGCATTTTATATAAGGGTCTGCCTCCTGCGTTTTCTAAGAGTTTGCTTCCCCGGGGTAACTGCCAGTGCTGTGATGGGGATCAAACCCAGCACCTTCTGGTTGCGAGCCGTGTCACTTAACCACTATCCCACACCATAATGTGCCATGAAGTCTACCCCTTTTTACTCATCATTTATTCAGTTTGAATGAGATAGGTACTTGTACAAATACTCTCTATCAAGGTTGGGCTGAAGCACTTCATGTTGCCTGCCGAAGATGGATGTGTCGGTCCAAAAGGTGCAAATATCACAGTCAAGCTGTAAACTAGCAACACAATGCATTCCGTTCTCTGGACTACATCCTGCTACTTGCAAAACTCTGTTCAGGAATTTGTAGCAGGAGATTGAGAATGAACGAAGAAGAAGAAGAAGAAGTCTGCAGCAATTAGTTTTACATGATGAAGTTACACGACACATGCTGGTATTTACCTGTGGGTTTATTGAAGTGTAAATATAGTGTTATCGTTTGTTAATTGCTTTCTTAACATTTATTTCTTAAAAAAAGCATCTTTGAATTACAAAACAAATAGGAAGGATGTATCATTAATTGTGGAACAATTGCAAATTGATTCTTTTCACCTCGGACGATCAAACCTCTTGATAAAGTCTGCTGTTCTGCAATACTTTAAAGTTGTACATAACATACAAACAAGTCTGTGAGTTTCCATCAGAACTATGAACAATTTCAGTGCCGTGACATCAGGTTTGTGTTAAAAATGATTGACACACGTACATTGATATTATGATGCTAAAGATTCACTTGTAAAATCTTCTTGCTCAGAAAAGGACAACAAAATCAGATACAGCAAATTATAAACCAGTAAGTTGGACGAACATAGTCTGCCAAATTTTAGAGTCAATTATCAGATAAATGATTGTAATGTACTTGGGCAAATTTAATTTCATCAGGAATAGTCAGAATGGGTTTATTAAATTCAGATCATGCTTAACAAATTTTATTAGAATTCATGGATGATAGAAATGATAGATGGAGTGGAACCAGTGGATGTTATTTATCTAGATTTTGCAAAGGCCTTTGATATACTTCATCATAGATTGTTTAGGAAGTTGAAATCACATGGAAGATTTGGCGAAATTGCCAAACGAATAGAAAATTGGTTAATGGGAAGAAGGCAGAAAGTGGACATAAATAAGTACTCTGAGTGGTGTGCAGTAAAAAGTGGAGTGCCACAGGACTCGGTGTTGGGACCAATTTAAAAAAACATATATGTATATATATATATATATATATATATATATATATATATATATATATATATATAAAAATATATAAATGATTTGACAATGATACCGAATTCATGATTGCAAAGAAACTGGTTGTATACAGACTCTGCATAGCCTCTAAACCAGTATACAAAAAGTTAAAGTTAAAATAATGCAGTTTCAAACATTTTCTCCATAGACAAACAATGGCTGAAGAAGACTAGTGATGACCAATCTACATGGTTTCAAGGTGGATTTTCTCACATTCCAACATTTTCATAAGCACATCTCAAGCAGTTTGCATCAAAAAGACTGACATGTTTCACCTGAATGGAACAATATGAAACATTCTCATATCTATATCCTACCAGCTTACAATGTCCAGGCTAGTGTATCACATGACTCCGTGATTACATCCAATAATTAAAGTGCTGTGTGATAATTACTTACGTTGAATGGAAACTATTTATTTGCTTAAAGTTCTTTGATTAATCAATATCTGTAAACAAACTGGAGAAAATTATTCAAGTGATGAACATTTAAAGAAGTGCTAGTGACAGAACTGAACATTGTGTCACAACTAAGCATGAATCGATATCAAATATCCAAGCAGCTGGGAGATGGAACGTATGGAAGTGTTCTCCTGGCTACCACAGTGGAGAACAATGAGAAAGTAGCCATTAAAAAGTGAGTCAAACTGTTGCTAGCATTTAAGTGTTGTTGTTGGTTGTGGCAGGTGGTTGGGATGACTGCATTGTTTGGAGCGACAGTGCGGGATAAGTGATGATGGGGCGAAAATAACTGATGGTGAGGAAGATGTACGAAAAGTGATAACAGGCTGATGTTGAATGTTTGTGGTGATGGTGTGTGAGAAGGGATAACAAGATGATGTTTGTGGTAATGGTGTGGGAGAAAGGATAAAAGGCTGATGTTAGCTGTTTGGGGTGATGGTGTGGGAGAAGGGATAATAGGCTGATGTTAGCTGTTTGTGGTGATGGTGTGTGAGAAGGGATAACAGGCTGATGTTTGTGGTGATGGTGTGGGAGAAAGGATAAAAGGCTGATGTTAGCTGTTTGGGGTGATGGTGTGGGAGAAGGGATAAGAGGCTGATATTAACTGTTTGTGGTGATGGTTTGGGAGAAGGGATAAGAGGCTGATGTTAGCTGTTTGTTGTGATGGTGTGTGAGAAGGGATAACAGGCTGATGTTTGTGGTGATGGTGTGGGAGAAAGGATAAGAGGTTGATGTTAGCTGTTTGTGGTGATGGTTTGGGAGAAGGGATAAGAGGCTGATGTTAGCTGTTTGTTGTGATGGTGTGTGAGAAGGGATAACAGGCTGATGTTTGTGGTGATGGTGTGGGAGAAAGGATAAGAGGTTGATGTTAGCTGTTTGTGGTGATTGTGTGGGAGAAGGGATAAGTGGTTGATGTTAGCTGTTTGTGGGGATGGTTTGGTAGAAGGTATAACAGGCTGATGTTAGCTGTTTGTGGTGATGGTGTGGGAGAACCGATTACAGGCTGATATTAGCTGTTTGTGGTGATGGTGTGGGAGAAGGAATGATGTTTGTCCATCACATGTGATGAAAACTATTCTCTTTGTTCAGCCATGTGGACAGTCTTTTCTCTTGCTATTTCCTCTGAAATTAGTAACTTGCGCTGTGATTTGGATTAAAGTGAAGAAGAAACTGAGCCTTTTGTCAACCTCACTCTCTGGTTCTGAGCTACCCTTGGCCAGTGGCAAGATTTTATCAAGACGACTGGAAATAGCACAAATACAGATTTTTCCTCAGGGTCTACTCTCGAAGCCTCTCCTGTAAACAGGTATCCTGCAAGACAGGAAAGGGATGACATCTATCGTTGTGTGTCGTGCCTTTTCCATAAACGCAACTGGTCATAGGGGCATCTCTCCCGGGCCGTGTTCTAGTCCAATAAAGTTGTGTCTACATTTTAGTCACACCAAAACCGACACTGTTTGCAGCTAGAGTGAAGGGCACCAATCTCGTGAAGTTCAGTTGTATGAACTATACTGTGAAAATAGGGCACATGTTTAAGCGTAGTGCTAATTGAAATTAATATAACTTATGTCCAAAACAGGATAATTGAAGAAAGAAAAAAAAAAAGAATGAATTAACCAGTCCAAATGGAAAACAACAACACGTTTCCATAAACTCAAGTGTAAGTCGTCGACTAGTGTGCAGGCAAATCCATGGTCTGTCAGCATCCATAATGAACTAAACCACCAGAGCAAAGTAGACCCACAGCCGGTAGGGTGCCATCTTCGCCTCTCTTCTCCCAGAAGAGAAGTGATTGCAGGGTTATGTTTGCTGTTTGTGATAAAAGTGTAATAATTTCTCGATGTAGTAGTGATGTTATAATAGTCTGAGGACATATCCTACTTAAAGTTTTTCTTTACCAACTAGAGTCAGACAAAGTCATCTTACTTACAAATAAGTGCTGCAATAGAAAAATCAGTAAAACAGAGCTTGGAATGAAATATAGGTTGAGCAGGGAGGGACTCCTGCAAGGATGAATCAGACATGTATGCAACTAGCATGCTATAGAACCATAATTGTCAATACCGTTTACCATCCACTGGAAGGAACTGAGCATCAACATGGATGCACATAGTTTTATGATCCTGGTTGTGCTTAACATAATAATAGCATAATAAACACGTGGTCTGTCAAACTTTTGTTTTGAAGTTAAATGTTGGAAACTTTGCTGTTTTACTGAAAAGTTGAGACCTTGAATAACTGGAAGTAAATTTAGTCCTTGTACAGTAGGAGATACCTGTACCAATTTCAGAGCTGAAGCAAGAGCCGTTCATGCAGCTACTCATGTTCTTGTCAGCCAAAACATATCTACAAGAAAAACAGCCATACTAACAGACTCCAGGAGAGCATTCCAAGCCATCTCAAGCCCCAAACACGATAGACTGTCACATGAAATAAAATACAACATAGGATTGCTGTCTCAAAAAACAGATTTAGTCCTACAATGGATTACGACCCACTGTGGGATCCCTGGAAATGAGAAAGCAGAAGAGCTCGCAAAAACCGGAAGTGGCAACACACACTCCCCATCCACAAACCTATAAAGAAGCAAAGACACTCATCAAACGATCCATGAGGACAATGGATGGACCAGCATAAAAGAATACAAGTCAGAAAACGACAGCATAAACACACTTGGCAGAGATGGACAAAGATCTTCATACTCAGAACAGAACGGGGCATTATAGACTCAAGACCCACCTCCACAGAATGGGTCTCAGAGACACATGCGATTGTGGAGCACCCAAACAAACAACAGAACATATTCTGCAGGACTGCCCTATCTATGCAGACCAAAGAGAGGCAGTCTGGCCTGGGGGGAGCAACCATGCTCAAAAAGCTGTTGGGGACCTGCGAAGACCTTTAACGCACTGTCTCCTTCGTGAACCTCACCAGACTAGAAGCATAGCATCAGTTGATCAATGAAGAAGAAGAAGATCTTGTACCAGGAACTGAATCATTAGCCCTCTTGCCAGAAAGACGCAAGTTCTAACCCCGGTACGGATGTCGGATCTGTCTCGTCTATGGCAAACAGCCAATATTCACAAGCCCTGTAAATGGGAAAGGTGCCATAGACGTGATACGGAACTAATGCAAGAGTCCACAATTGTGTATCTTATCCAAACTGACACATAGACTTGTTGAGTTTTTTTGTTTGCTCTAACTATCAATTTTGATTTGTATCTCCGTAGAATGAAGAAAAAATACTACTCGTGGGATGAATGTCTGAATCTCAGAGAGGTCAAGGTGTGTATCATTTGATATTCAATACACTTATTTCTATTAATTGTTTTTGTTGTGCTTTGTTAACTGTTTTTGTTTGTACTTTGTGTCTGATGAAGACCTTATGGTCATAATGCATGTTTAGTTTTGTTTCTGTTTTAGTGTAGTATTTTCTTTTTCGCCATTCGTCATTAAAAAGACATTGTCATAGTTTATAGCGAGGCTGCGATATCTGCTCCTTTTTATCTGACACATCAGGTATCAACACATCATTTTCGGGACTGGGGTTACCTTCCCTTCTCAATCCCTATTCTCTTAGCCAGACTGCACGGATGCAACCCATTTCCAGGATGTCACTTGGAGACGGAATATGGCTTT
The DNA here is from genome assembly GCA_036924085.1 of Ariolimax columbianus. NCBI lineage: Eukaryota > Metazoa > Mollusca > Gastropoda > Stylommatophora > Arionidae > Ariolimax > Ariolimax columbianus. The sequence goes on from JAVGWX010000010.1 coordinate 84,395,614, forward strand.
AGACAGCTCTGGCTCGCTGACTCTGATGTAAGCTGTCAGCTATGAGTCATTGACTGCTGTCAGCTTGTTCAATGCGTCATTCGGCCCAGCACTGTATCTAAGTCACACTTGTTTGTTATTATTGGCACTTATTTCTATCTGCCTTTATTTTGCAACTTGTGCTTCTCCGCTATGTTACAATGGCATCCTGGAAATTCTTCTTTTGCTCTACTTCTCTTGTCTTGTGGCGTCGCATTGTGCTGCTGACATGTTCGTCTTTTGTAGTGTTTCTTTGATCCCATCTATCCATCGTCGACCTCTTGCTCATGGCCCTGAAACCTCCATATAGAATTACCTCCCTGCAGGTTGGTTAAACTGCATCCTTATCAGATGCCCAGATCATTTAATTTTCTGTGCTTCAGTATAGTAATTAACCAATGTAGTCATACTGTTTTTATCAATGTGCTGATGCGAATTTTGCCGCAAATTGTCTTTTGTGCATACACTTCATACACAGCGCATCTCACAAGTCTCAATCTTATGTTTGTGCCGATTTAATAGGGCCCAAATATATATGTAAATATATACATAATTATGTCTGTCATTGTGATTATGCTTTTTTCTATAACTGCCATAATGTTCACTCACTTAGACACCCCTTGCTATAGTAGAGGTCTTTATGTATATACTTACAATTGAGTCGGCTGGAAAACAGACGATTGGCCTATTGTGTGCCATAATGTCCAACAAATTATAAATTGGGCATACAGAGACATGTTTATGTGGGAAGTCAGAAACTATAGAACAGGTGTGTCAGACCTACGATCCGCTGTCCAGATTTCACCCTACAATGTGACCAACCAATCATTTCTATTTTTATTTATTGCTGTAGTAAAGGGACTAGTGATATCTATGATGAAAAGAATAGAGCCACTGTCACCTTCTAAGCATGTTGTAAAAGGGGGCTAAAGACGCTTGTGCTGGGGCTGGCAACCTAATCATGTAAAAAAACAAACCATTATCATAATCAGTGAATCAGCCACCACAGAAGCTTGGATACAGACTTCCTGTAAGAGGACCAGCTGCAGTTAAAATGTATGCTTCATATTGAAGCGAAAAGGTGAATGGTTACAAATGCTTGTGGAAACAGGTTTTTTTTAAGAGAGGCCATCTGCAATGGTGGCCTATGCTTCTGACTGAAGCCATAAGGTGAATCAATAAATGACTGTCGTAAAGTATAGGAACAACTTATAAAATTCAGTATATGAATCTTCACTAATCATAATAATATGGCCATGCATGCGTATTGACAAATCCAGTTAAAGTTTGAACTGCGGGGCCTCCTGAAATGGACAATTTGGCCCACGACTTTGAAAATGGAAAATGGCTCATAGAACTGACTGTACTGAACCTGGACGCGCCCATATGTGCTCGGTCGCTTCCGTTGCCCAAACTGCAGACGACAGAGCTTAGACTCTGTAGCCTCTGCAGCCGCTCTGAAATTATCCCCTGACTTCATCAAGTACCCATTTACAGATGGGTCGACTGGAAGAAACGGTAATACCATGCACAAACATATGACATACTGGGTCTATCAAACAGAATGTGATTTGAACCTGGTACGTTTGGTTTGTAAACCAAGCTCACAATCCATGGACCACATGCTCCCACGACAACCCCTGCTGTAGAACAACTGTAACCCAGATGAGGTCATGTATGGTAATGAGAAAAGCCTGAGACAGACAGCAAAGTTGATGAAAGACATCAAATATCATCATGTAACATGCCATTATCTCAATTACCTGATGGCTATAGTATTATTTGACTGGCTGTTCTAAATTTATTGACACTGTCACCAATGTTAATTTGTATCATACATGTAGACAGACTGCTGAAGACGGATGTGTCGGTCGGGCCAAAAGGTGCAAATACCGCAGTGAAGCTGTAAACTGCAACACAACACAAACCGTTCTCTGGGCTACATCCTGCTCCTTAGCAACCTTTCTTAGCGAGGAAGTGAAAATACTCACAATATGCTGAGATCTAGTACAATCAAGTCTCTTGTTGTTGTTATTGTTGTTGTTGAATGCCCATAATGAGTAGGATTACTTTTTTGTTCCCCCTAAAAAGGATGATAAGTGGCAGGTTGTTGTAGTTTTCCTCACATCCCGAGCTTGCTGATGAAAGTGAACCCGAGTCCTCTAGGTGGTTGTGTTATGCTTGGCTTCTTCTGCGTGTCGCTAACTACAACGGGGATCATGTCGATACCTCATATTGTTAGTCAGACTGCCATTAAAACAACCCGTTTCCAGGAAGGGCTATGAGGAAGTCGAGGTGATGGTCTTGGCCAGTATATTTTGGCTGACCCTAACTAACATGTCTGATCAGTATGTTGTGCCTGACCAGGCGTTAGTCTTCCTCCCCATCAAGTCTCTTAGCACTTTATCCCAGACAGCAGTGTCTGGAACTACCTTTAGCTTTTTATTTATGCCATTATATTAAATGTCAATATTTCTAACAAGTTTGTGTTTTGTCAATGCCATACAGTCGTTGAGGAAATTGAACCACCCAAACATTGTGAAACTGAGGGAAGTGATTCGAGAGAATGACATGCTCTACTTTGTCTTTGAGTTCATGAAAGAGAATCTCTACCAGATGATGAAGGACAGGTGAGCAAACAGACAGCATACAAATACATGCCCCTTCTCTTATTCTGTGTCTAAGAATTGACGTCACTGCACTCTGGGCATACTCATAGGTGCTCAATCTCTCTCAGCAAATGGTGCAGGGTCTGGATGCTGATGGTCCCTGTAGCTCGCTGATTGTACACTTTCCTGTTCCCACTCCGCTCAAACCTTGTCTGATCTCGAAACTTTACAGTCTGTGGATTGTTGATTCATGAATTTTGGTGTCCTCATCCAACAGACCGTCATTGGTTGAATCAAAATACCACTCATATCCATCACTAACATGCCCATGATAGGAGCCTGTGAAGCCAACATGTCAGCTCTTTCATTGCCCTGAACCCCGGCATGACAAGGACAGTAGATCCATGACAACTTCTGGAGGTGTGAGACCTCAACAGCTGCTATCCACTAGTACCTCTGCCATCCCTTCTGTACCTTCTATGACTCTGACCCGAGCCTGTCCTTACACACACTCATCAAACATATAAACACACACAAACAAATATATTATTACTCTCTCCCGCACTCTTGGTACCTGGCTAAAACAGAATAGGGCAGCTGTAACCTCCCAAACATGTCATAAAGGCAACTAAAGACGGTTGTGCAAGGAGCTAGCAACATCATCATGTAAAATAATTGTTGTTGAAACCACCACTGCAAATGTTTGCATGCAGGTTTCCTGCAAAGGGGCAGCTGTAGTGATGGCCTTGTGCTACACTTGGGCTGTACATGACTTTCATGTACCTGACTAAGGCGTTCGATACCGTCAACGGAGATGGATTTTGGAAGGTCATGGGGAAATTCGTCTGTCCAAGCAGATTCACCAAGATCGTCAAGCAATTCTACGAAGGTATGAATGCTTATGTGCTGAGTGATGGGGAAACGTCAAGTGCCTTTCCTGTGACAAATGGCGTCAAGCAGGGCTGTGTACTAGTCCCAACACTCTTCAGCAATATGTTTGCTGCCATGCTCAGTGTCAGCTATCAGGGTTGTAACCAAAACGGAGTGGAAATAAAATACAGGATTGACGAAAAACTCTTCAATCTTAGGCTACTTGGTAAAGGACACAACCATCTCGAACTTGCTATTTGCTGATGACTGTGCCTTCGCTGCCAGCACCAAAAGAGACATGCAGACATATTCGGACAAGTTCTCAGCAGCCTGCGACATGTTCGGTTTTACAATTAATACCAAAAAAAAACCCGAAGTAATGCTTCAGCCTGTCCTGAGTGACACATATCACGACCCAGATATCAGAGTCAAGAACGAGCGCCTTGAATCAGTAGACAGTTTCACATACCTTGGTAGCTCTCTTTTCAGGGAAACTACTATTGACTGCGAGGTCAGTAACAGGATATCTAAGGCCACTGCTGCCTTTGGGAGGCTGCGCAACAGTGTCTGGAATCGGAGGGGTCTTAGGCTTGATACGAAACTCAGTCTACCGAGCTGTAGTGCTCCCCACCCTTTGTATGTCAGTGAGACGTGGACTGTGTACAGCAGGCATGTTAGGAAAATAAGCCACTTCCATACAAGGTGCCTCCGTTGATTGTTCAAAATAAAGTGGTAGGATAGGGTACCAGACACTGAGATCCTCATGAAGGCAAAAATGCAGAGCATCCATACATTGTTACAGAAGATCCAGATTAGGTGGGCCGGCCACTTTATACACATGGAAGAGAACCGCATCCCAAAACAACTAATGTACGGTGAGCTAAAAGATGGCCGGTGGCCAAAAGAAGTTTTTTTTTTTTTTTTCGTTTGCCTTATTTATCTATTCCCCAAGGCGTGTGTGCGTTACACTGTGGTTTTTATTTTGCGCCTGTCGGCCCAGTGCATCCGACTTCAGCATGCATTTTATGTAAGGGTCTGCTTCCTCCTGCATTTTCTAAGGGTTTGCTTCCCCGGGGTAACGGCCGGTGCTGTGATGGGGATCGAACCCAGCACCTTCTGGTTGTGAGCCGTGCCACTTAACCACTAGGCCACGCCGTCCCCCCGCCAAAAGAAGTGTTTCAAAGACTCCCTAAAAGTATCTCTGACACACTTCAACATTGATGCAAACGCCGCATGGGAATGTCTTTGCACATGACCGCAAGGCATGACGTAGAACCACCATCAGAAGCACCTCCATTGCTGAGGAGCGTCGGATCTCCGAAGCACAGAAAAAAAACGCACTTTGCGTAAAGACAAAACAACTGACATTCACATGTCCAATTCTGACATTAAATGCCACGTATGTGGAAGGATCTTCCGTGTCAAAATTGGACTATACAGCCACCTCTGAACTCACTGGTGAGGTGCAGCACAACATGGCTGACTGCTGTTGTCATCATCACTTGCAATGGACAGCTATTATTATTAATTATTTTAAAGATACTGGCAAAGATGGCGCCATAACTGGCTGCGAGTCTACATTTCTCTACTGTTTTGGATCATTATGGATGCCGCTAGACCACGGATTTGCCTGGAATTCACACTAGTCGACGACTTACACTTGTGTTCACTGAAACGTGGTGTTGTTTTCCGCCTGGACTTGTTATTTCGTTCTTTTTTTGTGATTTCTTCCATCCGTTTATCCTGGTCTGGACGCCGGCTGAATGGCACTTCGCTTATACCTGTGACGTATTTCACGGGTTAGTTCTGCCAGTTCACCTTCGCGAATTTGGCGCGTGGGAATTTTAGATGCTACTATGATGAGTTCAATACAGCTGGGGAGAGATGCCAGACCCACTCACACGCTGAGTGTTGTCCATACGACCTCTTGTGGTTATCGAAAAGGCACGACAAACTGCGTTAGATGCCATCCCACTTTTCTACCCTGCGGGTTACATGTTTCGGAAAGGCTTCGGTGGTAATCCTGCGGCAAAATCTGCATCCTATGCTATCTCCCGTCGTCTCGATGAATGTCTTGCCACTGGCAAAAAGGTAGCTTAGGCTCTGTGAGTGAGGTTGACAAAAGGCGCAGTTTCTTCCTCACTTTAATCCAAATCACCGCGCAAGTCACCCATTTCAGCGGACACAGCAAGAGATGCGACTGTCCACACGGCTGAACAAAGAGAGTGGTCTTCATCACTTGTGATGGACAACTATTAATTTTAATATTACACATGGACCAAAAAGGGGAATCATCACACTGTTGGGCTAGTATACAAATCTTTTCTATTATTAATTGACCTTCTGAATCTATCACTTCATTTTCCATCTGAATATTTTCTGCACTTTTTTGCCCTCTCACTTTGTCTTGTCACCTTCCATCTGAATATTTTCTGCACTTTTTTGCCCTCTCACTTTGTCTTGTCACCTTCCATCTGAATATTTTCTGCACTTTTTTGCCCTCTCACTTTGTCTTGTCACCTTCCATCTGAATATTTTCTGCACTTTTTTGCCCTCTCACTTTGTCTTGTCACCTTCCATCTGAATATTTTCTGCACTTTTTTGCCCTCTCACTTTGTCTTGTCACCTTCCATCTGAATATTTTCTGCACTTTTTTGCCCTCTCACTTTGTCTTGTCACCTTCCATCTGAATATTTTCTGCACTTTTTTGCCCTCTCACTTTGTCTTGTCACCTTCCATCTGAATATTTTCTGCACTTTTTTGCCCTCTCACTTTGTCTTGTCACCTTCCATCTGAATATTTTCTGCACTTTTTTGCCCTCTCACTTTGTCTTGTCACCTTCCATCTGAATATTTTCTGCACTTTTTTGCCTTCTCACTTTGTCTTGTCACCTTCCATCTGAATATTTTCTGCACTTTTTTGCCCTCTCACTTTGTCTTGTCACCTTCCATCTGAATATTTTCTGCACTTTTTTGCCCTCTCACTTTGTCTTGTCACCTTCCATCTGAATATTTTCTGCACTTTTTTGCCCTCTCACTTTGTCTTGTCACCTTCCATCTGAATATTTTCTGCACTTTTTTGCCCTCTCACTTTGTCTTGTCACCTTCCATCTGAATATTTTCTGCACTTTTTTGCCTTCTCACTTTGTCTTGTCACCTTCCATCTGAATATTTTCTGCACTTTTTTGCCCTCTCACTTTGTCTTGTCACCTTCCATCTGAATATTTTCTGCACTTTTTTGCCCTCTCACTTTGTCTTGTCACCTTCCATCTGAATATTTTCTGCACTTTTTTGCCCTCTCACTTTGTCTTGTCACCTTCCATCTGAATATTTTCTGCACTTTTTTGCCCTCTCACTTTGTCTTGTCACCTTCCATCTGAATATTTTCTGCACTTTTTTGCCCTCTCACTTTGTCTTGTCACCTTCCATCTGAATAATTTTCATACTTTTCTTACCCTCTCACTTTGTTTTCAATCTGAATCTTTTCCATACTCTTTCACTCTGCTTTGTCACTTTCTTTCCATCCCTTACTTTCTGTTTCTTTTTTTCCTATCACTATCTCCCTTTATTATCTCACACTGTCATGTCTCATGTTCAGAATTTCTTTCATGACTTGGCTTAGTCTCTCCTCTTCTACTATTGCATGTAGAAGAGTTCTACTTTATTTCTTATAGTTTCTAAATAATGGAGTAACTGCTGCCATTCTCAACCCTCCTCAGTTACCTATTGCGACATGCCTGAAATGTTACAGTGTTATTATTTTTTGTTCTCCATTCAAGTTCTGGTAACATTAAAAATATTTCATTCGTGCAGCTAGAATTTCTTTATTTACTGCCACTCTGACATCATCACACTGCTACATTCACTTTCTCTCACTCTCATATAGCCACCTTCTCTTTAACCCATATATGGGATCTTTCTCTCACACTCCTACATTTTCTTTCTCTCACACTCCCATAGCCATCTTCTCTTAAACCCAAACATTCACTTTCTCTTATACCCCATTAACTTTCTCTCACACCCCTACATTCACTTTCTCTTACACCCAAACATTCACCTTCTCTCACATCCCTGCATTACCTTCTCTCACATCCCTACATTCACTTTCTCTCACACACCTACATTCACTTTCTCTCACACCCGAACAGTCACCTTCTCTTAAACCCATACATTCACTTTCTCTTCTTCACCTACATTCACTTTCTCTCACACTCTTTCAGTCACCCTCTCTTAAACCCTTACATTCACTTTCTCTCACACACCTACATTCACTTTCTCTCACACCCCTACAGTCACCTTTTCTTAAACCCATACATTCACTTTCTCTCACACCCCTACAGTGACCTTCTCTTATTTAAACACATATATTCACTTTCTTTCACACACCTACATTCACTTTCTCTCACACCCATACATTCACTTTCTCTCACACTCCTACATTCACTTTCTCTCACACTCCTACATTCACTTTCTCTCACACTCCTACATTCACTTTCTCTCACACTCCTACATTCACTTTCTCTCACACTCCTACAGTTCCTTTCTCTCATACACCTATATTCACCTTCTCTTAAACCCATACTTTCAATCACACTTAACTAATATAGACAGTAAAGAGAGGGACACATATCAAGAAGCAACAAACACTTGTCTTGTCACAATCCATCCATTTGCCCATCCACCAGTATGCCAAGTTTGTCCACCAGTGCATTGCTCGTGAACCTATCCACTCTACTGTGGTGGTTCTGAGAAGTCGAGAATAGGCCAACTGCAAACATGATGTAAAAGGTGACTAATGTGGTGTGTTCATGGAACTAGCAAACTCATCATGTAAAATAAATTACTACAGAAACCACCACTACAAGTGCACCTTTCCCCCCACATGTTTCATAAAGAGGGCAACAGTGGTGGTGACTATATACTTCTTAAGGAGCCAAATGGAGACAAAAAATGTGTTCACTTACACACCAATGTTCACAGTCCAATAACTCACCTTTGCCAGAACTATCACTCATGTTTACCAGTCCTATCACTCATGTTCACAGTCCTATCACTCACCTTCGCCAGTCCTATCAGCCATGTTTGCCAGTCCTATCACTCACCTTCGCCAGTCCTATCACTCACCTTCACCAGTCCTATCATCTATGTTTGCCAGTCCTATCACTTACCTTCAACAGTCCTGTAACTCACCTTCCCCAGCCTTATCACTCATCTTCACCAGTCCTGTCACTCACCTTCACCAGTCCTATCAGCCACATTTACCAATTCTATCAGCCATGTTTTCCAGTCCTGTAACTCATGTTTGATGTCCTATTCCACCCATCTTTAGACTGTTCTCTCCCATACGCCTTCATTGGCATCCATGTGAAACCACTGCAGACCCAGAATCTTTCTCAGGAATTTATTTATAAAGTTATGTAATCTCTTAATATTGATTTTGGTCATGTGCTATCTTTCTGCGCCATCTAAAACTGACAGATTTCAAATTGGAGTTCAATATTCTTAATTTTTGTTATCCATTGTGATCATTTTAAAGATTCAGAATCAAGATTCTGAGCAGTGCATGAGCTATAGCAGTCAGTGACCCAAAGCTGACTGCTAGCATCAGAAACAACACAACACATTCCGTTCTCTGGACTACATTCTGTTGCCTGCAAAGCTCTTTTCAGGGCTTGGTAGCGGGAGTTTGAGAACGAACGATGACAAAGTAGACATTTTAGATATCCATATGGTTTTCAAAGTGACAAAGGCCACTTTTGCATCCTGGCTTTTCCACCACCTGCTTGTCTATGATGCTCCCTCGGTATGTGAAGCTCTCTACCTCCTCCAATGGTGACCCCTCTCAGTTTAATAAGAGCTGTGCTGTTGACCACATTAATTTAACAAATTTTGTCTTTTCTCCTGTTAGTCTACAATGTAACTATTCCATTCTTCCCTTTCAGACCACGGAAAAACATACAGGCATTCTCGCTTATCATTTACCAATCTAATCATCCACCAATCTTTTCATCCAGTAGCCATTCACCAACCATCCACATTTACATGTGAACTTGTTCTACATTCACTTAATTATCAGATCCATCACATCCTTACAGCACATTCACCTTATATCTACACTTTCATTGACTTGTGCAACTATCCCCAGAGATAAACTTCTGCCAGAGTCTGTTGTTAGGAACATAACTTACCAGGTCTTGCAAGGATTGACCTTCATGCACAAGTTTGGTAAGGCATATGGTACTACTTTTGTAGAAATAAATATCTAAAGGTGTTTAAACTATTTAGTCAGTAGAATGATGCAAAATGGGGATACTACACAGAAACTTGATTCACCTTGGCCTCAAATGCCTTCATTCAGTTAATGAAAATTTGTAGATTTACATCACTGAGTAATCGTGTCAAGCCCAGGACACTTAACTCTAACGTCCTCTCAGTGCTCACATATGGTTGTGAAAGCTGGAAAATGGCAAAGACACTTGAAAATAGATTGAATGCATTTGAAAATAAATGTCTTAGATGTCTATTGGGCATTGGCTGGAAAGAATTAATGACACTGATTACAGTCCAGCCAAAATTATGTTTCCAATGTCATCAGGAAGAAACGTTCGTCATACACCAGGCACATGCTCCGGATAAGAAATATTAGACTTTTGTTACAGGCAATTATGTGGAAACCTAGCAGCAAAAGGAAGCGGGGTAGACCCAGGGAGACACTATGCAGAACTATCACAAGGAAGGGTGCAGCCTTGAGGCTAGGGAACATGCAAAAGCTACAGAGAGTGGTAACGGGCTGATCGAACTAGAGAGTTTTGAGTTCTGTCTTATGCGCTGTCGTTGACACCGAAAGATCAAAGAGAGAGAGAGTATTTAAAGTTGAAAGATTGGGTATTTCTATGTTAATATAGCGAGTAATTATAGCATCATTTACTTTCTGCTGCCAGCATATCACTGACTTTTTCTAATTTTCACAACTTATTTACCTTTATCATCATTATTGACTCCAGTGTGTTGTTTGAAGGGAAACATACAACTCAAGACTTCACTTGTTTAAATGCCAAAAATAGTATCATTGACATGCCTTGAAATTGTTAGAACTATACCTTGTTCACAGGTTTCTTTCATCGTGACCTGAAACCAGAGAACCTGTTGTGCAATGGCACAGAGCAGGTCAAAATTGCAGACTTTGGTTTGGCCAGAGAGATACGATCGCGGCCCCCGTACACAGATTATGTGTCTACCCGCTGGTATGTATGATATCCCTACACATATGTTATGTATATGTGTTGGTATGCATGATATCCCTACACATATATTATATCTATGTGCTGGTATGTATGATATTCCTACACATATGTTATGTATATGTGTTGGTATGTATGATATTCCTACACAGATTATGTGTCTACCCGCTGGTATGTATGATATCCCTACACATATGTTATGTATATGTGTTGGTATGCATGATATCCCTACACAGATGTTATGTCTATGTGCTGGTATGTATGATATCCCTACACATATATTATATCTATGTGCTGGTATGTATGATATTCCTACACATATGTTATGTATATGTGTTGGTATGTATGATATTCCTACACAGATGTTATGTCTATGTGCTGGTATGTATGATATCCCTACACATATCTTATTGCAGGGAAAGAAGTAAACATAAACACGCGAACATACGACTACTCTAAGACAGATGTTAAGAGGATGAAAGAGGCAGCGAACCACATAATCTGGAAAGATATTATTGTAGGAACAGATGTTGAACAGGAGTGGGAAAGTTTTAAAACAGTTCTAGAAACGCTAAAAGAGGAATGTGTTCCATGTAGGGAGGTAAACCCCAAGCGTAAAAAGTGGATAACTAGATTTGTAGTGAAATGTAGAAGAGCAAAAAATAAAGCATGGCAAAAATATATAGAGGCAGGTAAATCAAAAGAAACATATGTAAAATATTTGGACAAGCAGAACATATCTCAGAAAGCGAATAAAACAGCAAAAATAGACTTTGAAAAAAAACTTGCTCAGAAGATCAAGACTGACAGTAAAAGCTTCTTTTCTTATGTTAGAAATAAACAAAGAACGAAAGACAAAGTAGGCCCTCTCATAGACAGTACAGGGAAAATAATAAGTGAGAATAGGGAGGCTGCTAATCTGCTTAATCAGTACTTTGGCACAGTCTTCACAAAGGAGGACTGCTCCGAGATCCCAGAGCCTATAGATATTTTTCAAAGAGACATGGATACAGCGGGATTAAGATCAATCTGTATTACAGAGGAAATGGTTTTTAAAAAATTGGAGGGGTTGAAAGTGAATAAATGTCCAGGTCAAGATGGTATTCACCCAAAATTGCTGTATGAAATTAGAAACCAACTAGCAAAACCATTGGCTATATTATGTTCTCAATCACTTACAAAAGGGATTGTTCCACGGGATTGGAAAGATGCAGGAGTGATCCCCTTATTCAAAAAAGGCAAAAAATCAGATCCGGCAAATTATAGACCGGTGAGTTTAACGAGCATAGTCTGTAAATTGTTAGAGTCAATAATCAAAGAAAACATTGTAATGCATTTAGAAAAATTTAATCTAATTAGAAATAGTCAGCATGGGTTTACTAGAGGGAGATCATGCTTAACAAATCTCTTAGAATTCATGGAGGAGGTTACTAAAATCATAGATAAAGGGGAGCCAGTGGATGTTATTTATCTAGACTTTGCAAAGGCCTTTGATAGAGTACCTCATCAAAGATTATTTCGAAAGTTAAAATCACATGGAATAGGTGGCGAAGTTGCCAAATGGATTGAAAATTGGTTAACGGGAAGAAGGCAGAGGGTGGGCATAAATAAGGAGTACTCTGAGTGGAGTGAAGTGAAAAGTGGTGTGCCACAGGGCTCGGTTTTGGGACCAATTTTGTTCTTGATATATATAAATGATTTGGACATTGATATGAGATCCATGATTGCAAAATTTGCTGATGACACAAAACTATGCAGTAGTGTCTCATCTAAAGCGGAAGTGGATATATTGATGTCGGATTTAGATAAAATTCGAGAATGGTCTGTAAGCTGGCAAATGGAGTTTAATGTAGATAAATGTACAGTCATCCACATGGGTAGATCCAATATGGAACATAAATACAGAATGGGAGAAAACAATATTAGAAAGATAGATAGGGAAAGGGACCTAGGGGTTATAATAGATCATACAGGAAAGGTGAGTGAGCAAGTTAAGGTAGCAGTGAAAAAGGCAAATGCAATGTTAGGTATGATAAAAAGAAATATTAAACATAGGAGCAAGGAAGTGATCGTCAAACTGTATAAAGCTTTAGTTAGACCTAGATTGGAGTACTGTGTACAGGTGTGGAGTCCTTATCATAGAGGGGACATAAACATGCTAGAAAGAATACAAAAAAGAGCGACAAAGATGATAGTTGGATTCCAGAATTACAGTTATGAGGAACGGCTCAGAAAAACGGGCCTACAGTGTCTCGAAGAGAGAAGAATTCGTGGTGACTTAATACAGGTTTATAAGATGATCAGAGGAATCGATAAATTAGACTATAACAAGTTTTTTAAAATACAGCCACCTACAATAACACGAGGGCATAGCTACAAGCTGATTAAAGAGAGGTCCAGGTTAGATATTAGGAAATATTTTTTTAGTCAGAGAGTGGTGTCTGCTTGGAATGCATTGCCAGGGGAGGTGGTGGAGGCAGGGACAGTTAATGCGTTTAAGAATAGACTGGATGCGCATAGATTTTAGAGCAGGGTGATGTAAATGTAACTGGTTGTATACAGACTCTGCAGGGTCTTCTAAACCAGTATAAAGACGTTAAGTTAAGTTAAGTTATATATTATATCTATGTGCTGGTATGTATGATATCCCTACACATATGTTATGTCTATGTGTTGGTATGTACGGAATCAGTGTACAGGGCATAATGATATTGTGCTTGCATGACATCTTGTTATGAAATACTGGCATAACATTGTATCATGATATACTGGTATGTCATATTGTCATGATACTGGCATGACATCGTGTTGTGACGTACTGACATGACATTTTGAAATCAACCAATGACCGCCTACTAGATGAGGCTACACATTTTCAACATTAAACGAGGTTCGAGCGGAGTATGGGGCATGAGAGGATGAGCAGGAGAGTGTACAACCAACGAACTACAGGGACCATCAGCATCCAGGCCCTGCGCCATTTCCTGAGAGAGAGACTGGGCACTTATGGGGAGTGCAGTGACATTGATTCTTAGAAACAGAAACTTGTCATGATATACTGGCATGTGTTGAATACCTCTATTTTACCAAACAAAAATGGCTACATTTGAGTTTACACACCATGGTTACCATCGGGGAGGGGGGGGGGGAGAAGAGGAGGAGGCATCACATCATCAAATGCCATTTTTCACTCCAGTAGGAACATGGGATCACCACTACAGGAAGGCTGTATAAAGTATGTGCTCTTGGAGAGGTAATGTCTGTGACGATGAAAGAATAACAAAGATATTCAATAGCCATTTCCGAAAGCCATTCCTGAAGATTAATAGTTGTCCATCGTAAACGAAGACATGTGCATTAACATATGACCACATACGACTGTACAGTCTGCTATGACCACATACGACTGTACAGTCTGCTATGACCACATACGACTGTACAGTCTGCTATGACCACATACGACTGTACAGTCTGCTATGACCACTCTGCCACATGTTGGGCACATATGGACAACATCAGGAGTTTGGCCGTCTTGCATCTTGTCCTTTCATGCAGCTCGCTCTTTCTGCATCACTGCTATGGCTCTCTCCTCGCCATTGCGGGACACCATTTGTGATGGCAGCTCATCTGGCTGAGTGGTTCGAAGCAAGCAGCTCCCAGGAGGTGATGTGAGGAAACTGTTCAGAGATACTTTCAGGTAGTTTTTGTATCAGTTTTTCTGTCTCTCCGCCAAGCGCTTGCCTGTTCTGAGCTCATCATACAATTGCTGCTTAGGCAGGCTCTCATCGCACATACAAACAACATGCCCAGTCCATCTGATCTGTGCTCTCTCTCATATGGATGCCTGACAGCTTTGCCCTGCTAAGGACTTCAGTTGCACACTCTATCCCTCCAGCCAATCTTGAGCAGCTTGTGGGAACAGTTCACATATTAATGGTTGTTTCCTGACATGCCTTTTATAAATGTCCATGTTTTGCAAGCCTATAGAAGGGTGGCTAGTACCACATCACAATAGACCCTAATCTTGGTGGCAACACTAATTCCATGCTGGTCCTGAACATTTGCTTGCAGTCTTCCAAAAGCAGTCCTTGCCTTGACAATCCTATATAGATAAGTAAAGCTATCAACTGCTTGTAGATGCTGACCCTCCGCAGTGATGTTTAGTTCATGGCAGGAGTTTCCAGGGGCAGGCATAAACATGACATCCCTTTTCTTTGTGTTGATGGGGAGACCAAAGTTAGTGCAAGCAGCAGACAACTCAGTCATGGTGTCCTCTTCTCAGCACATGTTAATGGCGCAGTCATCAACAGAGAGGAAAAACTTAGAAGGCTGCTTCTTTCACTTTTGTGAGGGACCTTAGACACCTCAGGCAGTCTATCCGTCTTGTATCTGATGTGTACGCCAGTGTCACAGCCATGTTTAGCATCAGAAAACATGGCACCAAATACCATACTAAAGAGCTTTGAGGCCAGCACACAGTCATGTTTGATTCTGTTTATGACTAGAAAACCTGCAGACAGTTCACCACCATCAGTACACGAGCCATCATGTAATTGATGACAACTGTGAGAACTTGATTTGGAGCAGCCGAATTTCGCCATGATTTACCAGTCCATGCCTGTTGACAGTGTCAAATGCCTTGGTTAGGTCCACAAACTGAAGATACAACTCAGCCTAAGGAGATGACTACCATACAACTAGTAGTCGGAATCGCTAAAACAGAGAATGTAATTTTATACTTGGAAAGAGTGGATCGCAATTGTGATATAAGTTCTCAAGTAAATACTTGGCTAGAAACCAAATACCCTGTTACAGAGAACTTATTAAGGAAAAGAAGAAGACATCAATAGATAAAACATTCTTGTTATCCTTTTTTCAGGATGCAACCACAACCAGCAGCAGTTACCTTTAACCCTTCAGCTTCCGAGCCATCGACACCAGCTCCTGTTAGATCTCCTTCAAAGTCTCCTCCTCTTAATTAGATTGAGCTCCTCCAGTTAGTTATGAAGATGAGCTGCCTCAGCTGTTCCCCTTCGGGTGTTCTAGAATCTCCCTCAATCACCAACAATTAGAATCTCCCTCAATCACCAACAATTAGAATCTCCCTCAATCACCAACAATTAGAATCTCCCTCAATCACCAACAATTAGAATCTCCCTCAATCACCAACAATTAGAATCTCCCTCAATCACCAACAATTAGAATCTCCCTCAATCACCAACAATGAAGACTGTACAGACTGCATATATTTGTTGTCTACTTGCTCAATAATCATTTCTGTGTCCGGGATCAAGATGCTGAGCAGCGCATGAGCTGCAGCCGTCAGCGACCCATAGCTGACTGCTAGTGTCAGGGCCAGCGAACCAGAGCTGAGCAGCGCATGAACTGCAGCCGTCAGCGACCCATAGCTGACTGCTAGTGTCAGGGCCAGCAAGCCAGAGCTGCCAAAACCCTTCTACACCTCCATGCGGTAATCCTGGACAACAAATTGCAACTGAGCAGACTGGCTAAGTAGAAGGGATCGAAGAAGGAAGGCTAACCTGGTACTCAAAAATGCCTGCTGAAAACGGATGTATCGGACCGTAAGGTGCAAATATCGCAGCCAAGCTGTAAATACGACACAACACATTTCGTTCTTTGGACTACATCCTGCTACTTGCAAACCCCTTGGCAGCGGGAGATTGAGAATGAACGAAAAAGAAAGAGAAGAGGAATTTCATGGTCCAAGCACCACATCATACAGCATGCATCCAGTATTCAACGATATGGATTATCCTTTCATTTGCCTCCAGCTTGGTGCATCCACTCTACTTAGTTACCATTTTGTTCATGCATTGTGGGATGCAGTGGTATTATTCCTTCTTTTCCAAGAATGGAAGTGGACACAAAAAAACTACAATTTGGAGTCAAATATGAACATTATTTATTGTCAGATTAGTATTTTGAGAGTTAAACAGCGAAATATTTTGTTAGTAAAACATCAGTTCGCCCAAATTTTACCAGGGCCCGAACATGGAGTAAAGAATAGTATCACTGTAGCCTGCCAAAAATTTTGTAAGAAGTGAATAAGGAGGGTTGGACTGTCTACCGCATCCTGTAGAAATGTTAAGCCACAAAAATTCCATCAGATATAGTCAGGTCAGCGTATGATGGCTTGGCATGTATTTGTTGAAGACATATGCTGAAAGGGTTTTGTTTAATTGGGAACATCAGTTGATCTGGAACTTCTGCTGGGAGATTATTTCATGAATTGAGCCTTGCTGTTTGTCTGTGTGCCCAGGTATCGAGCACCAGAGGTCTTGTTGCGGTCAACCAACTACAGCTCTCCCATCGACATCTGGGCTGTTGGGTGCATCATGGCAGAGCTCTACACCCTGCGACCTCTGTTCCCGGGCAGCTCAGAAATTGATGAGATTTTCAAAATTTGCTCAGTCCTTGGAACGCCCAAAAAGGTTTGGATAGGATGTTTAAGAATATTGTTATCTCAGCTGTCTGATCTCAGATGTCTGATATTGTTATCTCAGCTGTCTGATACTGTTATCTCATCAGTCTGATATTGTTATCTCATCTGTTTGATATTGTTATCTCATCAGTCTGATATTGTTATCTTATCTGTTTGATACTGTTATCTCAGATGTCTGATATTGTTATCTCATCTGTTTGATATTGTTATCTCATCAGTCTGATATTGTTATCTCATCTGTTTGATATTGTTATCTCATCAGTCTGATACTGTTATCTCATCAGTCTGATATTGTTATCTTATCTGTTTGATATTGTTATCAAAGCTGTCTGATATTGTTATCTCAGCTGTCTGATACTGTTATCTCATCTGTTTGATACTGTTATCTCATCTGTTTGATACTGTTATCTCATCAGTCTGATACTGCTTTTGATGTTAAATATATCTTGTTCTCCTGATTGCCTCTCAATGTGGATCCTGTGATCCCTTACTAGGGAGGAAAACAAATAAGATGACTACACCTTCATGCATGTCATGAAAGGCAAGTACAGAGATTTCCTTATGGAGCTTGTAACCTCATTGTGTCAAACAAATTGTTACAGATACCACCACTGTAAGAGCACACAAAATGTTTTGGTGCAGGGTTCCTGTGCTCTGGCTGGAGTGAAGAATGACAAGAAAGAATGAGAGAGATAATGAGAGAGACAAAGAGACTGACTTGTAATAGAAATAAATTACTACAATTACTTGGCAAAAACAAGTGTTGGTCAGATGAAACATGCTGATCAAGATCCCTACCTCATGTAAGGGTCAGGTGAAACATACTGACTAAGATCTCTACCTCATGTCATGGTCAGGAGAAACATACTGACCGAAACCCCTACCTCATGTAAGGGTCAGGTGAAACATACTGACCAAGATCCCTACCTCATGTCATGGTCAGGAGAAACATACTGACCGAAACCCCTACCTCATGTAAGGGTCAGGTGAAACATACTGACCAAGATCCCTACCTCATGTCATGGTCAGGAGAAACATACTGACTGAAACCCCTACCTCATGTCAGGGTCAGGTAAAACATACTGACCGAAATCCCTACCTCATGTAAGGGTCAGGTGAAACATACTGACCAAGATCCCTACCTCATGTCATGGTCAGGAGAAACATACTGACTGAAACCCCTACCTCATGTCAGGGTCAGGTGAAACATACTGACCGAGACCCCTACCTCATGTCAGGGTCAGGTGAAACATACTGACCAAGATCCCTACCTCATGTCAGGGTCAGGTAAAACATACTGGGATCAAGATGCTGAGACCCATAGCTGACTGCTAGCGTCAAGGCCAGCGAACCAAAGCTGCCAACCCCCTTCTACACCTCCACACGGTGATCCTGGATAACAGAGTGCAGCAGGGCAGACTGGCTAAGGAGAAGGGATCGAAGAGGGAATGCTAACCCGGTACTAAAAAAATGCTTGCTGAAGTCGGATGTGTTGGATCGAAAGGTGCAAATATCGCAGTAAAGCTGTAAACTACGACACAACGCATTCCGTTCTCTGGTCTACATTCTGCTACTTAAGCCCTTTCAGGGTTTGATATCGAGAGATTGAGAACAAACGCAGAAGAAGAAGAAGGTAAAACATACTGATCTAGACCACTACCTCAGGGTCAGGGGAAACATACAGATCGAGACCGCTTCTCATGTCCACGCAGGACATCTGAAAACAGCTGATTTACAGGAACACCATCAGTGAAGTCAATCCCCATCGTGATATCCCTACTGAGAAATCTAACATTGCACCACAGCAAGGTGGATTCAGCCCTACCTTCTTCAGTATGCTTCAAGAATAAAAAAAGAAGAATCACTATAACTCGCTGCCAAAGAAACATTTTCAAAGGCCAGGAACTCAGTATGATCAACTTCGGACAAAATTAACCGTCTAGTTTCCATATTTAAAAAAATTACGTCACAAGCATTTAGACTTAACCCACTTTTGGGTACACCAATTGTCTTGTTAATCCATGACATTGCATCAAAGTACTAATAGTGTTCCTAACCAGATCAGCATGTCTGTTAGCTTCCAATAGAAACGTATTTATAACACCTACATAAACAAACTAAACAGACCTACCTCAGAAAAATTTGCTGCAACAACTTAACTTCATCACATTCAATAATGGAATAACCTTCCAAATCCATATGAAACAGAAAAAAAATCTTTTACAAATTATTTAAAATCAATTTAGCGTTCTTGTTGTTTTCAAGATGGAAGGAAGTGGCCTTGTTTTCGATTCAGCCGTTTCTATAGCAAAAACCAGTGTTAACACAAAGAATACACCGATTAGTGGACAGAGACAATAACACAGCTGAATTTTTTTGTCAAGAGTTTGGTGAAAGATAATGACAACCACAGATGTTGGTTGAAGAAAAATTTTGCAGTGTGTGGTAGCCGTACACATTACAGCTGACTGTACTAGAACTGTTTGGTCTTTTCAGGAAGACTGGAGCGAAGGTTACCAGCTTGCGGCAGCCATGAATTTTCGTTTTCCACAGTGTGTGACCACACCACTTAAACAGGTCATTCCAAATGCAAGCAACGATGGTCTCCAGGTTATTCGAGATATGCTCATGTGGAACCCCCAGAAGCGACCATCATGTATCCAGGTATTTAAAAGGGTCACTGTCACAGGTGTGCCCGTCTGTCTGTCTCACACAAATGAATGAGAATTTCTTCTACTTTCTTTGTCTTTACTCTCCATGTGGAGCGTAGGGCCACTGCTGCATCTTGCTACCTTAGAGGAAGTCTATATCTGAGCACTTACAGTGGAAGTTTTAGTAGAAATAGTGGAGAACAAGATATTGAGCAGTGCATGAGCTGCAGAGTTCAGCGGCCCAAATCTGACTGCTAGCGTTAGGGGCCAGCAAACCAGAGTTGCCAAGACCCTTCTACACCTCCACACGGTGATCCTGGATAACAGGCTGTAACAGAGTTGACTGTCTAAAGAGAAGGCATCGAAGAGGGATTGCTAACTTGGTATCCAAAAATCCCTGATAAGTCGGATGTGTTGGACCGAAAGACGCAAATACTGCAGTCAACCTGTAAACTACGACAAAACACATTCCGTTCTCTGGACTGCATCCTGCTACTTGCACTGCAATTTTCAGGGCTTGGTAGTGAGAGATTGAGAACGAAGAAGTAGATGAAGGTACTATTCTTTACTTCCTGGGTGCCACTAGAATAATTCTTGCTATTATATTGTTGTTTAATGCCCACAATGAGTAAGTTTACTCTTTAGTGCACCCTGAAAAGGACTTTAAGTAGCGGGTTGTCGTAGCTTTCCTCACATTACAAGCATGCTGATGAAGGTGGACCGCGAACCTCCAGGCGGTTGTGCTATCCTTGGCTTCATCTGTGTGGCGCTCACTACTATGAGGATCAAATCAATCCACATCTCGTCAGCCAGGCTGCTTTCAAAACAGCCTGTTTCCAGGGAACGCTACATGGAAGAGTGATTGTGATCTTGGTCAGTGTATTGACTTTCACGCGACGTCCTGGTCAGTAAGTTGTTCCTGACTGGACTAGTGTATCAGTTCCCCCTTGCTAATTTATAGTTCATATTTTTAAAAATGTGTAGCTGTGTCTGATTAATTTAGCTGCAGAAGGTTAACCTTTCATGATCAAGGCATGAGATTCAACTCGTGTTATCAGCATACTCCAGTTGAGTTAGCTGTAAATAGGTACCTGATGTACTGTTTGGGGAAGGAAAAAAAACGAAAAGATAACTGGCCAGATCCCACCCCATAAACAAACTGAAGCTTAGTGCAATGAAGTCTCTAGCACTTGATCCCTGACAGCAGTATCTGCTATGGGACTCTACTTTTACCTTTACAAGTGTTATTGTATATAAGAAACTGTCTGTTATTGTAAATTAAACAAATTGTCTGTTGTAAATAAAAAAGCTGTTTGTTATTGTAAATAAAAAAACTGTCTGTTATTGTAAATAAAAAAACTGTCTGTTATCGTAAATAAGAAACTGTCTGTTATTGTAAATTTAAAAAAATGTTATTGAAAAAAATTAATTGTGTGGTATTGTAAGTAAAAAAATATGTTATTGTAAATTTAAAAAAACTCATTGTTATTGTAAATAAAAAAAACTATCTGTTATTGTAAATTTTTTAAAATTTCTGTTGTTGTAAATAAAAAAACTACCTGTTATTGTAAATTTTTTTAAAAATGTCTGTTATTGTAGTAAATACATCCCATTTAACATCTTGTTATACTAATATTTTAAAACAGTATTAGAAACATGTTATGTAAAAAACTATACTGACTGTAATATTAAAAACTATACTGACTGTAATACTGGCTTTGCTAAGATTAATAGTAGCAAAGTATATGGATATTGTTGTTATGGAAGTAGTTTAGACTGAGTTCATTTCACTGTTGACACCTTTTCTTTAATGGCAGGTTACAGTGACTCTTTGTACATTCCGAAGCGTATTTGATGAGGTGGACCGAGGTACTCATGGCTACAATGCAATGTGGTGCCACTATGCCATAGGAATTTCAGTGTTGATCCCCAGTTTATTGGCCATATTGTAGGGATACAGCCTGTTTCCAGGAAGCCTGAAACAGATTTAGTTGGGTTCTTTATCACTATGTTTCACATGACCATGATATTACTCTTCGCTGCCCATTTGATATATCGTACGGTGATGTGTGTATGCTATATTTTCCCCAGTCACTGCGTTATGGATACTTCCAAGTTGGGACAGACCTGCCTCGGCCACCACCTGTTTCTAAGACCCCAGTTAACTTGCCATCCCAGCCATCACCATCACAGAAACTAATGACAAAACCTCCATCAACCTTTCCAAATGCTTTTCCCGAATCCAAAAACAATGATTTTGGCTTACAGCCCCTTACTCAAAGAACGGCCAGGGGAGAAGACAAGGCTCAAGTTCTGCCGGTGATACCAGTGCAGATGGGCAAGCAAAATGAGTCTGTAAGTATTTCCTTGTTAGCACAGACATGCATTCTCTGATACACCATACACTATCAAAGCCCCTAGCCAGCTGCACCAGGCTAGCTCTGCCATGGAACCACCATGGAAAAAGAAGCAAACGAAGGTCAAATAACACACGGTGAAGAGATCTAGAGGCAGGCCCAAGAAAAACGAACAGATGCTAGAAAGAACTGGAGAAAAAAAGCACAGGACAGTTCTGCTGGGAGAGAGTTAGTTGTCGGTCTATGCATCCCAATATGATAGACCAAAGAAAAGAGGAAGACTTTATCCCAATGTGATAGACCAAAGAAAAGAGGAAGACTTTATCCCAATGTGATAGACCAAAGAAAAGAGGAAGACTTTATCCCAATGTGATGGATCAAAGAAAAGAGGAAGACTATCCGAATGTGATGGATCAAAGAAAAGAGGAAGACTTTATCCAAATGTGATAGACCAAAGAGGAAGATTATCCGAATGTGATGGATCAAAGAAAAGAGGAAGACTTTATCCAAATGTGATAGACCAAAGAGGAAGATTATCCGAATGTGATGGATCAAAGAAAAGAGGAAGACTTTATCCAAATGTGATAGACCAAAGAGGAAGATTATCCGAATGTGATGGATCAAAGAAAAGAGGAAGACTTTATCCAAATGTGATAGACCAAAGAGGAAGACTATCCGAATGTGATGGATCAAAGAAAAGAGGAAGACTTATCCCAATGTGATGGATCAAACAGAAGAGGAAGGAAGACTATCCGAATGTGATGGATTAAAGAAAAGAGGAAGACTTATCCCAATGTGATGGATCAAACAGAAGAGGAAGGAAGACTTTATCCCAATGTGATGGATCAAACAGAAGAGGAAGGAAGACTATCCCAATGTGATGGATCAAACAGAAGAGGAAGGAAGACTTTATCCCAATGTGATGGATCAAACAGAAGAGGAAGGAAGACTTTATCCCAATGTGATGGATCAAACAGAAGAGGAAGGAAGACTATCCCAATGTGATGGATCAAACAGAAGAGGAAGGAAGACTATCCCAATGTGATGGATCAAACAGAAGAGGAAGGAAGACTTTATCCCAATGTGATGGATCAAACAGAAGAGGAAGGAAGACTATCCCAATGTGATGGATCAAACATAAGAGGAAGGAAGACTATCCCAATGTGATAGATCAAACAGAAGAGGAAGGAAGACTTTATCCCAATGTGATGGATCAAACAGAAGAGGAAGGAAGACTATCCCAATGTGATGGATCAAACAGAAGAGGAAGGAAGACTATCCCAATGTGATGGATCAAACAGAAGCGGAACACTTTATCCCTAACTGTAAGACCTACTTGTCACATTTTATGTACAGGATACATACTTGAAGAGAAAAAGCTAAAGGTAGTTTTATGGTATATACTGTCCTAGAGGATGAAGTGTTACGTGCTCAATCTTCAGTTTTATGAGGTGTTGTTGTTGTCCCATAGCAGCTGAGCAAGCCTGCTCTTGGCAGCCAAATGCCATTCTTATATGGCTTGGCTTGGCTTTTTCCATTCTCAATCTCCCACTACCGAGCCCTGAAAAGGGCTTTGCAAGTAGCAGAATGTAGTGCAGAGAACGGAATGCGTTCTGTCATACTTTACAGCTTGAATGCTATATTTGCACTTTTCGGCCCAATACATCCGACTTCAGCAAGCATTTTTTTAGTACTGGGTTAGCATTCCCTCTTCGATCCCTTCTCCTTAGCCAGTCTGCCCTGCTGCAGCCTGTTATTCAGGATCACAGTGTGGACGTGTAAAAGGGTATTGGCAGCTCTGATTCGCGGGCCCTAATGCTAGCAGTCAACTAGGGCCGCTGCAGCTCATGCGCTCTATCCATCTATATTCTTATATAGATACAGGTATTCTTCATTTGTTTCACTACTCCGTACAGTGTGTTGTCAATTGTCGGCAGTGCTTGTAAGAATCTTTTCTTCATGTACGCAACCGCCTTGCTCTCAATGAGTAGATGTCGAACTGTTTCATCAGGATGTCTGCAATGTCTGCACAAGGGCAGGTGCTGGGGATTGACGTGGTTCAAGTGGCTATTGACTCTGGTGTGTCCTGTTAGAAACTGAAAGATGAGACTTTGATCTCTTCTATATTGTTTGTTTATGTCATAGTTTTATGAGATCATGTTCATTTTTCCATTTTTCCAGTTGAGTATGCAAGAGCTGGTCTGACAGGGCTATTAACCCCTACCTTTTCTTGCAAAAGGCAGTTTCTCTAGCTATTCTACCAGTCTAGAAACATAATTGGTGGATTCACTTTTTAGCTACAAGTGAAACAAAGAGCCACCACAATAGCTGGCACTTTTATAAGAAGCCCGTATTCAAGCATTTACACAATGAGCTTGCAAGTCACCCACAAGCCTCTTTAGTCACCTTTTTAACATTCTTGGAAGGTTACAGTGGCCCTGTTCTGTTCAACCCTGGTACTACTTGGGTGAGTCTGTAAACATAAAAATATTATACTTATGGATGCCTTCTTAAACAAAACTGATGTCATCTGTACACGTCGTTTCGAAGCACACTCATACATATGTAATACACTTTCCACCTTTTTTTGTCACACAAATATCAGAACACATGAACAGACAAGAGCAAACTGTTGTGTTGCGCCTTAGAACAGGACACAACCGACTCCGCAGCCACATGTACACAAAAATGAAGATTGGCAACTCAGCCATGTGTACATGCGGACAGGCGCCCCAAACAGCAGAGCACATACTGCAAAACTGCCCCGAATATGATATACAGAGAAAATCTCACTGGCCAATAGAAACAACACTGGAAGAGAAACTTTATGGACCTGTATGTGAACTACAAAAGACAGTGAAGTTTATGCAAGAGACAACATTGCAGATATAGACAATATTTTAAAGCGAACGAAAGAAGAAGAAGAAGATCAGAACACAAACATCAATAACATATTCTTTATTCAATGAATGAGCTGACAGCTGGCTGCTTGCATTAGATTCAGCAAACCACAGCTGACCAAGACCCTATTTAGCCTCCATAGAAGCAGGCCACACCAATGTAGTCTGGCTAAGAGAATGTGATTCACTGTGGGAAGGGAAACCCAATACCTAAAAAAAAACCAGCTGAAATCAGAAGTGTCGAGCCGAAAGCTGCAAATATTGTCGTCTCGCTGTAAACTATGACACACAGTCACAACATCCTTTCAGGACAAACAGCAAAGAAAATATTCTTAATTCTTCTGTTGTTGTTGTTGTTCAAAGCTACTCAGTTAACCCTTCATGACTTTTCTTAGTCAGTGAGTAACAGTGGCTCTTCTTACATCCCAAAGTGTGCATTACAAAATGGACTGAGGTCCTCTGGACTGTAGTGCAATCTGTGACTCCTCAGTGAGCTTACTACTATGGAAATCACAGTGATGATCCCCACCTCATTGGCTAGACTGCTTTAACTGTATACTAGTATATTAGTTTAGAAGACTCTTTAGAGTCTGTATACAACCTTTTTCTTTTACATTTCCTTAATCTTCTTCTTCTTCTGCGTACGCAGTCAGACAGTAACCATTATTTTTTCGAAAAAAGCGGCGGTCATCCTGAGGCTGTCGCCACTGCCATAGAGCTTGTCTTGCAGTTCCACTGGTAATGGCCACATCTGCTCTCTCTGATCCTCGTATGTCGGGCAGTTCTGCAGCAGATGTTCAGCGGTCATTTTACCAGTACCGCACGGGCATTCGTCGGTACATCCTATCTTCAATTTGTTGAATAGGTGGTGCCTCAGTCTGTTGTGGCCAGTGCGAAGTCTGAAGACAACGACCTGCTCTCTTCGGTTCAACTGGTAATAGGCATCGTTTTTGGTGTAACCAGTATGTTCGGTTTCCCATTTGGTCATGTATCTGGCTTTGATAAGCCGTTTTGACTCTTCGTACGTCATACTGGTATCTGTTTGTGGTAGTCTTGCACCTTCTTTTGCCAGTCTGTCTGCCTCCTCGTTGCCTTGGATGTTGCAGTGAGATGGGACCCACTGTACCACTACCCTTTTTGGTGGGGACTGCTGGCACAGTTTGCAGAGTGCTGCTCTTAAGTCATTAAGCTCAGTGTTTTTCTGGCTTTTTAGCGCTGTGACTACGGCGAGAGCATCTGTAAGCAGGACTATATGGCTCTCATTTTCACTGTGTGTCACCATTTCTTCCACTGCCGCCCTCAGTGCCTCTGCCTCCGCTCTGAAATTGCTTGTGTACTTACCAGTAGCGAATGACAGTGTTATTTTTCTGCCATTTGGTAGGTTCAGGAATGCTCTTGCCCCTCCGTTCTGTGATGTGTTTGTTACAGAGCCGTCGGTGTATGCATGGGTCCAGTCCATGCTTGGGTAGCTTTTCGTTATGAAGCTTAGGGTAGTATCTCTCCTTTCTTTTTCAGTCTGGCAGTTTTTGTTTGCAATACCTGGTATATTTTCTACCACCTCTGGAAATATATCCTGCCTCCAGGTAGGTTTTCGTACAGTAGTGATGGGTTTTGGTGTTGTTAGTGCGTTTATGGGATCTTCGTGCATCTTTGCTTTGGCTATTTCTGCAAAGTTTCTCCGCTTTAGTTTCCCATTTCCCAAATTGTTTAGTCTCTGGTGCATTGGATGGTCGGTCAGTCTTCGGAGTTTCTCTGACTGCAGCTGGGCTCTGCAGTCTCTTCTATCGGTCATGGATTGCAGTTTTGTAATCTTTTCAAGTTCTACAATTGGCGTTGACTTCATGCCACCTGTTATAATTCTCATGGCTTGGTTTTGAAGTTTGTTAACTTTATCGAAGTTCGCCTTCGCTGCTGTTGTCCATGCCGCAATGCCATACTCGAGAACTGGTCTCACTCTTCCAGTGTACAGTTTCTTTAGTATGCCTTCGTCTGCTCCCCAGCTAGTGCCAGCAAGTTTCCTCATGATTGCCATTCTTTCTCTGGCTTTCATTCGGTTTCTCTCAATCTGACTTTTCCATGTCATGCGCCGATCAAATGTGACTCCCAGATAGGTTGGGTTGTCGTTTGGCTGCAGGAATTTGCCATTTAGACTTAATTTGGTACTTTGAGGTTTTAATGAAAGCGAGAATATTGTGCATGTGGTTTTCTCCTCGTTTATTTTGACCAGCCATGAGTTCGCCCACTCTTCCAGCGATGTTAGGGCCGTCTGCATCCGATTTCTTGCTATGGTGAGATTCTTTTCAGAGGTCCACATAGCCAGATCGTCTGCAAACATTGAGCTATGGACTCTTCTTGGTATATTCTCTGTAATATCGTTTATATATACCAGGAAGAGTGTGGGTGACAGTACTCCCCCTTGGGGTACTCCCTGCTCGAGTGTCACCTTTTTGCTTGTCTGCCCTTGTACTTGGACTCTGGCCGTTCTTTGTTTGAGGTAGTGGTTGATCCACTTGTACATCCTCCCACAAACATCACTTCTTCTTAGCTTGACTCTAAGTCCATCTTTCCAGACTTTGTCAAATGCCTTTTCCAGATCCACCCAAACAGCTACTGTGTGTTTCTGTGCCTGGTAGGCATCTTCTATCTCCTGGGCTATGAGGATGACCTGGTCCTCAGTGGATCTGTGCTGTCTAAAGCCGGCTTGCTGTGGAATTAGTATTCGTTTTTCTTCCAGATGCCACATCAGTCTGGTGTTTATCATCCGTTCCATCAGCTTGCAGACACAGCTCAGTAGGCTTATGGGCCTGTATCCATTTGGATCTGTTTTGTCCTTTCCTGTTTTTGGTACTGGTACCAGTATTGCGTCTTTCCATGCCTGTGGTACAATTCCCCTTTTCCAGCTTTGGTTCAGGACCGATAGCAGTTTCCTCTTCGCTGTTTGGCCCAGCCCCATCAGCATTTCGTTTGTTATCCCGTCTTTTCCGGGAGATTTCCTTTTCTTTAGTGTTCTCATAGCCTCTTCCATTTCGCGCATTGTTAGTTTGGCATCATGTGCTCTTCAGGTGCCGTATTCATGTTTTCGTGTCCCTTTAGCTCTTCGCTAATGTCTGTATGCTTATCTGCAGGGACCTCGATGTGGTTTGCTCTGGCATAGTGATCGACAAAGGCGTTTGCGGCTTTCTTACCTGTGATCAAGTTCTCGCCCTGCTTGATAGTAATTTGTTTATTTGACGGGGTTTCGTCGTTCATGGCTCATTTCCTTAATCTAAAAACTATGCGCATCCAATCTATTCTTGAATGCATTAATTGACCCTAACTCCACTATTGCCTGTGACAATGCATTCCAAGCATTCATGACTCTCTGACTAAAACAATTATTCCTTTGACCCAGCTCGTTTCCAGGGAGCACAGTTGTGGATGTCAGGTGGTGGTCTTCATCAGTATGTTTCGCCCGACCCTGATTGCTGTTATCTCCCCTTATTCTACTATAAGATAACATCTCTAGAGCTTCAGTGATTTCTTTTTTTCACTTATTGATTATCCATAATTGACTTACATATGATACTGATATAAACTGATATAACTTGTTGTCACATTCCAAGGATGTTTTCTCAATGACTGTCAGCAAAAGACAGAGTGGAGGTCGTAAGCGCTGGGGAGCTGGCCTGTCAGACACATGGGATGACTGGGCAGACTTGGATTTTCTGCCAAACAAAGCCACAAAAAAGGTGGCACCTCTCCCAAAAAATAACAATCTGTTCGGCAAAGAAAACATGGAGGAGGATGGATATTTGGGGTAACAATTAACACATTAACTAATGAATCATAACACATTAACTGCGTATTTAAACACATTAACTGCTGTATTTAAAAACATTAACTGCTGTATTTAAACACATGTTGTGGCATAATGAATTCCTTTCACATCTTTGCCACTCTGCTGCGAGTGTTCACATTTAAACTGTTGTATATCAAAATCATTGACCGGATCAGAATGTATTGAAGTAAATGTTAATTGTGTTGTATCACTAGTCTCTGTCAACACTGGAACCTATACCTTGTGGTGGTTTGGCAGCTTGAGGAGTGCCCTGACAACCCCATAATTGTGCCAGCAGGAGTTTCACTCCTGGCAGGTCTTTGCTAGCTGGACAGGTCTACGTGGGAAGGGGGAATAGGAAAGTTGTCACCCTTGTTCTTCAAGTTCCGGAGTTTAGCATAGCAACATCATACCAAGCTTTTCTAAATTTTATTTTGTTTGTTGATCAGTCACACTACTCTGTCTCCCCATGACCACTAGGTTAGCAGAGGTACTGGTTGCTTGGGTGGTCTCCTTGAGGCTAGGATTTGTAGGAGCGACACCGTGACGACAGGGTAGGCTGTCGCATGACCATATCCTGTTGATGCGTGTGTGCATTGATATTTCCTGGTTCCTGCGCCGTAGCTGACACACTCTGTCTTTGGCAGGTCAGGTTGAGTTTTATGTTTTGGGTTGTCTCCCAAAGCCTTTCCATCCCTCGATGGTACCTGCAAGGGGGTAGGTTGGTTTGTCTACCGTGGCTTCCTTCCCGTGGCTAGAGCCTATAGCGGCTCTTACCCACTTGGTACACCCGTCGTAAGACCCAAGGTGAATTTCAGTGGGGAAAGTAGTGCTACCTGTTGTGCCACCCCATCCTGCTGGAATACACCCCCATTTGGTCCGCGACTGCTTATTCGTCCAGTCATTATACCTGGCTTATATCGCAGCTGACGCCCCATATCTGGAAATCGTTCCACTATTCGTTCCCTGTAGACGTGCCTGGTTGGGGTCGGGCCACCCCTGTTCTCCAAGAAATTTAATTCTAATATTCATTTAACTCTATTCAGTCTCATAGGATCAAAATCGATGGTGAACAAAATATTAGTTGCTGTCTGATTTGACCTAAATTGACAGCTGATACTCGTGTTCTGCTCTGTTACTTAGCTTGCATATTTAGAATCTCTGTAAGGGCCGCATAATGTCCAGTGCATGTTCAGTTTTAATTTAATGGAGAGTTATTTCCATCATGTCAGTATTTACGTTTACGGTAAATTTGTAAACTTAACTTTTTATATGATGGAAATGGGACTTCAAGAGCCAAGAAATTCTTCTTCTTC
The DNA here is from genome assembly GCA_036924085.1 of Ariolimax columbianus. Lineage (NCBI taxonomy): Eukaryota > Metazoa > Mollusca > Gastropoda > Stylommatophora > Arionidae > Ariolimax > Ariolimax columbianus. The sequence continues at coordinate 84,425,855 of JAVGWX010000010.1, forward strand.
TTCTTCTTCGTTCGTTTTCAATCTCCCACTACCAAACACTGAAAGGGCTTAAGTCGCAGAATGTAGTCCAGAGAACGGAATGCGTTGTGTCGTAGTTTACAGCTTGGCTGCAATATTTGCACCTTTCGGTCCAACACATCCGACTTTAGCAAGCATTTTTTGAGTACCGGGTTAGTCTTCCCTCTTCAATCCCTTCTCCTTAGCCAGTCTGCCCTGATGCGGCCTGTCATCCAGGATCACCGCGTGGAGGTGTAGAAGAGTCTTGGCAGCTATGGTTCGCTGGCCCTGACGCTAGCAGTCAGCTATGGGTCGCTGACCACTGCAGCTCTTGCACTGCTCAGCATCTTGATCCCAGCCAAGAAATGACTTATTATTTATCAGTCCATTGATCATGTATCTGAATTTCACATGGATATTCAATATGTCCCATTTAGACTGAGTTGGACACAAAAGAAAGGATTGTAGTAATGCTATCTATCAATTAAAAAATACAAATTTCCACCTCTACATCATTGATATTTAACCCTTCATACTCATGTACGAGGCATGTTCAAAAGACACCGGACCAAACTGCAATAAATGAACATATGTACGATGCACATGACGACATCACTTCTGGTGTAAATGGCACATACTAACCGTCAAGTTTGAAAAATTTAATTATCCTTGGATTCATAGTTTCCTCACCAGACCGTTGAAAACATTACATGTGTGATACTGAATCCGTCCAGAGTTGATCAGCGAGTGTTGATTCGGTTACTAACAGCTGAAGGATGTTGACCAGTTGACATTCATCGCAGAATGCAGGTAGTGTATGGTCACAAAAGTGTGTAGAACACAACAGTGAAGAACTGTACAACAATGTTTAAAGAAGAATGTGAGTTAACGAAAAATCTTCCGAGACCAGGTCAGACACATATTGTTGCATCAGAACATTGTTGTCTAGTTCTTATATGTATATATTCCGAAGACGGATGTGTCGGACCGAAAGGTGCAAACATCACAGACAAGGACTATGTCCTGCTACTTGCAAAGCCCTGTTCAGGGCTTGGTAGCAGGAGATTGAGAACGAACACAGAAGAAGAAGAAGAAGATATATATATATATATATTTATTATGAATAATAATTTTAGTTCAATTAGTTGAATATTAGTGAATGTTGTGGAGCGTGTAGCCTAGTCGCCAGTGAGCTGGCTTGCTAAGACTAGGATTACACCGCGCCAGCATTCGAAACATGGGCAGACAGGAAAAAAATATGGGCTGACCCAGCTGTAAATGGGTACCTGATGTATGAATTGTGGAAGGTATAAACAGCAAAGAAGGGAACTGGCCACCCCACCTCACATAGGCTGCGGCTTAGTCAATGAAGAGTTATCTTCATCCCCGATAGCAATTGCTTCCATGGGACCCACCTTGACCTTTTTAGTGAATATTATTTTGAAATAATTATTTGACATAAGGACTCTTGCTGTTGGACATTGACACAAATTTCACATATTTCCGACTTTGTAAGGTTAAATATAGCTCACCGTTTTTTGTGTTGCTCTCTTACGTCCTGTCCTTAATAAAAACCTATTTTAGTCTAAACATTATTACTCATCTTTTCTTATTTATCTCATGCAAAACGGCTTTTAAATCTTGTATGTGTTTCAGACATTATTGATATGACTGCAGTCCCTCATATGTTCCATGGACAATAGCTATTTTTGACCATGTTTGAATTGTCATTTTTTGTAAGATCTCTTGTTTGAAAGGCCAGGTGATATTTGGGACTTCTCATTGTGTTAGTTGGTTCTGGAAGAGCTCTGTGTGTGAGAATAGGGACACTGCCACACTGAGAGCATATTGTAAGAAGTTACTAATAGTGAGGTCTAACCATTCTAATGAAGATTGTTCTCTGTATGTGACAGAGACGAGAATAGAGACACTGAGGGCATGTTGTAAGAAGTTCCTGAAAGTGAGGTCTAACCACTTTAATGTAGATTGTTTTGTGTGTGACAGAGGTGAGAATAGAGACACTGAGAGCATATTGTAAGAAGTTACTAACAGTGAGGTCTAACTATTCTAATGTAGATTGTTCTCTGTGTGTGACAGAGGTGAGAATAGCCCACTGCCACACTGAGGGCATGTTGTAAGAAGTTACTAACAGTGAGGTCTAACTATTCTAATGTAGATTGTTCTCTGTGTGTGACAGAGGTGAGAATAGGGACACTGCCACACTGAGGGCATGTTGTAAGAAGTGGCTAACAGTGAGATCTATTATCCGTATGGTATTGTTATACTTGTATTCCCCCATTATCCCAAATATCTTGTTTTTTTATTCAAATTACTGCATGTTGTTTTCCCCCACAGGTTGATGCTGTTATCAGAATTCTCTGATACTGTTATCAGAATTCTCTGATGCTGTTATCCGAATAATATATATTTTTTTAAATTACAGTAGTCCAATGTTGAAGAAAACTATTGGGAACAAACCAGTTCTTGATTCTGGCAAATCTTCAGGCTCATCAGCCAAGCAACATTACTTGAGTAAATCTCGGTATCTCCCAGGTAAAGACAACCCTGTCTTAACTCTTTATGGTCCTACCTAATTTTCTCGATTTGTGTCTTACTGTCCATGGCAAATGCTGCAACTCTGTATGGAAAATATTTGTTCTCAAACTAAAATAAATATTAAAATATTAAACTGAGCTAAAATTGCAATCTAAAGACACTTAATTAAACTATCTATGACACAAAGTATTCACAATAAAAATTAATATTAGTATGAAATGTTAAATGTAATTAATATTGCATAACTTTTCATAAATTTTACTCATGAAATGTTTTGAAATGGAATTGTTGCTTTATCCCCTCTAAAGCATTTTGGTACCTTCATTGCCATTTGTTTCAAAGTCAGAGTCTGAATTGAACTTGTATTGAATATCCATCCACATGTAAATTGGATGCATGATCATTGGCCTGATTTTGGGGGGGGGGGGGGGGGGGGACGGCATGGGCTAGTGGTTAAGTGACACGGCTCACAACCAAAGGTGCTGGGTTTGATCCCCGTCACAGCACCGGCCATTATCCCGGGGAAGCAAACCCTTACATAAAATGCATATTGAAGCTGGATGCACTGGGCCACGGGCGCAAAATAAAAACCACAGTGCAATGCATACTGCCTTGGGGAATAGATAAATAAGACGAACGCCAAAACAATAAAACAAAATTGGCCTGATTAAAAAACACAACAATTTCTTGACTCCTGTACTCCATTGCACAGAATGCTACAACTTTAGAAATTTACAGTAAATGTAAATATACACCTAACTGAAGTAACTACATTAAATGAAAGCTACATATATGGCAGATATTCTGCTGTCTTTAGGTCAGTCTAAATATATAAACGTTTGCTCTAAACTAAATGATGAAACATGGGTGTTAGATGTCGAATGTAACAGAAACAGGTTGTAACATATTTTCGCGCTACTGATGCCTATGAGAACAGACTGAATTGAGTTAACCTTTAGCTTACCAGATTACAAAATTAATTCAATTTCCGGCAGCTGCTTGGTTTTTTGTTGATTTTGAGAACCTCTAATCTTTTTAAACAAAATTTTTGTTGTTGTTGCCTAGAGACATATATTAATAAAGGACTTGTTGGTATTATTGTGTTTATGTTAGTTTCTGAGATACATGAAGGTGATAGTGGTGAAAAATAGCACAAACATATAGACTCACCACGTCCATTGGTTAGGAAAAAAACCAATTTGCAGAAAAACGTACTAATACTACTATCGATGTTTACCGTAATATCTATGTCTGTCACTTCGACTATAAACGTAGTTATTGTATCTACATAAAAAAACTAAATAAATCTACCTCAGAAATATCTGTTGCAGAAACTTAACTACCCCATTCTTAATAATAGGTAAATCTTCAAATCCAAGCGAAAAACAGAACAAATCCTTTCCAAAATCTAAAACAAATTTCACAATCGCCGTTTTCTTCATCTAACCGTACATGACGGAAGTTAGAATTTCTATAATAAAAAGAGCAGTATATTCAGCTGCTTCTATGACAGTAACCCAGTAGTTTATATAAATAAAACGATGATTCTAAAGCTGGCGGTGTGCAACGACGGTGGTACGGAGCCAATGCGTCATATTTTCACGCCACTGGACCGGTAAAGGTTGGAGTTTGTTAATATTTTAATCATGTCTAGTAAATTAAGGTACAATGCAGGTAGACATGTCACTATGTATATCTTAATGAATATTTTCCAAGCCTTGTAATTCTATATACCTTCCAGGTACATTAATTAAGCATGCATTATCAACCTAAACCTTTCAGCTCACTGCGGAGCACATGTCTTTAACAAATACTCATAAGTTCTCATGTCTGCTCTCATTCATTCATGTTTCTCTATGTCTTTCTCATCCTCTTTTAGTTGACCTATCTATTTTGTTGTTATTATAACTTTTTATATGTCATTAAGTAGGTCACAAACTGATGTGGGATGGTTGAAAAATGTAGTTGGTAGTTTCTAAAAGTACCATAAAGTAGCAGCAACATTCAGTTTTGTGATTTCTGTAGGTAACAGATCCTAGATCTTGATTTCTGTAGGTAACAGATCCTAGATCTTGATTTCTGTAGGTAACAGATCCTAGATCTTGATTTCTGTAGGTAACAGATCCTAGATCTTGATTTCTGTAGGTAACAGATCCTAGATCTTGATTTCTGTAGGTAACAGATCCTAGATCTTGATTTCTGTAGGTAACAGATCCTAGATCTTGATTTCTGTAGGTAACAGATCCTAGATCTTGCATGCACGTGCAAAGCTCAGATATAAAATGCTCACAGTGTACAATCAAAGAACAGAGTGCTTTTGTGCATATTTTTTAGGAAAAGGACTTTCTGTAAAGGATATTCAAAAGGGAACCTGTCCTGTATATGGTGAGAGGTGTTTGTCACATTAAGCTATGCATAACTGGGTCAATCAAGTTTCACAAGGATGCTAAAAAATTGTTGATGAAACCCAACCTGATTGCCCTGTGCAGATTGCAACAGAAGCATATGTGCGTCCGATGGGAGGGAAGATGATTCGAGCTGACAGACGAATAATGATTACAGTTTAACAACTGCAATAGGGTGTTCACATAGTTTAGTCTACAGCATAATGCATGATCTCAGTGGGTACCCAGACAACTGACTGATGAACACAAAATGAGCCAGATAGGCCTATCCTTGCAGTGATAAAGCAATGGGATAAGTGTATCAATGCTGGTAGAAACTATGTTTAGAAACAATGTAAGTGCAATGACAAATGGTTTTCAAATTTGTATCTCATTTAGTCCTTTACAAAAAAGCCACATGTGACCTATTAACTGATGTGCCATCGTAGTTTCTGCAAATGTAATAGCTGATCCTGTGCCAAAATCAACCGCTTATGAAATGCCTGGCAGGTTACAGTGTTACTATTATTTGTTCCCTACACAAAATGTGTGTACATCCAAGATAATGAATCTTGTCCATCCATTGTCCATACCTACTCCTGGCACACCATTTGTAAGCAACAATCAGCTAAGATTATCACATTTATCCTCTTGCGTTTATGTGTGTGTTTCCATGATTCGTTCACCTCACACATCAGTCATCATCACTCACCATAAAAATATTCTCAATCTTATCATACACATGAGAAACAATCACTCACTAAATATTCTATTTGATCATTTCACATCACTCACCAAACATTCTATTTGATCATTTCACATCACTCACCAAATATTCTATTTGATCATTTCACATCACTCACCAAATATTCCATCTTATCATTTCACATCACTCACCAAATATTCTCTGTCTAAGCATACACCTCACACATAACGTACCAAATATTCTCTGTCTAAGCATACACCTCACACATAACCTACCAAATATTCTCTGTCTAAGCATACACCTCACACATAACGTACCAAATATTCTCTGTCTAAGCATACACCTCACACATAACCTACCAAATATTCTCTGTCTAAGCATACACCTCACACATAACCTACCAAATATTCTCTGTCTAAGCATACACCTCACACATAACCTACCAAATATTCTCTGTCTAAGCATACACCTCACACATAACGTACCAAATATTCTCTGTCTAAGCATACATCTCACAGATTAGCCACAATCACTCACCAAATGTTTTCAAACTCATCCACTGTTTGTTGTGTTGTATGTACACATTACTCATAAAGCCACCATAACTCGCAAGCCACTGTGTCTCGCAAGCCACCATCACTCGCAAGCCACTGTGTCTCGCAAGCCACTAAGTCTCGCAAGCCACTGTGTCTCGCAAGCCACCATTACACACATAATATTTTCACACTTATCCACTGTTTGTTGTGTTGTGTGCAATACTCATTGCAGGTATAAGTAATAGAGTTATTATCATTCCAGGCATCAACCCCAAGGCTAGTGCCCGCAGAGATAGCATACGTCGTGACAGCTTTGGTTTAGGAAATGACTGGTCATCCCTCGGGAAGAACATGGCTCTAGGAGAAGTGAATTCTAACAGTCGTAAGCTTCTTTGTTCTTTCCATGTTCTTTCCATGTGGACAGCAAGTATAATAATTGTACTTTTTATTGGTCTTTCCATGTGGACAGCAAGTATAATAATTGTACTTTTGTTTTTTTCTTTATTTTTGTCCATGTGAAAATCAATCAATAAATGTTCCTTAAGTTCCAAACATGGCACATAAGGTAGGTAACAGTGCTCTCCAAGTTTGATCTGTGTGACGTCACTCTTTAAGTTCCAAACATGGCACATAAGATACCAGTGCTCTCCAAGTTTGATCTGTGTGGCGTCACTCTTTAAGTTCCAAACATGGCACATAAGGCAGAAACCGGTGCTCTCCAAGTTTGATCTGTGTGACGTCACTCTTTAAGTTCCAAACATGGCACATAAGATACCAGTGCTCTCCAAGTTTGATCTGTGTGGCGTCACTCTTTAAGTTCCAAACATGGCACAAAAGGTAGAAACTGGTGCTCTCCAAGTTTGATCTGTGTGGCGTCACTCTTTAAGTTCCAAACATGGCACATAAGGTAGAAACCGGTGCTCTCCAAGTTTGATCTGTGTGGCGTCACTCTTTAAGTTCCAAACATGGCACATAAGGTAGAAACTGGTGCTCTCCAAGTTTGATCTGTGTGGCATCTCTCTTATCAGTTTTGTATGTTGTTCAAGCCCATAGTGGAACCCTCTCTGATGATTGTTCTGCCGAGATTTTCTTTCACCCTTTCTCTTTTCCTGCTGCCAGATGGTAGCCACATAAAGGCTTGCAGAGCGAGCCTGTTGCTGTAGATTCTTAGAACATGGCTGATGTATGACCACCGTTTTTTCCTGATGACTGATCTTCTTCTTCTCCGTTCGTTCTCAATCTCCCACTACCAAACCCTGAAAGGGCTTAAGTAGCAGAATGTAGTCCAGAGAACAGAATGCATTGTGTCGTAGTTTACAGCTTGGCTGCGTTATTTGCACCTTTCGGTCCAACACATCCGACTTCAGCAAGCATATTTTGAGTACCGGGTTAGCATTCCCTCTTCAATCCCTTTTCCTTAGCCAGTCTGCTCTGCTGCAGCCTGTTATCCAGGATCACCGTGTGGAGGTGTAGAAGGGTCTTGGCAGCTCTGTTTCGCTGGCCCTGACGCTAGCAGTCAGCTATGAGTCGCTGACCACTGCAGCTCATGCGCTCCCTGATGACTGATGAAACATATTGTTGATTGGTGATTTCTCTAATTGTTTTGTTGGTTATGAATTCCTCCCAGTCAATGTTCAACAGTTTTCTAAGACATGTGGACAGCAAGTACAATAATCAATTTTTGTTTTTACTTTAGTTTTTTCTATGTGGACAGCAAGTACAATAATCAATTTTTGTTTTTACTTAATGTTTTCTATGTGGACAGCAAGTACAATAATATACTTTTCTTTGTATTAGAATCTATTCGTGCTCTTTACAAATTATTTCTGAAAATGATTTTGTAGTGGCTCTTCTGAGGCATACTGAAGAAGGTTGGCCTGAGCTTTGCTGTAGTGTAGTGCAATGCAAATCTTCTCAGCAGGTTTACTACTATAGGGATTACATTGCTGATCTCTACCTTGTTTGATAGATTACTGCAAGTCAGGCTGTTTCAGACTTGATTAATGGTGGGGATAGATTGCTGCGAGTCAGGCTGTTTCAGACTTGATTAATGGTGGGGATAGATTACTCCAAGTCAGGCTGTTTCAGACTTGATTAATGGTGGGGATAGATTACTCCAAGTCAGGCTGTTTCAGACTTGATTAATGGTGGGGATAGATTACTCCAAGTCAGGCTGTTTCAGACTTGATTAATGGTGGGGATAGATTGCTGCAAGTCAGGCTGTTTCAGACTTGAGTAACGGCAAGTATAGATTGCTACAAGTCAGGCTGTTTCAGACTTGGTATAGGGTGGGACTTTGGACCTTGGCCAAGTTTGTTGCATCTGCCGTTGAAAGCCTATAGTGTTGTAGTATTTCTGTTATGTTATCTATCCATCTGTCATATGGTCTTCCTCATGCCATTCTATCTCTCCTGGTAACATTAATAACCTATCTTATAACATGCTCCAGCCTACCCATCCATAAATGAGTACCTGGCTTACTGTTAAGGAAAGAAAGATGGTGGGAAAGGTAAGTAGTCACCCTATCTTATAATAAGCCAAGACCTTGTACAATGAAGTCTCTAACACTTCATCCCTCACAGCAGAGAATAATTAGATTAATTTCCTGCTGAAGACTGATGTGTCAGACGGAAAGGTGTAAATATCACAGTCAAGCTGTAAACTAGCGACACAAAGCATTCCGGACTACATCCTGCTACTTACAAAGCCATGTTCAGGACTTGGTAGCGGGAGATTGAGAACGAACACAGAAGAAGAAGAAGATTCATTTCAAGATATTATTTATGATAAGAATGTACGGGCTGTTTTTACAGAAATGTTGAACATATAATTCTGTATAATTGTCTGTACAGGAAGAACAAGAGACAGTAACTTTGATGGTGACTATGTCCCTTCATTTCTGGCAGGGAAAGGTCAGTTCACAAGCTGTTATGGTCTCCCTAATTTACAGACATGAGCAAATTGTGACATAATTACAGGTTTTGCTTCTGAGTGTGTATATGGTCTAGCTTCAGCTTATGAGCGCAGAGCTGGATTTAGGCCTAAGTTAAATTGGATACAGCCTAAGGTCTCACAATCCGCAGGTGCCAGCAAAAATTTGGCCCAAAACTTCCGATTTAACGTAACTTTACGTTTTTATACTGGATTAGAAGGCTCTACCCTGCCGAAGACGGATGTGTCGGGCTGGAAGATGCAAATATTGCAGTTAAACTGTAAACTAGCGACATAACGCATTCCGTTCTCCGGACTACATCCTGCTACTTGCAAAGCCCTGTTCAGGACTTGGTAATGTGAGATTGATAACGAATGCAGAAGAAGGCGGCGGCTCTACAGAGTCTGTATACAACCAGTTTATTTCACTCCACAGATACCGAAAATACTGGGAGCATCCAATCTATTTTTGAATGCATTAACTGACTCTGCTTCCACTACATCCTGTGGCAATGCATTCCAAGAATTCACCACTCTCTGACTAAACAAATATTTCCTAATATCTAATCTAGACCTGTCTTTAAACAATTTGCAGCTGTGCCCTCTTGTTCTTGTAGCCGGTTGTACTTTGAAAAACTTGGTTATAGTCTAATTTATCCTTTCCATTTATTAATTTATACACTTGTATTAAGTCACTTTGAATTCTTCTTTGTTCTAGACACTGAAGACCAGTTTTTTTTAGTCTTTCTTCATAACTATAATTCTGAAACCCAGCGATCATTTTGGTAGCTTTTCTTTGTGCCCATTCCAGCATGTTTATATCCACTCTATTATATGGACTCCACACCTGAACAGGGAGTTGCGTAGCGCAGTGGTTAGCACGCTGGCTTCGCATCTGAGTGATCCTGGGTTCATTCCCCAGTTGACGCGGTAATGTTTTTTTCAGACCGCAATGGCTCCTGGGTCGACCCAGCCTTAAATGGGTACCGGTTCAGTCTGGGAAGTAAAAGCGGCGAGGGAGAGGAGATGGCTACCGCCCTCACATAGCCGAGCCTTTGAAATGTGAGATCGCTAACACCTCACACCCCTACGGCAGTAATGCTATGGGATACTTTACTTTACTTTTTTTTTTACACCTGTACACAGAACTCTAATTTAGGTCTCACTAATGATATATATAACTTGACTATTACTTCCTTGCTCTTATGTGAAATGTTTCTTTTTATCATGCCCAACATGGCATTAGACTTTTTCACTGCCATCTGGACTTGCTCCCGCACCTTTCCTGTATGATCTATTATAACTCCAATAATTTCAGTTGGCTTTTTTTTGAGTACTGGGTTTTCTTTCCCACTGAGATCCCTTTCCCTTGGCCAGGCTACACTAGAGACTATTGCAGTTCGTTTCCAGGGCTGTCACGTGGAGGCGGAATAAGGTCTTGGTCAGCTATGGTTCGCTGGCCCTGATTCAAGCAGCCACCTACGAGTCGCTGGCTGCTGTTAAATCATTCACTGCTGCATCTCGGCGCCATATATGTTTTCAGATTTTTTGAGACCTAGTGTAATTTATTAGCAAGTGGCCTCCAGGCTTTGTAAAACTTAAGGCCTCACCAAGTCTAAATCTGGCACTTGGGTGTGTGTGTGTTCTAGCTTCAACTGATGTATATGACAAATATTAAATGTAATAATGTATGATAATTTACCTCTACACCTCACGGTAGAAGAGGAGCGACTAAGTAAGTAAGTAAATGTATGATAATTTGATAGCCAAAGGTTATATTTGAAATTTGTATTTTACAAAAACCTCAATGAAAGGATGTAGCAGAAGTTAGTATCTTCTTCTTTTTACCTCTTTTTTCACTCCAGCCAGAGTAAAGGGCCATCACTAGAGTTAACTTTTAGGAAGACTGCATTACATCACATTGCAGTGGTGGTTAGCAATGTACGTCTCTCTTTCATCGTCCAACACAACATGCATGAAAGGGCAACAGGTCTACTCTTTCCTCTTCAGTACGAGCCCCGATACCCAATTAGGAAGAAGTTACAAGTGGCAGAAATTCTTGTGTTTGGTATTTTGCAGGAAAAAAAAAGTAACAAAACACTTTAGTGTAAGCTTCCTGTATGGACTGAAAGACAATTTTGTGTTTGGTATCTTACTAAATAAATACACGATTTTATACTTAACTTAATATCTTTATACTGGTTTAGAAGACTGCAGAGTTTGTATACAACCAATTTCTTTTGCATTCACCTGATCTAAAAATACCTATGCGCATCCAATCTATTCTTGAGTGCATTGTTTGACCCTGCCTTCACTATCTCCTGTGGCAATGTATTCCAAGCATTGACCAATCTCTGACTAAAAAATATTTCCTGGGATCTAATCTGATCCTTTTGTCCAATTAATTTGTGTTTGTTCCCTCTTATTCTTGTAGACAGCTGTATTTTAAAAAAAACTTGTTATAGTCTAATTTTTCTTTTCCATTGATTATCTTATAAACTTGTATTAAGTCACCTTAGTTCTTCTCTTTTCTAGACACTGTAGACCCATTTTTCTGTCTTTCCTCATAACTATAATTCTGGAATCCCACTATCAGTTTTGTCGCTCTGCTTTGTATCCTTTCCAGCATGTTTATGTCCCTTCTACGATAAGGACTCCACACCTGTACACAGTACTCTAATCTAGGTCTAACTAATGCTTTATACAGTTTTGACTTTCACTTCCCTACTCCTATGTTTAATATTTCTTTTTATCAAACCTAACATTGCAGTTGCCTTTTTCACTTCTACCTGGACTTGCTCATTCACTTTACATGTATGATCTATTATAGCCCCTTTCCTTATCTATCATTCTAATATTGTTCTCTCCCATTATGTAATTATGTTCCATATTGGATCTACCCATATGGATAACTATACATTTATCTACATTAAACTTCATTTACCACCTCTCAAGTTACATGGACTTAGAGCATCTGAGGACTAGAGTGATAGAGTGCTCGTTTCTCACTGCAAAGGTGGCAGGTTCAATACCTGTTTTCAATATATTGTAGTAGACCCAACTTAGTGTTAGGGAAGGAACCACAGTCAGCAAAGGACACAGATCACCCAGTCTCTTAAAAAGCTGTGCCTAATATAGGGAGGACTAACACTTCATCCATGATCGCAGCATCTACTATGGGACTATCTTTACTGCACATGGACTGGAAGAAATTATGGTGTTTGGTATTTTTAAAACAAAATTAACTAAAAGAACTTACAGACAAAAAAGTAACTTCATATCACTTCAGCTGCTAGAATTGCAGTCCATGTCACAGAAATGACATGTAAATTTGTGATGCGTTCCATATATTTTTTTTTTTATGCGTTCCATATATTTTTTTTTTTATGCGTTCACCTTATTTTTCTAATCCCCAAGGCGGTGTGCGTCGCACTGTGTTTTTATTTTGCGCCTGTCTGCCCAGTGCATCCGACTTCAGCATGCATTTTATGTAAGGGTCTGCTTCCTCCTGCATTTTCTAAGGGTTTGCTTCCCCGGGGTAACGGCCGGTGCTGTGATGGGGATCGAAACCAGCACCTTCTGATTGTGAGCCGTGCCACTTAACCACTAGGCCACGCCGTCCCCTCGTTCCATATATTTGACATATCTCCTATATGATTGTGTTAAATGCTCAGTGCCCAGTAGCAAGACCTCACACAAGCATTATGAAAGGAAAAGTGCAGACTCTATACTGCAAATGTCAACAGAGACCAGCCTGGAGACTGGAATCCCTAGAGCCTTCCCCAGCTTTAGTAAGCCGCAAGAAGCAAACCACCCATAAACTTACTACTAAAAGCCAAATTAAAGTCTGAAAGGCAAACCAGAGACAGACATGGGACGACACCATCTAAAGCTCAACTAGACACATTTACGGAACAAAAGGATAGATTTTGGCTACTTGGCATCAGGCACTGATCTGCTTGATTTTTAATGTTTTTTTTGTATGTCGTTGCGTATGCCTTACTTCTCTATTCCCCAAGGCGATGTGCATTGCACAATTTTTATTTTGCGCTTGTCAGCCCAGTGCATCTGGTTGTATACAGACTCTGCAGGGTCTTCTAAACCAGTATAAAGACGTTAAGTTAAGTTAACTTTATCATGCATTTCATGTAAGGGTCTGCTTCGTTCTGCATTTTCTAAGTTTGCTTCTCTGGGGTAATGGCCGGTGGTGTGATGGGGAGCGAACCCAGCACCTTTTGGTTGTGAGCCGTGTCACTTGATCACTAGCTCACGCCGTCCCCTATCTGCTTAATTGAAATCCAAGAATTCTTGTAAATTCTGAAGCATAAAATCTTGTCTAGTAAAATGCCACCTGCTCATTGTAGCTGTGTTCATCTGCCAGGTGGTGATGGTCTTGGTGTACCTAACAAGTTTGGCAGTCCTGCAGCTTATGGTGCCCAGGGTGGTGCAGACATGGGGGGAGGTAACTTTAAGGTGTACCCAGATGCAGTTGGCGCTGGTTACATGAAGTCAGGTGGTGGGGGCTACCAGCCATCATATAATCAGCCCGGAGGAGGCACTGGTTATCAGCCTTCTGTAACTGGCGGAGGTGGGTGGAAAAAGGCAGCTCCACTGCCTGCTGTTGGTGCTAGTAAGAAACCAAATGGAACAGGGAATTATGGGCCAGGACACCGGCGAACTGATTGGACATCCAAGTAAGTATTTAGATCACTAATTGAGATCATTTGCTGTGAGATTTTTTGGTGTCAAGTTTTTGTTGAACTAGTTACCATCTGAACTAACCTTTATATTATGTGTCAAATTGTTGTTGAACTAGTCACCACCTGAACTAACCTTTATATTATGTATCAAATTGTTGTTGAACTAGTCACCATCTGAACTAACCTTTATATTATGTGTCAAATTGTTGTTGAACTAGTCACCACCTGAACTAACCTTTATATTATGTGTCAAGTTGTTGTTGAACTAGTCACCATCTGAACTAACCTTTATATTATGTGTCAAGTTCTTGTTGAACTGGTCACAAGATATCAAAGCTACAAATGAACTAAAGAAAGGTCCAGATTAAATATTTTTAAAATCAGAGAGTGGTGAATGCTTGGAATGCTTTGCCGCAGGAACAATCAATGCATTTAAGAATAGATTGGATGTGCATAGCTTTTAGAGCAAGGAAATGTAAATGAAACTGGTTGTGTACAGACTCTGCAGAGCTTCTAAACCAGTATAAAGAATTTAAGTTATGGGAAATTGAAATAAAAAAGAGACAATGGATAGCTAAAACTATTGTCACCAACATATTGACACCCAAACAAATAACTCACAGATTAAAAATGAAAGTGATCAAGTGTTATGTATAGTCGTCATTACTTGTATGCTGTAGAAGCATGAACAACGAACAGATGGCTGCGGATGAAAATTGAGACCTTTGAGATTTGGATTTATGGAAAGAATGAAAAACAAATAAGGAAGCCTTGAGAAACAAAGAGAAATAATGAACAGGGCCAAGATTCAGCAGTGACAGCAGCCAGCGACCCATAGCTGGCTGCTTGAATCAAACCATAGCTGACCAAGACCCTATTCCGCCTCCACGACGTCACTCTAGAAACAGGCCGCATTAGTGACTAGTTTAGTCTGGCCAAGGAATAGGGATTGCAGAGGGAAGGCAAACCCAGTACTCAAAAAAGCCAGCTGAAATCAAATGTGTAGGGCCGAAAGGTGCAGATATCGCAGACTCGCTGTAAACTACAACCCAAGGTTTCAACGTCCTTTATAGGATGAACGCCAAAGAAGAATTAATTAACAAAATCAAACAGTTAAGGTATTTTGGTCGTAACAAAAGACGTAATACCTTACTGAATACTGTGCTGGAAGGAATACTTATACTTAGACCCCTTCTGGGGGGACGGCGTGGCCTAGTGGATAAGTGGCACGGCTCACAATCCGAAGGTGCTGGGTTCGATCCCCATCACAGCACCGGCCGTTACCCCGGGGAAGCAAACCCTTAGAAAATGCAGGAGGAAGCAGACCCTTACATAAAATGCATGCTGAAGTCGGATGCATTGGGCCGACAGGCGCAAAATAAAAACCACAGTGCAACGCACACCGCCTTGGGGATTAGAGAAATAAGGCGAACGCAAAAAAAAAAAATACAAAAAAAAAATAAAAAGACCCCTTCTACCGCTGGGAGTGTAGAGTTTTATTTAATACTTGCAATTAAGTGTGCAGACAAGCAGGTGTTGTGTACTGGAAGGAAAAGAAGGGGGCACATGTGCCAGAGGAAGACAGGGCTATAGGAGGGAGGATAACATTAACAGATGAAAAGGGGATCAAGACGCCGAGCAGCGCATGAGCTGCAGCGGTCAGCGACCCATAGCTGATCCTGGATAACAGGCTGCAGCAGGGCAGATTGGCTAAGGAGAAGGGATCGAAGAGGGAAGGCTAACCCGGTACTAAAATAATTCAAGCTGAAGTCGGAACAAAGGTGCAAATATCACAGTCAAACTAAACTACGACACAACGCATTCTGTTCTCTGGACAACATTCTGCTACTTAAGCCCTTTTCAGGGTTTGGTAGTGGGAGATTGAGAACGAACGAAGTCAAATCAAAAGATGGAAAGTCTGCTGGATTGCACCATCAGAGCCAGAGCCAGGACTTTGGGGATCCACTGCAGGCAGCATTTATTGTGGAGATGGCCAGTGAACTGAACTGTTGAATTGGTTTGTGTAAATTCTTGTGTATGTTTGAGTTGTAGATTATGGAGTGTGTTTGTGTGTGCTGCTTAATTGTGAAGATTATCTGACTGAAACTTTGTGCTGCTTAATTGTGAAGATTATCTGACTGAAGCTTTGTGCTGCTCAATTGTGAAGATTATCTGACTGAAACTTTGTGCTGCTTAATTGTGAAGATTATCTGACTGAAGCTTTGTGCTGCTCAATTGTGAAGATTATCTGACTGAAACTTTGTGCTGCTTAATTGTGAAGATTATCTGACTGAAACTTTGTGCTGCTTAATTGTGAAGATTATTTGACTGAAACTTTGTGCTGCTCAATTGTGAAGATTATCTGACTGAAACTTTGTGCTGCTTAATTGTGAAGATTATCTGACTGAAACTTTGTGCTGCTTAATTGTGAAGATTATCTGACTGAAACTTTGTGCTGCTTAATTATGAAGATTATTTGACTGAAACTTTGTGCTGCTCAATTGTGAAGATTATCTGACTGAAACTTTGTGCTGCTTAATTGTGAAGATTATCTGACTGAAACTTTTGTGCTGCTCAATTGTGAAGATTATCTGACTGAAACTTTGTGCTGCTTAATTGTGAAGATTATTTGACTGAAACTTTGTGCTGCTTAATTGTAATTATGGCCAAAAACTAATAAACATATGTGTGATTTGTCTGTCCACTCAGATACCTCAAGTCCTGATTGTGTGTGTTCTCTTAGCCTCACCCAGCTAACGGTACGAGCGCAGCCATGACTTGAAAGCCGATGTGACCTTCTGGTCTATCACTGACATGGGGGGGGGGGGGGGGGGGGGCTAGTAAATACAGTGAGCTGATAGCAAACTGCAAGTGATTTGAGGTGTGTGTTTGTGGGTCTGTGAATATGTGGGCCAAGAGTATACTCGGACCTCTGCAAGTGATTTGAGGTGTGTGTTTGTGGGTCTGTGAATATGTGGGCCAAGGGTATACTCGGACCTCTGCAAGTGATTTGAGGTGTGTGTTTGTGGGTCTGTGAATATGTGGGCCAAGGGTATATTCAGACCTCTGCAAGTGATTTTAGCAGACATTAAAAATTTGAACTGATAGAGCTTGTTACCCACAGTGATGGACTATCAGAGGACATATACAATTGTTTAATTTTTATTCATACACTTACATGTACTGATTCTCTTTTGTTGCCGTAATTCTAAATGATTGTCCTAACTTATGTTGATTGTTCTAATTCCTCAATGATTGTCAGTCTGTTGTTAGTTTAACTTACAAAACATAGTGTGATTTGGATAAAATGTGTGGTAATTGGGAAAGTGGACATGTTTATATATTTTATAAGGATTAACAATACACATACAAACATACACATATATATGGAGATTTTCATCATCATCATGCAACTTTCTAACTGTAGTGTGGACACCACTTCATCTGCCCACTTTTTAAGGAAGCGTTTTCGAGCATTTGCAATCATCTACCTTTTGGCTCCAGTGCGAAGCTTAAGTTTTAACTGCAGCTAGTCTCTTAACAGGAATCCTGTATGAGAGAGAGAGAGAGAAAGAGAGACATGATAGATAGATAGATAGATAGATAGATAGATAGATAGATAGATAGATAGATAGATAGAGAGAGAGAGAGAGAGAGAGAGAGAGAGAGAGAGAGAGAGCATAGAAATAAACTGTTCATTCAATGTTCATAAAACTTTTTCACTTAATATGAAGCATAAGACTACCCCTATGTGTCAGCTGGCACCTTGGCAGGAAGCCTGTGTCCATTCGTTTGCTGCGGCTGTTTCTGTTGCAGTTATTTTGTGTGACAAGGTTGCTAGTGACATGCTTAACCCTCTTTAGTCATGTTTTACAACATGCTCGGTAGGTTACATTGGTCATATTCTTTCTCTCTTCACCTTGGTACCAATTGGGTAACATTCACTCTGGCATGGGGAGGGGGGGGGGTGTGTGTGTGTGTCTAGAGAGGAAAGTACGGAGAGGTGAGAATTACCTGGGTGGTTTTGTACATGGGGGGAGGGGGAGAGAGAGAGAGAGATAAACCCTAGCAAGGAAGTGATGTGAAAACACAAATAATTCACACATCCATGTAGGCATGTAAGCATATTTACATCAATAATACACACACATCGTTTACCAAAAATGTAATATGTATTTGCGTCTTTATATGTTTACATGTGTGAGTTTGTTTACATTGATATGTATGTTTGAGGTATGAAAGATTTCTCTATGATAAATGTCTCGTCTTGTTAGACCATTCTTCACACCAGTAAGTTCATGGGGGCCACTACTACCTCCTTGCAGGTAGAATGCATACAAATATTAATTGGTGGAGTTAGTTTCTGTGGTACTTTGTTGACGAGGTTGCCAGCACCATATACAACCCTATTTTAATCACCTTGTATGACATGGATTGTTGTTTGCGAATACCCACATTGAGTAGGTTACTCTTTTGTGCGCCCTGAAAAGGACGTTAAGTGGCGGGTTGCAGTAGCTTTCCTTACATCCAGAGCATGCTGATGAAGGTGGACTGGGATCCTCCAGGCGGTTGTGCTATGTTTGGCTTCATCTGCGTGGCATTCACTACTACGGGGATCACGTTGATCCTTCACCTTGTTAGCCAGGCTGTCGTGAAAACAGCCCATTTCCAGGAAGAGCTGCGTGAAAGCCGAGGTGAGGGTCTTGGCCAGTATATTTTGTCTGACCCTAACATGTCTGATCAACCTGCAGCGAGATCATAATATGTGGAGGTTTCAGGGCCACTAGTAAGATCCCAACCCAGACAATGATGGATAGAGCGATCAAAGAACTCTCCAAAAGTTTAACATGTTGGTTGCACAAGCCTCCCACCTAGTGCAAGCCAGAAGTCTATGCAAACCTCCTCTCTGAGATGCCACAAGGCAAGAGCAGTAGGACAAAAGAAGAAGATTAACCAAACTATTGTGTTTCAAACCCACGCCACCTTAAGTCTCGAAGCAACCTTCCCTGTCTGTGGTCGTACTTTGCTTTGCCAACAGGACATGTATTATTCAAGCTCACTTTCTTCATCAATGTTGTCAATATGATTGTTGGTCCATCTGCAAACCTCAAGGGGTTACAGTGATGGCAAATAACCTGCTAGTTTCAGATGTATGTCAAGTACTTCTTTCAACAT
This sequence comes from Ariolimax columbianus, assembly GCA_036924085.1. Lineage (NCBI taxonomy): Eukaryota > Metazoa > Mollusca > Gastropoda > Stylommatophora > Arionidae > Ariolimax > Ariolimax columbianus. The sequence goes on from JAVGWX010000010.1 coordinate 84,444,840, forward strand.
ACTCTCCTTTATTCCTTCATCATTCTCACCTTCCTAAACTTAACTTAACATCTTTATACTGGTTTAGAAGACCCTGCAGAGTCTGTATACAACCAGTTACATTTACATCACCTTGCTCTAAAATCTATGCGCATCCAGTTTATTCTTAAATGCATTAACTGTCCCTGCCTCCACTACCTCCCCTGGCAATGCATTCCAAGCAGACACCACTCTCTGACTAAAAAAATATTTCCTAATATCTAACCTGGACCTCTCTTTAATCAGCTTGTAGCTATGCCCTCGTGTTATTGTAGGTGGCTGTATTTTAAAAAACTTGTTATAGTCTAATTTATCGATTCCTCTGATCCTGGTGAGAATGGTCTTCCATCTTCTTTTTTTCCTATGTATCTTTCCCCATCAATTTTGCCTGTTATCTCACAGACCTACTAATTCTGGGTTATACTTATTCTGTGCATTAGTAAATTCTGGAAGCACATTTTCTTGGCACTTTTTTTCAAAAGGTCTCATTTAAGTATATCTTGGAATCACCTGGAACAACAAGGTCGAAACATTGCAGTGATCAATTAAACTATCCAGAACATACATTTGCCAGTGTGGAGAAAACTACGGAGGTTATGTGCTCACAGACATTCTCTTTCTGGGATGTCATTGTCTTCTTCTTCTTCTGTGTTCGTTCACAATCTCCCGCTACCAAGCCTCGAAAAGGGCTTTGCAAGTAGCAAGATGTAGTCTGGAGACCGGAATGCGCTGTGTTGCTAGTTTACAGCTTGACTGCGATATTTGCATCTTTCGGTCCGACACATCCATCTTCGGCAGCACAATCTACGGCTATTCCATCAATAGTGACTCACCTGTTGCCACGGACTAGCTGGTCGATCTGCTGTTTCATGCTTGCTGGTCTCCCAAACCGTGGTACATCAATGTTTTGTCTTCCGTTTTGAAATCTTTCTACCCATTCATACACTCTCCTCTGGCTCTAACAACAGTCTCCATACTGAAACATCATACTTCTGTAAATTTAAGGTTTCACACCCTCTGACCATAGAAACCGAATAGCACCTCATTATTCTTCCACGGTGGTGGTCGACAGTGGGGTGACCATGTTGTACGCTATACTGCGCGATCGTCACAATCCCTAGATGGAGTATTGCTAAAGAGCCACTCTGTGTCCTAAAATAGAATTTTCCCTTGCATACTCTTTTCTATGAACTTTATAATAAAATTTATATTAATGACTGTCTTTCGTAGATATTTCTGTAGAAAATATTCAGTCAAGGGTTGACTTTCATGGTCATAGGTCAGTCATCTGTGACCACCCCAGCATATATATTTTTGTAGAAAATATTCAGTCAAGAGTTGACTTTCCTGGTCAAAGGTCAGTTATTTGTGACCATCCCATTGTAGATATCTCTGTGGAAATGATTTGGTCACAAGTTGGCTATCACAGTCAAAGTTTGCAGTCACCTGGACAATTACACTACTGATATTTATGTGAGAAGGGCTCACAGTCGATCATATACTTTTGCAGTCAAATATTTATGCTTAATCATTTGTGTACTCAGTATAGATATTTCTGGTAAATATTCATAGTCAAGAGTTGACTTTCACAGTAAAAATTATCATCTGAGACTACCCCAGTATAGATGTTTGTGTAGGAATGACTTCCAGTCAAGAGTTGACTTTCACAGTAAAAGTTGTCATCTATGACTACCCCAGTATAAATATTTCTGTAGGAAGGACTTTCAGTCAAGAGTTGACTTTCACAGTCAAAGTTCTCCTTAGATCCTTGGTCAATGACTGCCAAAGCAGCCAGTAACCATCACGTCTGGTGGCATCTTTAAGGACAGGAGCAAACTCCCTCCACTTCACCTAGTCTGAGGTATCCATTTGTATAGTAGCTCAGCTCTAGTTCACGACTTCCATTTTGGCTTCTATTGTTCTTGGCCAAGTTGCCTTAGGTGAACTTCTTTTGCCTTCCTTATTGGTCATGATAGTATCAGGTCCTCTGCCAATATCACAAATTCATTTGTCCCAGCATGGAGATGTTCCCAACATGGCTAATTCATTTGTCCCAGCATGGAGATGTTCCCAACATGGCTAATTCATTTGTCACAGCATGGAGATGTTCCCAACATGGCTAATTCATTTGTCCCAGCATGGAGATGTTCCCAACATGGCTAAGTCATTTGTCCCAGCATGGAGATGTTCCAAAAATTGGCTAATTCATTTGTCCCAGCATGGAGATGTTCCCAACATGGCTAATTCAATTGTCCCAGCATGGAGGTGTTCCCAATATGGCTAATTCATTTGTCCCAGCATGGAGATGTTCCCAACATGGCTAATTCAATTGTCCCAGCATGGAGGTGTTCCCAACATAGCTAATTCATTTGTCCCAGCATAGAATGTTATGATGTGCATACAGTGAAAGTTTAGTCATGGGCAACTACTCTAGTACAGGTAGTTATACGGCGAATAGCAGACAAATTGACTTTCGTATGACAAAAACAAACTAAAATCTGATAGATCAATTGAGATCTCACATGAGGACGACTAAAACTCTGTTTATCTCTGACAGTTTGCTTTGCTTTTTTGTAATTCATTCTGAAGGTTAATTAATCTGTTGGGGGGGGGGGGGGGGGGGGGGGGGGGGGGCGCGGCTCGCCTTATTTCTCTATTCCCCAAGGTGGTGTGCGTTGCACTGTTTTTATTTTGCGCCTATCAGCCCAGCTCATCCGACTTCGGCATGCATTTTATTTAAGGGTCTACTTCCTCCTGCATTTTCTAAGGATTTGCTTCCCCTTGGTAATGGACAGTGCTGTGATGTGAATCGAACCCAGCACCTGTGGGATGTGGGGTGGGCAGTGTCACTTTAACCACTAACCCACAATGTCCCCCCTTCTATTAGCCTTAAAAAAAAGTGATCTTTCCAGCCACATTATCTCATCATCACAGGAGGTGATGAACTTGTACGATTTATGTCCTTATGTGCCTTGAAGTGTTGTAAGAGGAAAAATATGGTTTCTTTTGTGCAAATGTGTTGATATATGTCTGTGCCTTAGGGGGAACATTGTTTCTCTTGTGCAAGATGTTTAGTTTTGTGCCTTAGGATTTCTGAAACAGTACCTTCCTGATTATGCATCTCCATAAAGTAAGGCCTTCTCCAGTTTAGGCTGGTACGTTGCATCCTCATGAGGCGTCTTGGTAAATAAGGAAACCAGGAGAAACACCAAGGCTAGCGAACAGACAAAGTAGCAATGATCGCACAGTACTTGTTTGCTGAATGTTTTTGCTACTTCGTCTCTGTACAAAACTGATGATGTGTGGTGTTGTTTCCATCAAATTTCAGATTTTAACATTTTGTTTCCATCTTTTATGATGACTTCTGCAACTTTTATCAGGCATCTCATTTTACATGCATTAATCTTCATCTCATGTGTTTTAAATAGTGATCATTCATAGCAGAAAGTTGGTATGTTATTTTATCAAAGGAGACGAATGAGTGCATGAGCTGTGTAAGTCATTGCATTAGCTCCTCCTTCCAGAGTAAGTTAACCCTGATTTGATCTGAGGTCTGACTGAGAAGTTTGTAGTCCACAGTATTTTAGATCTCTTATTATTGAACAGTGATTATTAGCTACTAACTGTTATTATTACTAGTATGTAAGGCAGTTCACAACAGACACTTTAATATTCCTAAATAGTCACAGGATCTTACCCAAGCAACAATCTTGCCAGATTTATCTAAAGGAAATGTATTAGATACTATAATGATGGTTTTAATCACAGGTCTCTGACCAAAGGGGGTATGGGTTCAAAACCTTAGTCAGGTACAAATATTTTTTTTTATATCAGTGCTAAAATAAAAATGTATTTTTTTCATTGCATAGAAACTGTAGGGGCAGGCAGCCTTTATTCCTAAGTCCTATAAGTCTTCCAGGTAGACCTCAGCAATTGGAATAAACACTGCAATAATAGTTTTTAAAACTCTTATAATTTTAGAATACTAATACACAGCTACTTGCCAGCAACTTTCTGATTGGCCACCAGATACGCTAATAATAGCAGCAGGAATTTCGAGAAGTTTCTTGCCCATAGTTTCTCTAACATAGTTGTAGATGCAGCCGTTTTCATGCCATTTTCAACATTGATTATTTTAACAAGCCATGTCTGAATATAGCTGATCTTGCAAACTCATGATGTATTTGTCACACCAGAACGTGTGAGACTGACTGTCTTCTTGTTTTTTGGGACAGACCTCTGTATGGTGTTTATAAAGTTATATTTAAAGATTACCATGTTGAATATTTTCTTGTACGCTTCTCACATTTATAGTCGTATTGAGACCTCAATGTAATAAAGACATTTTGAAAAAGAAATAGTTATTAAACTATTTACACTACATCACCGTTATGTTTTTTTAAATATAATCTCCTTCTGCGTTCGTTCTCAATCTCCTGCTACCAAGCCCTGAACAGAGCTTTGCAGCAAGTAGCAGGTTGTAGTCTGGAGAACGACATGAGGTGTGTCGCTATTTTACAGCTTGACTGTGATATTTGCACCTTTTGGTCAGACACATCCATCGACAGTCAGATTATTCAGATAAGCGACCGTCCCTATCTGTTGCTATTTGACTCATTTGGACTAGTTAGATATTCTCATTTGTGTTGTACTTAGTCCATAATATAGACCTTTTGGTTTTAACATAAGTCATTGTTTTTTTTCAATTGTGACCAAGTAAAACTTAAAGGTAGTCCCATAGCAAACACTGCCGATGAGGATGAAGTGGTAGAGCTTTGTAGTATTTCTTTGCCCCTTTTTAAGACATAAGGCCACCACTGCAGCTAGTTCCTTCACAAAATAGCACTTTGTGTGTTCTTGCAGTGGTAGTTTCTGTAGCAATGTGTTTTACATCATGAGGTTGCTAGCTCTGTCTTCATGATGCTAGATCTCATCTTTTTTTGGCAGAGCGACCAGTTCGCTTCCTCTCTGCTTGTTTTCCCTAACTAAATTGTTTAGGTACCCATTTACATCTGGGTAGAGGATGTGGAGACCAGGGATCAAACCCAGGCGCTTTGCCACAATATGCAAGGACACTAGCCACACTTATAGCCATCAGTGTTTATATTACATAGTTTTACTACAGCTCTTCTGATTATATCACATGAACTGGTTGAGAGGGATGTCTGGTTGTGAGGGGTGGCTTGTTGAGAGGGATGTCTGGTTGTGAGGGGTGGTTTGTTGAGAAAGACGGCTGGTTGAGAGGGATGGCTGGTTGTGAGGGGTGGCTTGTTGAGAAAGACGGCTGGTTGAGAGGGATGGCTTGTTGAGAGGGATGTCTGGTTGTGAGGGGTGGTTTGTTGAGAAAGACGGCTGGTTGAGAGGGATGGCTGGTTGTGAGGGGTGGCTTGTTGAGAAAGACGGCTTGTTGAGAGGGATGTCTGGTTGTGAGGGGTGGTTTGTTGAGAAAGACGGCTGGTTGTGAGGGATGGCTGGTTGTGAGGGGTGGCTTGTTGAGAGGGATGTCTGGTTGTGAGGGGTGGTTTGTTGAGAAAGACGGCTGGTTGTGAGGGATGGCTGGTAGAGAGAGAGACGGCTGGTTGAGAGAGATGGCTGGTAGAGAGAGAGACCGCTGGTTGAGAGAGATGTCTGCCGAAGAAGAATGTGTCAGAGCGAAAGATGCAAATATCGCAATCAAGCTGTAAATTAACGACGCAACGCATTCCGTTCTCGGGACTACATCCTATTTGCAAAGCCCTGGTCAGGGCTTGGTAGCGGGAGATTGAGAACAAATACAGGAGGACGGGGGGTGTCTAGGGTTGAAAGGAGCGGCTGATTGAGAGGGGTGTCTGATTGAGAGATTCGGTGGCCGAGCGGTTTGGCTGTTGGCCATGTATTCAAATCCTTGGTAAGACATATATTTTTTTTCTTTTATTGAAGGTAAAATAAAAACCTAGTTTGTACAGTGCGTAGTGACTGCAAGGGCAAGCAACCTTTATTCCTCAGCCCTATAAATCCGCACAGTGAACCCCAGCAATGACAATAAACACAGAAATAACAGGCTCCTTTGTTTTACCAGTTGAAAGCAATGGGGAAAGATTGAGGACAAGAGTCACAAGGAACAAAAATATGGTTTGACAAACTGGATGGGAAACAGAGCATTTGAAGTGCTGACATTTGTTCAAAGGATTATGTGATTGTGGAAGTGATTGATTGTCAATGGCACAGGCATGACACTTGATGGTGACCAGTTCAAAATACTGAATTGTCTCCAATATCTTCTTCGTCGTTCATTCTCAAACTCCTGCTTACAAGCCCTAAAAAGGGCTTTGTAAGTAGCAGGCTGTAGTCTGGAGAACGGAATGTGTGTCGTTTCTTCCCTCTTCGATGCCTGCTCCTTAGCCAGTCTGCTCTGTTGCAGACTGTTGTCCAGGATCATCGCTGGAGGTGTAGAAGGGTTTTGGCAGCTTTGGTTCGCTGGCACTGACGCTAGCAGTCAGCTTTATGTCGCTGACTTCTGGCACTGACGCTAGCAGTCAGCTTTATGTCGCTGACCGCTGCCGCTCATGCTCGGATCAGTATCTCAATACCTTCCTTCAGCAGCGTCTGAAACTGCCGTCATTGGCAAGACATTCATGTTTACAAAAATCCCTGCTGGGACGGAGGAAGAAGGGCAACTGCTCACACAAGACAGAGGGCAGATTAATTTTTATCCCCTTTATATGGGAAACAAAAGCATTCACAACTACAACACGTTTATGCTCCACAAAATATGTCAAAGCAACACCTTTGTAAAACACATATTTACGTAAGAAATGCATGTTTTGCAGTTTACTATTTCAATTATGAATACAATTATTACAAAACTTTTTTAGAAAGCAGTTAGCCTACTTAGAAGCCAAATGAAACAATGTTGACATGAAAAGCAATGGTGTCCTGGCATATAAACAAACATGTTTTCACAAACCAACTATGACCCTTTCCCAAGGTCAACATCAATTTGTCACTCTTCTGTTATAATATATATTCTCTACTGCAGAGACTATACACATGATGACAACACAAGATGTGAAAGAGCAGACGAGAATATACATATGTTGCATGTGGTCAGGCTACGAACAATAATATTTTTAAAAAAAACTCTGGCCAATGTACATCACTGTGACCCAGTCAAGGGGTTAAATATACAAACGCCACGGAATTTACATAGGTAACAAAAAGGTCATAGAGTTATCGTAAAACTGAATGTCACCTGTAAATATTTGCAGAAATAAGAATCGTTCAGTTTTAAACGGGCACCAATCAGAAATTATAATCTGTTCATGACCAAAAGTGGGCACCAATCAGAAATTATCATGTTTTATGACCAAAAGTGGGCACCAATCAGAAATTATAATCTGTTTCATGACCAATAGTGGGCATCAATCAGATATAATCTGTTTCATGAACAAAAGTGGGCACCAATAAAAAATTATTGTGTTTTATGACCAAAAGTGGGCTCCAATCAGAAATTATCATGTTTTATGACCAAAAGTGGGCACCAATCTGAAATTATAATCTGTCTTATGACCAAAAGTAGGCACCAATCAGAAATGATAATCTGTCTTATGACCAAAAGTTGGCACCAATTAGAACGTATAATCTGTTTTATGACCAAAAGTAGGCACTAATTGGAAATTATAATCTGTGTTGTGACCAAAAGATGAGAGGTAAAAATAAAGAGATTTATATTCGTTCTTCCTTTTCGCTTCTTTTCTTACAAAGCATAGGGCCTCAAATGTAGGTGACCTCATGCAGGAATCGTGTGCTCTGTAGTAATTTGTTTTACATGATGAGATTGCTAACCCCATGCACAATCCTCTTCAGTTGCCTTTTATGACATGTGCAGGGGTACAATGAGCCTATTTCCTCCCTGGTGGGCCCCGGAGCCCACACAGGATCTACATGTATATTGATAGAAGTTTACTTCATAGTCACATAGGAAGTGGCACCTGGTTGAAAAGAATTTGCCCAGTCACCTTCCTAGATTGTTGTAAAAGGCAAGTAAAGACGGCTGTGTTTTAGGTTAGCAACATCATGATGTAAAACAAACATTGCAGTTAGCCACAGAAAAAGTGTTATTACAGGTTTCTTGTAAAGGGACCAGCTGCAGCCAAAACACATTGAAGCAAAAAGGTAAATGATTGCAAATATTTGGAAACCGGCTTGCTTTACAAATGACCGATTGCATTGGTGGGCCATGTTATGCATTGGTGGGTCATGGTATGCATTGGTGGGTCATGGTTTGCATTGGTGGGCCATGGTATGCATTGGAGCAAAAAAGGTGAATAATGAAGGAAGTATAAAAACATTGGTTAATGGTTATATTTTGATTATATTATGGAAACCAAGCTGTGCCTATATTGATACTGTGGCATTCCAATCTTATTGTATGGCCTTCAGATACTGTGGCATTCCAATCTTCTTGTATGGCCTTCAGATACTGTGGCATTTCAATCTTATTGTATGGCCTTCAGATACTGTGGCATTCCAATCTTCTTGTATGGCCTTCAGATACTGTGGCATTCCAATCTTCTTGTATGGCCTTCAGATACTGTGGCATTCCAATCTTCTTGTATGGCCTTCAGATACTGTGGCATTCCAATCTTCTTGTATGGCCTTCAGATACTGTGGCATTCCAATCTTCTTGTATGGCCTTCAGATACTGTGGCATTCCAATCTTCTTGTATGGCCTTCAGATACTGTGGCATTCCAATCTTCTTGTATGGCCTTCAGATACTGTGGCATTCCAATCTTCTTGTATGGCCTTCAGATACTGTGGCATTCTAATCTTCTTGTATGCGATTTAGATATTGTGTTGTTCTTCTTCTTTCGTTCGCTTGAAAATGTGTCTATATCTGCAATTTTTTCTCTTGTATAAAGTTCACCGTCTTTTGTAGTTCACATACGGGTTTATAAAGCTTCTCTTGTGTTATTTCTATGGACCAGTGGAATTTTCTCTGTATACCATATTTGGGGCAGTTCTGTAGTATGTAGTCTGGGGTGCCTGTCTGCATGTACATGCAGCTGAGTTGCCAATCTTCAATTTTGTGTTCATGTGACTGTGGAGTCAGTTGTGTACTGTTCTAAGGCGCAACACAACAGTTTGTTCTTGTCTGTTCATCTTATGGTAATCGTCGTGTGTTACTGTTGGTGGCTTTCTGATTGATTTGATCATCCTTATCTTTTGTTGGTATGTAACTGATACATCTAGTTGCCTGACTGCAGCACCCTGCTTTGCCAGTTGGTCTGCTCTCTCGTTTCCTGGTACTCCACAATGAGAAGGTATCCACTGCATGACAATCTTTCGCTTCTGGTTGCTCAGTTCAGAAAGTAGAGCCCATATATCTGGCAATTTCCAGGACTTCAGTGCTGATTGTGCATCTGTCAGAAATACTACAGGTTGTGGGCCAACATTGGTGTTCAACAGTTTCTCAGTTGCCACCTTGATTGCCCAGATTTCTGCACCATGTGTATGATAGAATTTTTCGGTTGGTACTCTGACTGTATCGCTAATGTTGTTTGGGTATTCTATGTACATTACTGTTGCTCCATTCTGTGCTGACTCATCTGTGTACACACTGACACAGAGGTCTTGTGGGTATTCTTCATCCAGGCAATTGAGAGGTACTACCCTATGTTGTACACTGTTCTGTTCATCCTTGTCTAGTATTCCTTACACCTTTGTTTGAATGCATACTGATAGTTCATGCTCCTCTCTCCAAGGGGTTTGTTCTGGCACAGACTTTAGGGGGATGTCAACTTCAGGTAGATCTATAATTTGCCTGCGAAGTCGTTTAGCCTGGTGCATAAAACTACTTCTTTTCAGTCTTCCCATTGCTAAATTGTGAAATCTGTCTTTCATGGGATGGCTCGGCATGGAAAGGAACTTTCCTGCCTGTGCTAGTACCTTTGTGTCTCTGCGTTATCTTAGTGCTTGTATCCACCCTATTGTCTCCATTTCCACTATAGGTGTTGATTTCTAGATCTTGTATCATTCTAATCCTCTTGTATGGCTCTGAGACCTGCACAGTCTTACAGTGACATTGGAAGTAGCTAGAGGACCTTCCACATGTGCAACCAACGACGTATTCTTAGAGGACGCTGGCAAGACCTAGTCACTAACACCGAGGTCTCCCGATGGTCACAACTGAAGAGCATTTCCCCAACGCTGGATTGATAGGACGTTTCTGGCTTGACAGCTTCCACACCTGTCCCTGGAAATCAGGACTGGGAAAAGGCTGCACCCCTCAAGGAGTCGTCCCTGGGGCCCCGGTGCAACATCTGGCTGACATATCATCTCAATTCCATTTGTCCTGCATGCTGCCTGAGACTCGGCCATCAACAGTGGTTATGGATGGTCTAAGTGAAGAGCCTTGGTTGCCTAGGCCTTATTACTTGAGTCAACTTTGATTATTATTATTGCTAAACTTCCAACTAGACAATGAAACTTCTGAGATCACAAAAGTCCACATTCGCCAATCACTACCTACAAGTCACAACACGACCCTCTCCAATCTAAATGAGGAATACGCTGTATGGTTATGAAAGACACCTGTGACAGAGTGCCAAGCTTATGAGAGAAATAAATGCGATTTCTGAGAATGAGCGACAATAAACAGGACGACTTACCCACAGACACATATTTATACATCTAACATTTCAGAATGACATTGTGGACAGATGGCTAATATAGAGCCTAAACTATAAAAACAGATTAAGAGGTCATCACAACACCATGAACATTGCACGTGCTTAAAGTGTTACCCGCAAACATAATAACATGGACTAAACCAAACATATCAACACCAGGAAGGCAGCGTATGAGTTAAGCAGCAGTTACACAGCAATTTATAATAATATGCAAGTTACAACTGTCCTCTGAGAAAGAATAAACAATTTACTGTCTCCAGAAATGAGGAAACAATTCACTTTCCCCAGTAATGAGCAAACAATTTACTTTTCCCAGAAAAGAGTAAACAATTCACTATCCCCAGTAATGAGCAAACAATTCCCTTTCCCCAGAAATGAGTAAACAATATACTTTCTCCAGTAATGAGTAAACAATTCACTTTCCCCAGTAATGAGCAAACAATTTACTTTCCCCAGTAAAATGAGTAAACAATTCACTTTTCCCAGTAAACAATTCACTTTCCTCAGTAATGAGTAAACAATTTACTTTCCCCAGTAATGAGTAAACAATTCACTTTCCTCAGTAATGAGTAAACAATTCACTTTCCTCAGAAATGAGTAAATAATTCACTTTCCCCAGAAATGAGTAAACAATTCACTTTCCCCAGCAAGGCTTACAAAATGTAGTTTCTCCTGTAAGAAATATACAATTGATATTCTATTGCAAGGCATAAAATGAACATCCCACAATAAGACAACGAACATCTCACAATAAGACAACAACAGTCACGCCTCTACTACAGATACATCAACTTGCAGAACCTATCACAGAGCAGGTAAGAAAACTTGAGTCAACAGCTGAGGTTATTGATATGGTCGAAGAAAAGAGAACAGATAACAACAAAGGCTAGCATATGGTGGCATTAATATGATTCGCTGGCTGCTTTGAAAACCAGAATACTGTTGAAGATTTTGATGGCCGGTCCTAGCTTTATGTTGAGAAAGTTCAACAGGTCACTCTGTTGAAGTAGAAGGAAGGAGTCTCCGTCCACTTGCTATAGAATGAAAAGAAAAAAAGACCTCACATAATTTGTTTATGATTGTAGGGACACTGTTGTTGTTTTGAATGCCCACAATGAGTAGGTTACTCTATGTGCGCCCTAAAAAGGGCATTAAGTGACGGGTTGCGATAGCTTTCCTCATATCTCGAGCGTGCTGATGAAGGTGAACCGGGGTCCTCCAGGCAGTTGTGCTATGCTTTGCTTCATCTGCGTGTCGCTCACTACTACGGAGATCATGTCGAACCTCACCTTGTTAGCCAGACTGTTGTCCTTGACAACAGCCCATTTCCAGGACCAACGAGGAGGTCAGGTGAGGGTCTTGGCCAGTATATTTCTGCTGACCCTGGCTAACATTCTCTGATCAGTGTTTTGCCTAACCAGACGTTAGCCTCATCGTCCTAGTAGGGAAACTGAAACCAGGTATATTATCAACAACAATGACTAAGATAAAGGTAGTTTCATATCAGACACTGCTGTTGGGGATGGAGTGTTAGAGACTTACGTGTACAATTACTAAGCTCTTTTTAATGAGGTCAGTTCGTTCTTCTGCGTTTGTCCTGAATAGGATGTAGTGACGTGTTGTAGTTTACAGCAAGGCTGTGATATTTGCATCTTTTGGTTTATGGTTTATGGAAACGTGTCGATAAAAAACTGGTACCTTTGTTGTAGGAAGAGAGTGCTCTACAACTGTGCTGTAAATTGCGCTCAAATTACTTAACATCGTTATACTGGTTTAGAAGACTCTGCAGAGTTTGTATATAATGAGTTTCTTGGAGGATGGCCAAGGGTATAAGAGCAGAGACTAAGTCAATCCAATATTCAGTCAGTTCAGTTCATCCTGTAACCCATTAGGTCGTTGGGGGCACACTTGAAGACACTCTCACAATCCTAAGCCATCTCTCTCTGCCGTTAGTCGTGCCTCACAGGAACGAATGTTTGACCACTCAGTGATGTTGTCTGTCCATCTCTTTCTTGGACAACCCGCCCTCTCTTTCCTGGTACGGAACCATGCAGTACTGAATTTGTAATTCCGCTGGACCTCGCGACGTGCCCATACCAAGCCATCTTTCGCCTTTTAATAGCCGTGAACAGATCGTTTTCCACTCGACGTCTCATTTCTATGTTCGTGACACGATCCTTATTTGTAACATTTAAGAGTCTTCTAAAGCACCTCATTTCCATTGCATGTATTATGCATTGGATATCCACAGTAATAAAAAAATATTGAGAGCACCAATGAGCGCATTAACTTTTATGCTGAGCTGCTTATCCTGTCATATGGGTTTCAAATGCGTAAGCGCTGCTGTTGTATGTGCTATTCTGGCAATTATCTCAGGCTGCAGGCCCTTGTCACTGATCCAAGATATTTCAACTGGTGTACAAATTCGAGTTTCTGACCATTTGCTTTTATCACAGATGTAAACCCTTCCGTGTTATTAGACATCAGCTTTGTTTTCTCTGCATATATCTCCATGCCATAGCTCTTCGCTTCTTTGTCCAATCTACTAATCAGCTCCTGTAATTCCGTTTCCGTGCCTGCCAGACCATCTATATCATCTGCAAATCGTAGGTTTGTAATTGTCTTGTCACCTATTCTGACCGTACCAACATGTCTCTCTAGGGCCGCCTCCATTATTCTTTCCAATAATACATTGAAGAGTGTTGGAGAGAGTATACAACCCTGCCTCACCCCAACAGACGTGCGAAACCATTCTCCTAGTATTCCGTCTACAGAAACTGCACTTGACGCTTTCTCATTAAGGTTCTCAATTACCGTTGCAATATTACTATTGATCTTGTAATGCTTGTTGTCCATAGCGACGCAAGCTATACGCTGTCGAACGCCTTTTTGAAATCGATGAAGACATGATATATGTGTTGTTAATGCTCTAGGTATTTCGTATTCAATATCCGCAGATTAAATATCTGTTCACTGGTGCTTCTTCATGCCCGCTTGCTTTTCAGTAATGATATTCTCTGCCTGTGGTTTTAATCTGTTGAGGATTATTCTTAAGAGAACTCTGCTAGGATGACTAATGAGGCTAATTGTTCTATAATTTTGACACATCTTTAGGTTCCCTGATTTAGGCAGTGGTAAAACCACTGATTTCGTCCAGATGGTTGGCCACTCTCCTGTCTGCCAAATTCTGTTACAGATGTATGCCAGGGCCTCAATTATTACCTCACCTCCCACTCGTAGGAGCTCTGCTGGGATATTTTCTACACCCACAGCTTTTCCCTTTTTTAGCATCTTCACTGCTTCAGTTACTTCCTCTTTTGTTATCGGTTGATTCTCCTCTAACATATTCATTTCGGGGACAATTGCATTTCCTGGGTCACCTCGACCCTCATGCTTATATAATTCAGAGCAGTACTCTTTTCAAATGAGCCCAAATGTCGTGGGCTTCTGTAAGACAGTTCCCTCTCTTATCCTGACTCGTTGTATTGGGACTTTCTATAGGTCTTATAGGTCCTTGACTATTCTATATGCCCCCTTGGCATCATTTCTTCCCAGATTGTGTTTGGCTTAGCTTTGTTCGTTCTCAATCTCCCACTATCAAACTCTGAAATGGCTCAAGTAACAGAATGTAGTCAAGAGAACGGAATGCGTTGTCGTAGTTTACAGCCTGACTGCGATATTTGCACCTTTCGGTCCAACACATATGACTACAGCAAAGATTGTGTTTGATATCTGAACACTGAACAGTTAGTTATCCATTCTACCTTATCCTTTTTTATCTTGGTCTTTATCTCTCTGTATTTCGTATTCCTATCCAGGGTATTCTTCAACCTCTTCATGAATCTTCTCTTGTTACATAACTTCAGCATTAGGGGGCCAAAAATGCAGCACAGTTAATGAACTGACAGCAACCAGCGACTCATAGCTGGCTGCTTGCATCAGGGTCAGTGAGCCACAGATGATCCAGAAAGTTGACATTATGTAAATATATATTTTCTGTGTCATTAAAAAAAACTAGAGAATTCATCCATTAGGTTTCTTAAAATAATCCACTCCTACGCGGCAAAGGCACAGGGTTTCGGTTTCTTCTTCTTCTTCGTACGCTGTCAAACGTCAACCTGTTTAACTCACGCACTCATCCAGTTGATTCAGCTGTAAATGGGCATCTGACTTACAATTTGGGAAGAAAAAGGCAGTGAGGAAGGGAATTGGCCACCTCACCTCATGCAAACTGTGGGTTAGTACACTGAAGTCTCAAACATAATTTGTTTAATAATACTGGGAATCCTGATGTCCAATCACTGTCTGATGCCAAGTAATGTAAAGTCAAGGTTTGCTCCATAGTTGTTACACTACTGTCAGGGAATGAAGTTGTTAGAGACTTCAGTATAGTAAGTCAAGGTTTGTCCCATAGTAGTTAGACTACTGTCGGGGAATAAAGTTGTTAGACTTCAGTATACTAAGTCAAGGTTTGTCCCATAGTAGTTAGACTACTGTCGGTGAATGAAGTTGTTAGAGACTTCAGTATACTATGTCAAGGTTTGTCCCATAGTAGTTAGACTACTGTCAGGGAATAAAGTTGTTAAGAGACTTCAGTATACTAAGTCAAGGTTTGTCCCATAGTAGTTAGACTACTGTTGGGGAATAAAGTTGTTAAGAGACTTCAGTATACTAAGTCAAGGTTTGTCCCATAGTAGTTAGACTACTGTCGGGGAATAAAGTTGTTAAGAGACTTCAGTATACTAAGTCAAGGCTGGTCTCATAGTAGTTATACTAGTTAGTTTCCTCTCCACTTATGCTGTTAAGCGTCCTAGTTACACTACTGCCAGGAAATGGAGTTGTTAGAGACTTCAGTACACTAAGCTTCAGCTTGTATAAGGTAGTGTGGCTAGTTCCTATCCTCACTGCCTTTTACTTCCCTAATCACATGCCAGGTACTCATTTACTGCTGGGTTGACTGCAGCATATACCTATGCCAGGTAGTAAAGGTTATTAATTTATTCTGATGTCCATTTGGTCTGTCCTTACAAATTGCCATTTCGTGTCTTTCTTGGCTTGCCTTTCGGGATTTCATTTGACTATTAGTAGTAAGTTTGTGGGTGGTTTTCTACCTGTGGCTTAACCACTAAACTGGTATTGTATGAGGTCTTGCTACGGGAAGTTTCCCCATCAACACCAACAGAAGACATGTCAACATTAATTGTTTTTAAACAATATTTTTATAATATTATATATTTTTATAGTAGGGTGACAATACATATAATATACTAAATAAGTACAGTGGGGCTCAGTGGTCTCGAGGTAAGGTGTTTGTTTGTTTCTGAGGTCGCGGGTTTGAAGCACAGTGGAGACTGGGATTTTTTCATGTGGATCTTCTGATAAAAATTCTCTTGATCTCTGGGTAGTGAGATCGGACTCCAGTGTTCAGCGTCAAGCAAGTTAAAAATTCCTGGCAGTAAGAAATCAAAAAGAGTAGGCTTAACAGCCGCTGCCCGGACAAAATTAAAAATTAGAGTTAAAAATCTACCCAAATTATGTTTACCTTCCCTCAGACCTAGTAAGCTGCAGGAAGTTTAAAATACCTACTACAGATAGCCGATAGCCTTCGGCTACCTGGCAATAGACATTAACATGCCACTGCACTTTGACTTCTTGGAATCATGGTATTCAAACAGGTCAGTGAAGGATATGCTAGAAATAAAACATAATTTACGGGTAATTCGTAAAACTTGAGTACTAAAAAACATGTTTATAAATTCTATATCCTAACAGCACCGTACCTCTTCCCTGAATTTCTGTGCTTGCTCCTCATTTCCTGTCAATTTTAAGACAAAATCTGCAACCTCATCAACAGTCCAGCTGGAGACTAAGGTCTGACTGACCTCAGCGACCCCAGGTAGTAGCTTGGCATGCTGTTCCCAACACAGAGGCTGGTCAATCATGGTCATGGAGGGACTCATCGACTGGAACACAGACTCATGGATGCTTGCATGAAAGGCCCCATTCTCCTCACTCACATCTGGATTCAGAGATTCAGACATGATTAGATAACTCAGCATTCATAGATAGCTATGATAAAAAATTCCAGATTCATAGACAGTCATATGAATGACTTCACATCCACAGACAGTGACGATGGGCAACTACATTGACTGACAGACAGACCTAATAGACAACTTCACTTACACAGACAGTCCTAATGGACAATTTTACTTACACAGACAGTCCTAATAGACAATTTCACGTACACAGATAGTCCTAATAGACAACTTCACTTACACAGACAGTCTTAATAGACAATTTCACTTACACAGACAGTCCTAATAGACAACTTCACTTACACAGACAGTCCTAATAGACAACTTTACTTACACAGACAGTCCTAATAGACAACTCAGTCATAATTGACAACTCCCCTTACACAGACAGTTCTAATAGACAATTTCACTTACACAGACAGTCCTAATGGACTAATTGACAACTCCCCTTACACAGGCAGTCCTAATAGACAACTTTACTTACACAGACAGTCATAATAGACTAATTGACAACTCCCCTTACACAGACAGTCCTAATAGACAACTCAGTCATAATAGACAACTCCACATTCACAGACAGATCTAATAGACAACTTCACTTACACAGACAGATCTAATAGACAATTTAACTTACACAGACAGTCCTAATAGACAACTCAGTCATAATAGACAACTCCCCTTACACACATTCATAATACACAATTCCAGATTAACACACAGCCATAATACACATATCCACATTCGCAGTCATAGTATATAACTCCTGGTAGAAATTTAAACACGACTACAATGGACTTGAACACGGCCTGGGAAAGATGCCCCTACGACCTTTGCGGTTATGGAAGACACACAACGACTGATGTCATCCCTCTCTGCTGCCTGGCAGAATACCTGTTTATGGGAAAGGCTTCAGGAGTAAACCCTGAGGAAAAATCTGCATACTGTGCTATTTCCAGTCGTCTCGATAAAATCTTGCCACTGGTCAAAGGTAGCTCAGGATCAGCGAGGGAGGTTTACAAAAGGCGCAGTTTCTTCCTCACTTTAATCCAAATCACAGCGAAAGTCACCCATTTCAGCAGACACAGCACGAGAAAAAAAAACTGTCCATACGGTTGAACAAAGAGAGTGATCTTCATCACTTGTGATGGGTGACCATCATATAACACCACATTCACAGACAGACATTCATGACAGACCACATCAGATTCACAGTCATGACAGAAAACACCACATTCACAGAAAGTCACTATAGACAACACCACATTCACAGACAGCAGGGGATGGTGTCGGCTAGTGGTTAAGTGACACAGCTCACAACCCAAAGGTGCTGGGTTCGCTCCCCATCACAGCACCAACCGTTACCTGGGGAAGTAAACCCTTAGAAAATGTAGAAGGAAGCTGACCCTTACATAAAATGAATGCCGAAGTTGGATGCACTGGGCCGACAGGCGCAAAATGAAAACCGTAGAGTTTAGTGCAACGCACACCGCCTAGAGGAATTGTAAAATGAACTAAAAAAAAACAAAAAAAAAACAACAACAGACAGTCATTATAGACTGCACATTTACAGACAGCCATTACAGATAACTCCACATTCACAGACAGCCACTACAGATAACCCCACATTTACAGACAGCCACTACAGATAACTTCACATTCACATACAGCCACTACAGATAACTTCACATTTACAGACAGCCACTACAGATAACTTCACATTCACATACAGCCACTACAGATAACTTCACATTTACAGACAGCCACTACAGACAACACTTTCACAGACAGCCACTACACATTCACAGACATCCACTACAGACAACACATTCACAGACATCCACTACAGACAACACATTCACAGACAGCCACTACACATTCACAGACATCCACTACAGACAACACATTCACAGACAGCCACTACACATTCACAGACATCCACTACAGACAACACATTCACAGACAGCCACTACACATTCACAGACATCCACTAAAGACAACACATTCATAGACAGCCACTAAAGACAACACATTTACAGACAGCCACTCCACATTCACAGACAGCCACTATAGACACTCCACATTCACAGACATCCACTCCACATTCACAGACAGCCACTACAGACAACTCCACATTCACAGATAGCCACTACGGACACTCCACATTCATAGACAGCCACCACAGACAACACATTCACAGACAGCCACTATAGACATCTCCACATTCTATGGCAGTCAGAACACTCACAAGACGAGACAAGCATACCTTCCGCAGCTTCCATCTTGATCACTTTATCTGCTGGAATCTGACTCAAACTGAACAGTTTCCTGTGTGAGAGACAATTATCCTATTTATAAATGGTTCATAAAAGATCGTGTCACGAATGTAGAAATACGACAGAGAGTTGAAAACGCTATTGGCCCTTTTGAAGATCTGTTCACAACAATCAAAAGATGAAAGATGGCCTGGTGCGGGCACGTCGCGAGGTCCAACGGAATTACCAATTCGTTACTCTTTGGTTCTGTACCGGGACAGAGCGGGCGAGGATGTCCAAGGAAGAGGAGAGGTGGGTGGACAACATCACTGAGTGGTCAAGCCTTTGTCGTGGTGAGATACGACAGGCAGACAGTGAAAAATGGTGTGAGATTTTTGGAGTGTCTTCAAGTGTGCCCCAACGTCCTAATGGGTTACGAGATGAACTGACTGAAATGGTTCTATTCTCTGCATCGATCCTAGGACCCCTTACTGGGGAGAAAAGGATAAGACCAGCGCACCTACATGTATGTCTTAAAAAGCAACTAAAGAGAGTTGTCAATGGGGGTAGCAATCTTATCCTGTAAAACAGATTGTTTTAGAAACTACCACTGCATCCGATGGTTCCCAAGACAAACAGAATAAGACCACGGTTTCCGAGCCATTGTTGAAATCCCACAACAGCAGGAATTATTGTTGACAGCAACCATGTCAACACAACTGAGGATTTCATTTACCTGAGCAGCAAACAAAACTCTGATGCCTGAAGCAGCCCGGACATCATTTGAAGAGCCAGCCTGGCTGCTGCCTCTATGGAAGCCCTGCATTGACTCTGGAACCAGCAGAGGGTTTCACTGATAATCAAGCTACAAATTCACATTACCTGTGTCGTCTGCATCCTGCTGAACGGTTCAGAAACCTGTACTATTCAGCACAGCTATCAGAAGAACCTTAAAACCTTCCACATGTACATTCTTACAATCCACTGGTGTGACCAGGTCTCAAACCACAAAATCATCCAATGGACAGGCCTCAAAAGTACACTCATCATGTTGAGCCATTACCGTTAAGCCATATTCGAACATGTGGCACTCCTCATCGAAGAAGTTCCTGCCCACCAGCTCTTAAAGCAGGCAATGGACATCAAAGAAAAGATGGGACACAAGCCTCATCTTCATCACGGTTATATCAAATCTTATTTTGTACAAATGAAACAACACGATCTAACAATAGGGTATAGGGGAGGAAGACTAACGTCTGGTCAGGCAAAACATACTGATCAGACATGTTAGTCATGGTGAGGTAAAATATACTGGCCAAGACCATCACCTGAGATTCCTCGCAGCCCTCCCTGGAAACGGCTGTTTTCATTTAGCCTGGCTAACGAGGTGAAGGATAGATGTGATCCCTGTAGCAGTGAGCAACACGCAAATGAAGACAAGCATAGCACAACTGCCTGGAGGACCCCGGTCCGCCTTCATCAGTACGCTCAGGATGTGAGGAAAGCCACTGCAACCCGCCACTTAACATCCTTTTCAAGGTGCACAAAAGAGTAACCTACTCATTGTGGACATTCTCAAACAACATCGTTAGAGTATGAACTTACATCAACATCAATAGAGTATGAACTTACATCAACATCAATAGAGTATGAACTTACATCAACATCAATAGAGTATGAACTTACAACAACATCAATAGAGTATGAACTTACATCAACATCAATAGAGTATGAACTTACATCAACATCAATAGAGTATGAACTTACATCAACATCAATAGAGTATGAACTTACATCAACATCCCTTTAAAAACATGCACATTTTTTATAATAAAAAGATGAATTCAAAATTGACACATATCTGCAAATTAAAATATAGCGGGCTGCTTTTGCTGTGCTGTACCAGAGCAGACCTAGATATTTGGTCAAATCCCACTGTCACAACATAGATGTGCCGATCCGTGGACATGTATAATCATAAATGCATCAAAACATCGTTCACCGTGTCCATCAATTGTTAGGCATCCGTACCACATGATCAGCACAGCGGTATTTGCATGATAATGCTGTTGTTACAACGTCCTGAAATAAAGGTTGATGCTGGATTTCCTCATTTCTGATTGATACTGAGGATAATGTAGTGGGTCATTTATTGTTTGCTTTAAACTGAAAGTCGAGGACTACAGTTCAAGCACATTACAATGTGCGTTGGGCTAGCAACTTGTCATGTCAGATAAAATTGATAGAGAAACCATAGCTGTAAGAGAGCAACGCAGGTGCTTTGATATACTTAACTTAACTTAACTTAACGTCTTTATACTGGTTTAGAAGACCCTGCAGAGTCTGTATACAACCAGTTACATTTACATCACTTTGCTCTAAAATCTATGCGCATCCAGTTTATTCTTAAACGCATTAACTGTCCCTGCCTCCACCACCTCCCCTGGCAATGCATTCCAAGCAGACACCACTCTCTGACTAAAAAAATATTTCCTAATATCTAACCTGGACCTCTCTTTAATCAGCTTGTAGCCATGCCCTCGTGTTATTGTAGGTGGCTGTATTTTAAAAAACTTGTTATAGTCTAATTTATCGATTCCTCTGATCATCTTATAAACCTGTATTAAGTCACCACGAATTCTTCTCTCTTCGAGATACTGTAGGCCGGTTTTTCTGAGTCGTTCCTCATAACTGTAATTCTGGAATCCAACTATCATCTTTGTCGCTCTTTTTTGTATTCTTTCTAGCATGTTTATGTCCCCTCTATGATAAGGACTCCACACCTGTACACAGTACTCCAATCTAGGTCTAACTAAAGCTTTATACAGTTTGACGATCACTTCCTTGCTCCTATGTTTAATATTTCTTTGTATCATACCTAACATTGCATTTGCCTTTTTCACTGCTAGCTTAACTTGCTCACTCACTTTTCCTGTATGATCTATTATAACCCCTAGGTCCCTTTCCTTATCTATCTTTCTAATATTGTTTTCTCCCATTCTGTATTTATGTTCCATATTTGATCTACCCATGTGGATGACTGTACATTTATCTACATTAAACTCCATTTGCGAGGTGTATTAAAAAAGTATCCGACCTTAGTTTTGTCTACGGAAACAAATGAAGTATGTGTGCTGTTCTTCTGCAGTGAAGTACAGGGGGCTGTCATGCTCATGTGTGATATTGTTCCCGCCCGCAGATCGCATCACTCACTGGCAGCCAGTCTTTCAGTGTTAAGTGTAGTTAGCACCTATCAGGTTTTCATTCACCACGCAGCACATCAAAGTCACGTTGACCATTTTCTTTTACTCCTGTGGGGTTGTGCGTGACGAGAATGCACCAAAAGTTTAAAACAATACCAAAGAGTACTACGTGGAGGTCTCTACATCGTGATGCTGTTCAACGCAAACGACCAGACCTGTGGAAACGGGAACCATTCTTTGCATCTGATTCAGACTTTCTTGACTAAACACAACCTTCCTCTGGTTCGTCATGCTCCCTATTCTCCCAACATGGCTCCTTGTAATTTTTGGCTGTTTGCTAAACTGAAAATTCTGCTGAAAGGAACCTGATCTGAGTCGCTAGAAGACATTATGCGGAATGTGACGACCCAGCTGACTACTCCATTCCCAAAGAGGCCTTCCTGAAATGCTTCCAACAATGGCGAGACCACTGTGTGGAGTCCCAATGAGAGTACTTTGAAGGGATTAGGGTTCCAAACCTCCAGGCGAGTAATTGTATTTTTCCAGCCCTAAGGTCGGAAACTTTTGAACACACCTCATATGTTTCCTGTAAGAGGAGGCCAGCTTCAGGGGTTGCTCCGTGCTTTGTTAGGAACTAATACAAGAACAATAATCATAACATCGTAGTAATATAAATTACCTTTTACGACCTCGGCCAGGACGCCCAACAGGCCTGGGTTCTTGAACAGGCTCCTGTTTAATTTTTGCCAGATTTTTCTCAGCAAGTGGACATCCTGACAGGCAGTGGTGGGAGGTAAATTTTCCAGTCACATGACCTAGTCCATCACAGCCCTGCGTGGGACATTTTCTACAAGATGATTTAAGATCAAGATTTAATATTTTCACACCAATCACATCACATTCGACATGACTATTCTTAAAATATCATCTAGCAAGCTGATCTTTCTTGACTTAATCGTTTCTCGTCAACCAGGTGTGCTGAGGTGTGCTTTTTATTTCCTTGTGGTTTTGGTTTATAGTTTGTACAGGATGGGGTAGTCGGTCTCATGTGTAATCCTTGTCTATGATGACATGTCTGGCAGGTTACAGTGCAACTATTCTGTGCTCCCCTTTCAGGCTTGATAACACTTAGGTGTGGTTAGCAACCTCATTATGAAAAACAAATAGCTACAGGAACCCACAAAGTGTTTAGGTGTAGGATTAAAACAAAGATCCAACTGCTGTGGTACTCCTATGCTTCTAAATGGGCAAAAATAGAAGAAGAAGAATGGTTATTTTCACAGAAGAGATAAAAAAGTTGTTAGGTAGAGGTATCATTAAGAAAGTGACACACTCACATTTGTATCATTAAGTGATCTAACTCACATTTGTATCATTAAGTGACTCTACTCACACATGTATCATTAAGTAAGTGACTCCCCTCACTGTTACATGAGGAAGTAAAAAAATTAATTTCAATGTCAATTTTAGTGGTTTAAAACAATGCTAATGTTTTGACAGCTAACACTGTAATACAAAATAATTCAGCCATTGCTAGGGCTTATCTCAGACAAGCTGCTGGCTGCCAAACCATCAAGATTGTCAACAAGCACTGATTTAACCAAAATGACTCAGTCTGTGGTTGAAAGTGCGAGCCTCGCTAAAATGAGTAAGAAGTACATAAGAAAGAACAACAATTATAGCTGTAAAATGTGACAGGTCTGTTCAACAGTACTGTTCGCTGCGAGATTACTTCACAAACCTACCTTAGTCTTAGTTGACCTGTACTTCTTCAGGAGTGGATCCCCCTATGCTGTGCAGGTCCCAGCTCTGGTGTGAACTGGATGTAGCCAGGAGAGGATTTCCTGTTTAGCGGGCTAGGCTCAAGCAGCTTATTACTCTATGGCATTGAGGCAAGTACCGCGGAGGGTGGTTAACCTTTACGCCGCTGCATAAATTTTGCGAACATTTTTCACAACTTTATATTTCGCTATGGTAGTTTACGTTCAAAGCTTTTAACTTTTCTGTTAGTTGGTCAATAAATATGATTTTCTTGTGAGTAGAGACATTAAGGAATAAAGAACTTGTTGAATTTATTGTTTTTGTTGTGTGTTTGCTAGTTTCTGAGATACAAAAAGATGAAAATTTACTGGGAAAAAAAATATTTGGACTCAAACACCAGTCCTAGTCGCTCTGATGGAAATTCAAAGAAACCACAACGTATCGATATTGTGTTTATAATATCGACACAACTGTTAGTTTCCAATTCAAATGTAGTTATTACATTTAAACAAACAAAATAAACAGATCTACCCGATAAAGATCTTTCCCAGCAACTCACTTCGCCTTTCTAAATAAATCGGCTGGCTCCAATCCGTGTAATAAGAGGATAAATTATTTAAACTCCATTCGTTATCTAACATACAATACTTTACCGACAAAAAACCTGTGTAGATGGACCTGATGTATTCAGCATTATAAAAACGACTATTCGTAGGTTCTCCATTTAATACATTTTTAAATTTGCAGGCCAAGTGTGTCAAAATTGGTTTGACCAGAGTGGGCTAAAGGTTAACCGATGTGCAAATCCATCTCAATAGACTCAACTACTAGAGCAATAGACCTGCAGCCTGTTAGGTGCCATCTATGCTGCTCTTAACAAACTACCTAACCATGGCCGATGTTATGCCATGTCACACAGTTAGTCGCCTCTTACGACATGCTCTCTATCGGGCTATTCTTGTCCTTGTTATACACAAAGATCCCGGCAGACCACTCGGTTAACAAAAGTACTTAGTTTTTTCAATTCTAAGACATGCACTTTTTAGTAGGTATGCATCTTATAATTAATAATGTTTCACAATTGCCATCAAACGAGAGTTGTCTGGCATCAGTTGGACGAGATTTCAGGCTGCATTATCACTGCCTAATGCATGCTTAAATTTGGTAATGGAACTTCTCATGTTTGTCTTAATTAAGCTTTGTTCGTTTTGATCTCTTATTGTTGTTAAAAATGTTGTAAAAAAGATTGCACTACGAAACAGAGTTCAAAATAAGTTATTTTGTCTGTAGAAGAAGAACATGAAAATGGAGCAGCAAATGAAAATTTGACAATTATGAAGCAAATGCTAGCCGTTGGAAAAATGACAATAAATTCATATATATTTGTGCAAAAGCTCTCGATGGCGCAGAGGTTGATATAAACGTTTTTATGACAGAATCAGACTATAAATATGAAGCTGACAGAATCACAGACTTTAAATGTGAAGCTGACAGAATCACAGACTTTAAATGTGAAGCTGACAGAATCACAGACTTTAAATGTGAAGCTGACAGAATCACAGACTTTAAATGTGAAGCTGACAGAATCACAGACTTTAAATGTGAAGCTGACAGAATCATACTATAAATGTGAAGCTGACAGAATCAGACTATAAATGTGAAGCTGACAGAATCACAGACTTTAAATGTGAAGCTGACAGAATCACAGACTTTAAATGTGAAGCTGACAGAATCAGACTATAAATGTGAAGCTGACTCTGATACGGATTCAGAAGCAAGTGATGTATAACATACCCTCTGATATATAATTTATGGGGACTGAGTGGTCTCGGGGCAAAACTTCAGCCTCAGGTGCTAGAGGTCGCGAGTTCAAATCACGATGGAGATCGAGATTTTTTCACGTGGACTTTCTGGTATTTTCCCAGTTCTCTGGGTAGTAGAGATTGGACGCACGTGTGCAGTGTCGCGCACATTAAAAATCCCTTGGTAGTTGGAAATCGAAAAGAGTAGGTTTAACGGCCGCTGCTTGGGCAAACTTCAAAATTATGCTAAAAATCTACCAAATCTATTACGAGATCCTCGCTGGTGCTATGGAGTTCGTGCACTGTGCTGAGATTCTCCAAAAATATGAAGCAGAACAGAACACTTATGGGTTAAACTGTATGCAGTGATGTTGATTCTCCTACAAAACTTAACAAACTATATAATTTATTCTCAATAAATTGATTTATATTATTAATTTGTGTACGTGTGGTAAATATGGATCTTAGTATCGTAGCTTTTAATTTGTTGTGTTTGTGATTCTGAAACTAGGGATGATATCTTAGAATCAAAGAAATATGGTAAATGGAAAACTCCATCTGTGACCCAACTGAACTGACTTGCTAAATTCACTCACCTCATATCAGCTGAACCATCATATCTTGCTGGCTGACCAGAACCCTCCTCTGACCTAGAAGACCCTAGCCGGTCTGTCAGTGCAGAGTCCTTGCTCATATTTACTTCTGAGTACGGACAACCAAATGCGCTGAGACAAAGAAATAAAATGTCAAATGCCTCTAACAATGACAAAGAAGATAGCAAATTTTTCTCTCTATTAATCTGTAATAGCAACAAAGGAGATACGCAGACCAACATACTCAAGCAATGCTGGAACCAATTGATCATGTCCTATGAAGAGAACCTGATGTCATAACCCCAGTCGCCATGTTTTTTTCTTAAGAAAAAATGCACTGCTGTCAGAGGCATTGCGTTTGTGTCCTTCAACTTGCTTGGTAGTTTTAGCATCAAAGTACCATTTATCGATGGCTTTAGTAAGTTTAAATTGTGGTTGTGGAGGTCCATTTAGATCCATCATCATAAACTAGCTTATGTACAATTATTCGGACCGTAATATCATTAATAATCGTGATGTAGTAATGATTAAAAACTTTTTTCTATTTTACTCGTAACAGCGGTTTTTCCAAGCCCTGTGTATAACCATAGAGGTGTCATTAAATATGTACATGTTGGAAGTTAACCATAGGTGTGTTATAACTTAATGTAATAATTTTATACTGGTTTAGAAGATTCTGCAGTGTGTAAACAACCAGTTTCTTTTACATTTCCTTTCTCTAAAAGCTATGTGCATCCAATCTATTCTTAAATGCATTAATTTTCCCTGCCCTCACAATTTCCCGCAGCAATGCATTCCAAGTATTCAGCACTGTTTGACTAAAAACATATTTCCTAATATCTAGTCTTCACCTTTCTTTAGTTAATTTGCAGCTATACCCTCTTGTTCTTGTAGGTGGTTGTATTTTGAACAACTTTTTATGGTCTAATTTATCTGTTCCTTTGATTATCTTATAAACCTGTATTGTCACCTTTAATTCTTCTCTTTTCTAGACAATGTAGGCCGATTTTTCTGAGTATTTCCTCATAACTAATTCTGGAATTCCACTAACAGCTTTGTCGCTCTTTTTTGTATCCTTTCCAGCATGTTTATGAAATATGTACATGTTGCTATCTATAAGTACTATGAGTATAGAGTATCTGCTGAAAGAGGCTGGGCAACCTATTTGTCTACAAAGTGCAGTGATGTCAGGTATGCCAATCAGTATTTCTGCCATATATTTGTTCTATTTGCCGTATATTCCATTCTCCGGACAACATCCTGCTACTTGCAAAGCTCTTTTCAGGGCTTGCTAGTCGGAGATTGAGAACGAATGACGAAGAAGATATGACCTTGTAACCAACTCTAGAAATAAAAGTGTCAGATCAAGGTCATGCCAGAACAAATAATTTTTACTAACAGAACTACCAACAAGAGAACATTCGCACCCCAGAACAAATAATTTGTACTAACACAACTACCAACAAAGGAGCCAGGAGCTCTTACCTGTGGTGACCTGTGTACTTAGCACCTTTGATGTGACCAATGCCATTACAGCCGATGGTTGGACATCCCCCAGATTCCGGGACATGCTTGATGTTCGTTTTGTCTGAAACAAGATATTTTCTCATTCAGAGATTGACAGGAATTTGACTTTGTGTCCCGTTGCATTGATGGTTTCTGTTAAAATTGATTTCAAATCACTTTTAAAGCATTTTCTTTAAATCATTTTGTAAAAACTATGTTTTAAATAATGTTTTAAAATGTTTTAAATCATATAAATAGAACTTTGTTTTAAATCAATAAAAAAAAATATTTGTTTCAAGCATTTAAAAAACTTTTTGGAAAAACTGTTTAAAATCATTTTTGTTTAAAAATTGTTAATCATTAAAAAAAATTGGTTTTAGATCAATTAAATAAACTATTTGTTTTAAATCATTAAAAAAATATGTTTCAGATCAATTTAAAAAAAAATGTGTTTTAAATCCTTAAAAAAACATTTAAATTTAAATCATCAAAAAAAAACTATCGTTTATAGGTGACAATGCAAAGAGTGAAGTGAACAGAAAAATGGCCAACAATATTTGGCATGGTGCCCTAGTTTTGAAAATACTGGAAGGCAAAATTAAGGGGAAAATAAGAAGGTATTCAAGAAACAAGCACATCACACAGGTGTGCAAGAACATTGAGACACAGGTGTTAAAGAACATCATGGTGCAGGCTTACACTGAGTTGAAGAGATCTATAGAGAACATAGGTGTGATATGATCAGACAATTTCCAACACCAGTGTCCAGGCTAATTAACATGATGATGATGATTGTTATAGGTTTCATTCCTATTAATGAGGTCGCCCAGGAGAGGGCTTTTGAAGGGAGGGAAGGAGAGAGGAGAGAGAGAGAGAGAGAGAGAGGAAAGAGACTGGCAGCTTCTTTTCACTGTCGTTTTGTTACAAACCCTGCAACATTACAAAAAAACCATCACTACAGCAGCGCAATAAGCTCTTCAAGCTAGCAACCTCATCCTGTCAAATATTGTTATCATAACCACAAATGAGGTGCAACAAGTTCTTGGAACTAAAACTATCGTTATATCAAACAAGCTGTTAGAGAAACTACAACTATATGAAACCTGATCTTGCAAAACTGCAACAGATAACAAACCTGTAAAGTTGTACAAAACATTCTTTCAGTTAGTAAGCTGATCGTGTAACAAGATTTTACAAAAGTCACCCCTATATTGAGAGCGAGGAATTGGAGAGAGAGAGAGAAAGAAGATATATAGAGAGAGAGAAAGAGCAATTTACTAATGCCCTATTGAAACCAGAGATGAACTAGAAGGAATGTAAATATGCATCCACGTAAGGTTTGTGTTTGTGAAAAAAACGAGGGGAAGTAACCACATATGTGATGTTTTAAATTCAGGTCTAGGGGGACGGCGTGGCCTAGTGGTTAAGTGGCACGGCTCACAATCCGAAGGTGCTGGGTTCGATTCCCACCACAGCACCGACCGTTACCCCGGGGAAGCAAAACCCTTAGAAAATGCAGGAGGAAGCAGACCCTTACATAAAAATGCATGCTGAAGTCGGATGCACTGGGCCAACAGGCGCAAAATAAAAACACAGTGCAACGCACACCGCCTTGGGGATTAGAAAAATAAGGCAAACGCAAAAAAAAAAATTATACAGGTCTTGGGGACGGCGTGGCCTAGTGGTTAAGTAACATGGCTCACAACCAGAAGGTGCTGGGTTCGACTCCATCATAGCACCGGCCGTTACCCCGGGGAAGCAAACCCTTATAAAATACAGGAGGAAGCAGACCCTTACATAAAAATGCATGCTGAAGTTGGATGCACTGGGCTGACAAGCGCAAAATAAAAACCGCAGTGCAACGCACACCGCCTTGGAGATTAGAGAAATAAGGCGAACGCAAAAAAATAATAATACAGGTCTTGAACCTTTGAGGCTTGTGTGGATCTATTACCCTGGTCATGCTTGGGTTACTAGCATCGAAGGCACCTACAGTAGGCACAGCGGATATGGATAGAGGTGACATCTTGAAGTGAATCGATGGCCACCTCTTAGATGATGATATTGCACTCAATGAACTGGTAATCCATAGCTTGCTCTTCTTCTTCTTCTGTGTTCGTTCTCAATGTCCCGCTACGAAGCCCTAAATGGAGCTTTGTAAGTAGTAGGATGTAGTCCGAAGAACGGAATGCATTGTGTCACTAGTTTACAGCTTGACTGCGATATTTGCACCTTTCGGTCCGACACATCTGTCTTCGGCAGACATAGCTTGCTAAATTTTGAAATGAGACTACGCCCTGCAAGAAAGGCATTTGATAGCATGGAGTAGGAGTATGTACAACCAGCGAGCTACATGAACCATCAGTATCTACATCTTTCATTGTTTGCTGATAGAGATTGCACACCTTTGGGTTTGCCTGGAGTGCAGTGATGTTGAGTGAGAACAGAACATTATGTTACGTGTGAAAAGGAGAGGTAACCACATACACATATCTGTCACTAACCTATTGGACTTTGAAGAGGGTGGAATGTCTTACTGCACCAGTTAGGAGGGTGAAGGTCACCACTGTCATCGTCAATCCAATAGTCATAGATGGAATCCCAGCCGTCAAAGTGAATAAGCAGACGGTACTCCTGAACATCCGCAATGGTGGCGGCTCTGATCAGGATTGGATTACGCTTGTCCATAACCTCTACCCTCATTCCTTTCTCAAACCCCA
This sequence comes from Ariolimax columbianus, assembly GCA_036924085.1. Lineage (NCBI taxonomy): Eukaryota > Metazoa > Mollusca > Gastropoda > Stylommatophora > Arionidae > Ariolimax > Ariolimax columbianus. The sequence continues at coordinate 84,475,404 of JAVGWX010000010.1, forward strand.
TTGGTCCTCGCTGTAAAAAAACACCGATTAAAATTGAGAGACTTCTACACTTAAAGATAAATCAATTATTTGTAAAATAGACAAACTAGTCATATTGAAGATTGATGAAAAAACTTGGAGATCCCATGTACATGCTGTGCCTGTCAAAGAGCCCTTGGCAGTTGAAAATCGATTAGAGTAGGCTTGTCAGCTACTGCCTGGACAAAAATTATACAAGCGATTCCTACCCAATATGCAACCTACCTTTCCCCCAAGCCTAGTAAGCCGCAGGAAATAAAAATTGCATCAACAAAAAAACTCAAATGTACTACACATAGCATTTGGCAACCTGGAACATGAAACATTCTACACGATACTCTGGGCAGTTATGTTATACCAACAAAGGAGACCTATGACATTTGTATGCGTATGAAGGCTTCAAGTTAAGACAGGAAACAGTCAGTTGCTCTCAACCTGAGGAATGCATATAATCATGACGACTTTGGGGATCTTCTTAGGCTGTTTGAAGCAGTGTGGAATCAATCAATGATTTAAAAAAGACAGACAAAGGCCGCCGTCCATCTTAGACGATGATGGCATAATTAATTTTGCTAGCGCTATTTTTAGTAAGGATTAACTGCGCTAATTTTTATCCTCACTCTCTCGTCTCGTGCCGCCCGACCCGAGTGACAAGTCAAGGACAAGACGACTAGGGGGCAACTATGAGATGCAGAGGACTCCGCATCAAACACCTGTGAAAAAGACGGTGGAGTCCGGTCGAACCCACACCACCTGATCACGAGGCCGACGGCTTAACCACTTCGCCACAGAATCAATGACTAGTGAGCTGGATATTAGCTACCTTGATGGAAAGAAGAGTTGCACTCCATTTAGGATCTTAGCCCTCAGAACTGACGCAAATATGCTCAGACGTGCTGAAGGTTCTCCTCTCTCACTGATGCTTTTCAACATCTACACAAAGGAGGCCAACAGTCAACCCGCAGAGCCTGGGTGAATACTAACATCAGCATGTGACATCCTGATGTTCAGGACAGGCTCAGATAGGAATGAGATGGTCAGAGACATTCAGGAGATCTTCGATTTGGGCATGTGCTCAGGTGCTCTCTCCCAACAAATGGTGAAGCGTGTCAGAGGAGACCGTTGTGGGCATTCCCACAGGTGCTCTCTCTCTCAACAAATGGTGAGGCGTGTGGATACTGATGGTTCCTGTAGCTCTTTGTTTGTATACAATCTTTGCTCCACCCTCTCTTGTGCCCCAATCGGCTGAAACCTCGCTTCCTCTTCTTATGGCAACGATTCACCCATCAAATACGCAAGGATATGAAGTTAAGTCACATTCAAGGTCGGTTTAAATGTGTTTATGTAGCACCTGACCCAAGCCTGGCAAGCTGCACAGAGTAAATCGACGTTATCACTACTTCTAACCAAATTCAACTAGTCCTATTGCAGTAGTATCAACGCTACACGATCCAAATAACAACAGTACTCTCTAAACAGCTAACAAGCTGGCTGTGGCTCATATCATTTCCATCTTGACACCTTCGATCATGGTTTCCAGGCCTAAATTCCAGATCATTCTTTAAAATCTTCAAAGTGGTTTTGGAATACATAAGCAGGTCCCTTTCTTTGTCAATTTGAAAAAATATCAACAAGATAAACTGGGCAGGCGTGTTGACCTTTGACCAGTGACGTCACTTTCAAGTATAGCCATGGTATATTCGTGCCGTTTTCTGACCGAAGCGTTAATTATAAACGTGTGTCGCTGTGCGTGCTCATGGTGGCGCTGATCAGTTAAAAGCTGAAATAACAAGAACGCTAGAGTGTGTATTAAACAAGTGATACTTGGACGGATGAACTGGTAGCTGTGCTCCACCCATTGCCTTGTGGGATAGCACAGGATTGCATAAGGCTAAGGGAGAAAACCCCACTGCCTTGTGGGTTAGCACATGAGTGTGCAATGGATAGGGGAGTAAACCTCGACCGAAAATCAGGAGGGATAGACCCTAAGGCAGGAGACGACGCATTATAGGCATTTTCTGATATCCCCTGCAACCCTGCTGTTTCCAAGGGTATCAACTCTGTCCTTCTCTTGGATGTCATCAGCTGGGACGAGAGGGGGAAAGTGAAAAATGGGCACTTTCTCCATATCGGCTGTTAAACGGCTGCCCAGGCAAGCTAGGTAAAAAAACAGATGCAGACACCGCCATTTCTACAACAGACCAGCTTAACCGTCTGTCATGACGCAAAAGACCATAACTATTGGAGACTGCATGGCCTAGGGGTGAAACTCATCGGTTTTCACAATCCCAAAACACTGGGTTTGATTCCCACCGTGCCCAGTTTGGCAGACACTGGTTTTTTTCTTCACGTATGGAAAGAAATGGCAACCTGTCGTACTGCACACTTGCCAAGAAATTTATAACAGCCAAATAAGTGGGGGGCTGTAAGAAGTGACGTTATGTAAAGGATATGCTACTTACTTTTTAACTACATTTATTGTCTTACATACTACATTTGAGAACTCACAGTTTTGAAAGCACGAGATGGCACTGCAGTAGAATGTGTTGCTTGTAAGTAATTGTCCCAAGTAAAATTGCCTCCATCATCGTAATCTGTTTCAGACATATACAAAATACCATACATGACAAAAACATATTGCACCAAGAAACTGCTATTACAATGCTTAACCCTTTCCAGCATGTTATGTCTAACTAACTGCTATTACAATGCTTAACCCTTTCCACCATGTTATGTCTAACTGCTATTACAATGCTTAACCCTTTCCACCATGTTATGTCCAACTAACTGCTATTACAATGCTTAACCCTTTCCACCATGTTATATCCAACTAACAGCTATTACAATGCTTAGCCCTTTCCAGCATGTTATGTCTAACTGCTATTAAAATGCTTAGCCCTTTCCAGCATGTTATGTCTAACTGCTATTACAATGCTTAACCCTTTCCAGCATGTTATGTCCAACTAACAGCTATTACAATGCTTAACCCTTTCCAGCATGTTATGTCTAACTGCTATTACAATGCTTAACCCTTTCCAGCATGTTATGTCCAACTAACAGCTATTACAATGCTTAACCCTTTCCAGCATGTTATATCCAACTAACAGCTATTACAATGCTTAACCCTTTCCACCTAACAGCTATTACAATGCTTAACCCTTTCCACCATGTTATGTCCAATTAACTGCTATTACAATGCTTAACCCTTTCCAGCATGTTATATCCAACTAACAGCTATTACAATACTTAACCCTTTCCACCATGTTATGTCCAATTAACTGCTATTACAATGCTTAGCCCTTTCCAGCATGTTATGTCTAACTGCTATTACAATGCTTAACCCTTTCCAGCATGTTATGTCTAACTGCTATTACAATGCTTAACCCTTTCCAGCATGTTATGTCTAACTGCTATTACAATGCTTAACCCTTTCCAGCATGTTATGTCTAACTGCTATTACAATGCTTAACCCTTTCCACCATGTTATGTCCAACTAATTGCTATTTCTGATAGGTAGCCGTTTGTTACATTTCAAAGTCTGCACATTTATTGCAAGAAAAGCTGGGTTTCAAGACCAGTGAAATGATCACAAATCAGAAAAAACATCTAGGACTGGAAAGGGTTTAGAAAGAGAAACTTCAAGACCAGTAAATAAATCATATATTTTTAGCAACATCAACAATCGAAAAGACAAGTATATTAAAAGAACTCTAGAGAACCACGTACACCAGACAGCAGAAAAGAAAGTGGCAATTCGGATTCTTCTTCTTCTTCTTCGTTCGTTCTCAATCTCCCACTACCAAACCCTGAAAAGGTAAGTAGCAGAATGTAGTCCAGAGAATGGAATGCGTTGTGTTGTAGTTTACAGCTTGGCTGCGATATTTGCACCTTTCGGTCCAACACATCCGACTTCAGCAAGCATTTTTTGAGTACCGGGTTAGCATTCCCTCTTCGATCCCTTCTCCTTAGCCAGTCTGTCCTGCTGCAGCCTGTTATCCAGGATCACCGCGTGGAGGTGTAGAAGGGTCTTGGCAGCTATGGTTCGCTGGCCCTGACGCTAGCAGTCAGCTATGGGTTGCTGACCACTGCAGCTCATGTGCTGCTCAGCATCTTGATCCCCAATTCGGATTCGAACCATAGACCTCCTTGCTGCAAAGAAAGATGAGATAGAGTACTAGGCTAACACTAGCCGTAGCTCATGTCTTTTATAGCAGCAAGTCGCATCCGTCACCTGGAGGTCAGTGGTTCGAATCCAGATTGTCTATTATTTGACTTTCTTTTCTGTTGTCTGGTGTATATAATATATTATCTGAGCCTGTGAAAGTGATATCTGCAACATATAAAACTGACCAGGTGGTGGTGATAATGTATGGCTGTTTGTCTGACACCATCCCACCGGACGAACTGAAGGTGACACAGCGTCACACCAATAATCGTAAGTATCCTCCCAACCATCAAAATGGACGAGTATGCGATCTCCAAGAGTGTCAGCTACGGTAGCCACACATATCAAACTGGAATTTTTCTTGTCAACAGCCTCCAACTTCATGCCAACTCGAAAAGCTGAAGGTACAACCTGGCAGAAGATAACGTAAGAAATCATTTTTAATGTAAGCTTCAGTGGGGTGAAATTAAAATTCAGCAACTCAACAATCATCATGTAGCATGTCCTTTGCAGAACGTTGCTCTCACAACGGCCGATCTGTTATACTCTCAATCTTTAGCCAGAACTACTGCCTCTGTAGTTGTCATCTCCTCGGTCTGCCTCTGCCCTGCTTTTCCAGGCACCATACCCTCCAGTATAATTCTCTCCAGGCTATTATGGCACTTGATGTGGCCAAAATATATTATTTTTCTGGAAAAGACATTGTTTACTAACCATTTTTCCTCAATATCCAATTTTTGTAGGATATCTGCATTTTTCCTTTACGCTATCCATGGTATTTTGAGCAACATTCTGCAGCATTTTAGTTTAAAAGATTCAATCCTTTTCTTAAGTGTTTGTTTGGTGGTCCATGCTTCATATCCGTACTTTGCCACCGGGAAGATGCAGGTCAGCAGAATTTATATGTTCATCATTTTATTAGTTCTACCATAAGTTTATAATTTTATTCAACTTCTGCATTGCCATAGCCATTCTCTGTTTGACTTCCTGCAGGCAATCTTCATTATTGCTTATAATTGAGCCGAGGTACTCAAAATTTGTGATTTTCTCAATTTCCTGTTGATCTAGAATAACCAAGTTTGGTCTTTGTCTTGTCTATGCTCATTATTTTGGTTTTGCTTATATTCAGGTATATATTTTTAACTCAACAATACAAGTACACAGTGGCAGTAATTTTTCTAAAGAAACTTGTTCTATAAACTTTCCAATCTGTAAAGGACAAAACACATCAATTTGTGAAGCATTTATTTCCAACACAAACCAAGCTAGAGCTGCAGACCTTGATAAACTGTTTTTCTATTACCTGAACTGACTTTGGCCTGACGATAAGCCTCCAGAAGACAAATATGATGGGTCAGGGCATGAGTGCTGCACTAGTTGCTATCATCAACGATTTCGTTTTGTTGGCAGTGCAGAAATTCACATATCTGGAGTCTACCATCAGTGACACCCTCTCCCTGGACCCAGAAATAAATGGTCCCATTGGCAAAGCTGCAACTGTCATTGCCTGCAGCACATTGTGTGCCTGGGGAAACCCTAAACTCAAAATAAAGACCAAGGCTGTAGTCTACAATGTCTGCGTCACCAGTGTACTTCTCTACAACAGCGAGACTTGGATAACCTAGGCACACAAGGAAAGGCAGCTCAACACCATTCATCTATGATGCTAGCGTTGCATCCTCTGTGTCACTCGGAAGGATAGAATGATGAATGCTGAGGTGCTGACCAGTATACAATACTCATGCAGAACATTGGCTATGTTCGGCACATGGACAATGGGCGTATTCCCAAAGATATTCTCTATGGCCAACTGGCGGATGGCAAGCATCAAATGGAAGTTTCCTGCGACTCCATCTCAAATTGGGCGAAGGTAGACTATTACAACACACAAAGGAGAAAAGGAAACAAGGGAAAGGACACACAAAAATCACCTGACGAACGTATCATTACCTAGTAATGACTGAAGAAGACTTTTCTATTCCCAACACAATGATTTTCTAGATTGATACAATTATAAATAAGAAGAAACCAGATTCAGGTATATTTTTTAATGACAACTGAATTGTTTGAGCTGTTTCAATGGTGTTTCTGTGTCACATATTTTTAATGGAATAGCTTTGTCACACATTTTTTATGGAACAGCTGTGTGACACACACACATTATCTGAGAAGTGACATGTAAGAACCAAACTTACAGGAGATGGCTGGTTAAGGAACAGATGCTTCGGGGCAGCCACAGCTCTAGTTTGCTTCAGATAGCTCGTCCAGTTGAACTCTCCGATCGAGATATCTGAGAGGTAGAGACAAAGAGAAAACAAATATTTATATTAGGGGTTTCAAATAAGCCGCCGTCAAGCATTTTGAATATGGCCGACCAAGCTTTATCATATGGCTGGCAAACTTAATTACATGGTCGAGCAAACGTCATTAAGTGGCCACAAATCTTTATCAAATGGTCAGCCAAACTTGATCATCTGACTCGCCAATCTTTAATCGCTGGCCCAACAAACCTTACCATAGCGTGACAAGTATTTTTATTTAGCCAGCCAAACCTTATCCTGCAAACCACCACACCTTATCGTGTAGACCACCAAGGCTTATCTTGTGGACCACTAAGCCTTATCTTATAACCCACAACACCTTATAATGGGATGGGGCCCACCAAACTTTATCACATGATCCACCCAACCATATTATATGTCTCATCAAGCCTTTTCATTTAACCCACCAAAGCTTATCATGTGGCCTACCTGTCGAAGACAGATGTATCGGACTGAAAGGTGCAAATATCGTAGTCAGGCTGTAAACTAGCGACACAACGCATTCCATTCTCCGGACTACATCCTGCTACTTGCAAAGCCCTGTTCAGGGCTTGGTAGCAGGAGATTGAGAACGAACATAGAAGAAGAAGAAGAATGCGGCCTACATTAGCAACACTGCAAAGTGGAAAGAGCCACAATAACAATTTCAGAAGATTGTCAAAACAATTGTCTTAAAATTGACCACAAAAAAAACGTGTCTTACTGGGGTCCTTAATTAAAGCAGAACTTGACTAAAAAGTTTTCTTTTGCTTGGCAAAAAATTGTCTTAAAGCCCTTAGGATATCTAATTTGTCTCCAGAAGGTACTTGTTCACACAAATTGACTTAATTTAGCCCAATGTCCATTATGATTGTTCTAATGTAGCTATTAGGCCATACAAATTGTCTTCATGCAGGACTTGGGTCATACAATTATCGGTACTTGTGCGTTAATTCACCCACAGATTTTATAGGTCAAATTTAGTAGAATGTAGCCACACGAAGCACCATACTTTTCAACACACAGACACATGATAGATTCCTACACGTGTGAGTTTCTGTGGCGACATCGGAATAAAGTCCGTCAGTTAGACCCGTTCGACAATATTCTGCAGGACATGACAGAACTTTGGCCTCCTCTTTAAATTGTGCAGCTACGAACGAACAACATGTGAATGTCCTGATATGTGCATAGCTTCAGCGATCCTTGGTAATCTGTTCCCATCACGGCCCTTTTCAGGACCCACAAATCAGCATCAAGGTCCTTTTTAGGGCCCACAAAAAAAACAACAAAACTGCACCCAACAAAACTGCACCCTGATAGCTAGACACGTATAATTATTTTTGTACGGAAACCCGCGAGGTCATTGAATGGCATAAAATTTCAGAGTGGGTGAATTAACGCACAAGAACCCAATTATCTTAATGCCACTCTTAGACCATAAAAATTGTCTGAACGCTACCATTGGTTTAACAAAATTGTCTTAATGCAGCGCTTTGCTCCATTAAATTTGTCTTACTTCCCTTGGTCTAGCAACTTGAATACATGTGGCTCTCAATGAGTTCGATTGCCTTGATCTACACACATAAACACAATGATAGTACCACAACAATGATAGTACTTCTTTGAAATTATACAGTAAAATAGCACAATTTCTAACTAAAAAATTTACATGAAATGCATTTATAAAATTCATATGAAACATTTGAAAATTATTACAAGAATTTCGAACAAACTTGACCTGACCCCTACTTACTTTTCGGTGGTTGCAAAATCTTGCCATTCTTCTCTGCCCAGCCCACCGGAAATATGAAGGGAGAATCAGCATTTACCCAGAAGTCATAGCACTCAGAATATCCATCAAAATGAAGCCTCAGCCTAAATGGAGTGAAAATGGAAGTGACTTGAACATTCATGCGACTGTGGGCTGGGAAGAACTTTCATTTGAAATCCTCAAAATTATACATAATTTTAAAAACTCATCTTCTTTCGTTTCCATTTACCTTTAGCATGCTACATTTTTTGGGTGAAAATTTTTGCAACTTCATATTTCACTATGATAGTTGACTTTCAAATCTTTTAAGTTTTCTGTTTGTTGGTCAATAAATATGATTTTCTTGTATGTAAAGACACAATTGAATAAAGAACTTGTTGGTGTTATTGTTTTTGTTGTGTGTTTGTTAGTTTCTGAGATACAAAAAGATGAAGGTGAAAATTTATTGAAAAACACAAAAATTTGGACTCGACCGCTAGGCGGACACGGAAAAATCGTATAGCGCAGATCGCACGTATGCGACTTAATAGCCACGTCCGTTCTAATCAAATTAACCTTACGCACTCCACATTATTTTTGAAAAAAATTTGACCTAATTAATTTTCTTAATTAGTCACTGTGGTAGTCGTCTTTCAAAATTTGTAACTTTTATGTTTGTTTGTCAATAAATATGATTTTCTGGTGTGTAGATACACAATAGCATAACGAACATGTGGGTGTTATTGATTTTGTTGTATGTTTGTTAGTTTTTGAGATTTAAAAAGATGAAGTTGAAAATTTATGAAAATCTCGGGAAAAATTTGGACTCGACCACTAGGCCTAGTCGCTTCGATAGAAAACCATGGAAACCACAACAACGTATCGATACTGTGTTTACAATATCGCCACAACTGTTAGTTTCCAATTCAAACGTAGTTCTTTCATTTAAACAAACAAAATAAACAGATCTACGCGATAAAAATCTTTCTCAACAACCTACTTCCCCTTTCGCAAAAAGTCGGCTTGCTCCAAGCGGCGTATACAAAATTAAAACTGTTCAAAAGCCATTTGTAATCGAACACACGATACTTTAACCGGCAAAATATCGTGTATATATGGAGGGCGTAGTCAGCAGTAAAAAATGGCTGTCAGGAGTGACTCCGTTCAAAAAAAAATTTTTTTTTTCCGCACACCGTTTTTGCAGGACGAGCTGGTTCAAAGAGAACGGACAAGGGCGTGCTACAGGTTAAAAACGTATGGCTACGTATAAATAGTCTGAACAATAATGCTCTTTAAATTGTAGAGAGTTTCAACTTCAGTAATTTACGGCTAGATACCAACAATGGTGGCGATTCTGAAATTAGATTTAGGCGTTTGGAAACGATTTCTTCTGTTTTTCACTTGGATTTGAAGATTCACCCATTGTTGAAAATAAGGGAGTCAAGTTTCTGCAACAGATTTTTCTGAGGTAGATCTGTTTAGATTGTTTATGTAGATACAATAATTACGTTTATATTTGAATGGGACAGATACGGCCATTACCGTAAACACTGGTAATCCGTCGTCAAAGGTTTTAAATTTTTTTTTCAACCAAGAAACTCCGAAGAGTAGGTGAGTTTATAATTGTGCTGTTTTTCTAAATTTTCACCTTCATCTTCTTGTATCTCAGAAACTAGCACACACACACACAACAAAAACAATAACACCAGTAAATTCTTTATTTCTCTACTCACAAACAAATCATATCAATAGATCATCAAATAAAAAGGTTACAGTCTCTTAATGTCTACAAGTCACTGAAACCATTGTTAAAAACATGACGTGCTGAAAAATAATGGTGCGGTGGGAAAAATTGGGTCAATTTTATTTGTAGAAGAATTTATTGGTGTTATTGAGTTACTACAGAGTGACTACCTGTATCCTTGCACCTCAGCTACACTCAGGACACAGAAGAGTGATTGATGCTTGGGGTCGATGCCTTCCAACCTCATGCCAAGACGGAACCCATTGCGAAAGCCAGGGAACGTCTGAAGGATGGGAAATAGTAATAATTTAACAAAATAAAAATTAACTCCATATGACAGACATCTGACAAAACATGTCCTTCAATTACTCATGAACACACAACGATGAGAGTAGTACAGGTATAACGAATACGGATGAAGTCTAGCAGTGCCAGTGGTTTGTTATCACCATGGTTACTGGAGGATCTTGATTTTGAGAATGACGTATGGCTTTGTTTCACAAACAACAAAATTAATTAAAGAAAGTGCAAAAATATAACTATATATTCATGCAAACACAACAAAAATTAATATAAAGATTAGACAAAATGATGACTTAACCTTTATGTGGCTAGCATCGATCAAAATCGACTGACGTCCCGAAAATCGCAGCATGAATGACGGTGGTACCAGACTTACAATATCATTGCATAGCAACGACCGTTCTAATCAAATATAATCGAAGGGCTATGTAGAAATAGTCTAAACAATACTGCTCTTTTGATTGCAGAGAGTTAAAATTTGCGTCATGTACAGTTAGAAACAAACAATGACGATTTTGATATTTGTTTTAAACTTTTGGAAACGATTTCTTATGCTTTTCGCTTGTATTTGAAGATTCGCCCATTTTTGAGAATAGGGAAGTTAAGTTTCTGCAACAAATTTTTCTGAGGTAAATCTATTTAGTTTCTTGATGTAGATACAATAATTATGATTATAGTCGAAAGTGACAGATATGGCCATTTTGGGGAATTAAGGTAAACATCGTTAGTCCATTTTCTTTAATTTTGTTTTTTCTTCCAACCAAGGGAAAGCCAAATCAATCCCAGCCTCATTAGATAAGAATTGTGGAAGAGAAAGCCAGATCAATCAGAGCCTAAGAATTGTGGAAGAGAAATCCAGATCAATAAAAGCCTTAGAATTGTGAAAGAGGAAGCCAGATCAATAAAAGCCTAAGAATTGTGGAAGAGAAAGCCAGATCAATAAAAGCCTAAGAATTGTGAAAGAGAAAGCCAGATCAATAAAAGCCTAAGAATTGTGAAAGAGAAAGCCAGATCAATCAGTTAATTAGTTAAGAATTATAGAAGAAAAACCCATATCAATCAAAGCCTCTCTTTAGGTAAAAATTGTGGAAGAAAATACCACATCAATCAAAGCCATTTTAGGTAAAAATTGTGAGAGAAAAAAGCCAGATCAATCAAGAGCTCGTTAGCTAAGAATTAGTGACGGGTAATATTTGCAGCATTATGTTCCATTGGTAACAGAAAGAAGTCAGTGATTGCAAGCACAATATCCACCCTATTCAAAGATAATAGCAGGAGGAATTTAATGAAAATAGTGAGTCAAAAAATAGACACAAGAATACCTCCTTGAAAAGTCTCTTAGGAGCACCAACTGCTTTGGTTTCTGCCAGATAAGAGTCCCAATCAAAGTTCAGCAACTTCTTCTCAGACACTGTGCCTGAAACAAGAAAAAGTTGAACTGTCTGTGAACTTCGCATTGACAAAGAGCAAGAATGATGTCTGGAAGCCTACACTTCAAAATTATCTTCATCTTTATCAAAACTTTCAGCTCGCTGTGGAGCAAGATCTTCAAGAAACACATGGCAATTCATTCTCTGTCCTGAGCAATTGACTTGCCCTTTGCGGCATATGGTTTCTACAGGCACCAGTCATCAACTCTATTTGCTGTAAAAACGTGCGCCTTTTTTCACCCTTCGTCCTGAAAAGGAATTTGTGACTTGCCGTAATTTACAGAGAGGCTGAGATATCTGTGCCTTTCGGTCCAACACATCCTATTTCAGCACTGCAATTTTGCAAATGGGTGCAAACCCTCTTTGATCCCTAATCTTTTAGCCAGGCTGCATGGTTGCAGTCTGTTTCCAGGACCACCACTTGGAGGAAGAATATGGTCTTGGTCAGTTATGGGTGACTGACCCTCATGCAAGCAGCCGCTATGTCGCTGATTGATCTCAGCTCATTCACTATCTTCTGGCTTAAAATGCTCCTCTTTCCTTATAGTTGGGGTATCTAGTGCTACACACACTCTCCTTAATTGTCTTTAACAACATGCCTGGCAAGTTAGATATTATTCCTCCCAATGGGGACGGCGTGGCCTAGTGGCACGGCTCACAATCCGAAGGTGCTGGGTTCGATCCCCATCGCAGCACCGGCCGTTACCCCGGGGAAGCAAAACCCTTAGAAAATCCAGGAGGAAGCAGACCCTTACATAAAAATGTATGCTGAAGTCGGATGCACTGGGCCGACAGGCGCAAAATAAAAACCACAGTGCAACGCACACCGCCTTGGGGATTAGAGAAATAAGGCGAAAGCACACAAAAAAAACACATTCCTCCCAATTCACATAGGAGTGTCTATCTTGCCAGAACCCAATGCCAGCTACTCACCAACAAACTGTTGGAGCATGATTTTGTTTTATCACATTACTTATTACCTATCATTATCATCATGTAGCCTGTCCATTGTAGAACGTTGCTCTCATCACAGCTAGCCGATATGAATCTCGGTCTGCAGTCAATGTTCCCACCTGCTCCATGTTGATATTTAGAGTATCCTTGATATCTTGTAACCACCTTCGCCTTGATCGACCCCTGCGTCACCTTCCAGGTACCATGCCCTCCATGACCGTTCTTCTCCATCCGTTATGAGGTTTGACATGGCGGAAAAAAATTCAATTTCTGCAACATAACATTGTTTATGAGCCAGTTTTCTTCAACATTCAGGTCTTCTATGATGGTTTTATTTGTCACTTTCTTTATCCAAGGAATTTTTAGGATTCTTCTGGAACATTTTATTTAGAACGCTCCAATTTTCTACATTGCTGTTTGTGTCATGGTCCATGTTTTGCACCCGTACATTGCCACATTGAATATGCATGTTCTCAGGATCTTCAGTTTCAGTTGCTTGTTAATATTATGCCATAAATTGTGCACGTTGTTCAGCTTATGCATCGCCATGGCCAAACGTCTTCTAATTTCTTTTAAGCAATCTCCGTCGTTGGATAACATAGAGCCAAGGTATTAAAAAAGTGTGACGTTTTCAATTTCTTCATTATTAATAGCAACCTAGGGTTGCAGTCCTGTTTTGTCAGTGGACATTATCTTACGTTTTCTTAATGTTCAGAAAAAGATTCTGAGCTTCACTGTTCTGAACGGACATGAGCAGTCGTTGCAGGCCCCTGGCGCTGTTTGAAAGCATGACATCTGTATATCTTAGCTCTGGGAATCTCCTTCCCCCCTATTGTGAATGGATCAAAATTCCCATTGCTGTCATCTGTTTTTACCTTTTGCATAATGTTTTCTGAGTAGATGTTAAATAAATAAGGTGAAAGTATGCAGCCTTATCTGACTCCCTTGTGAATCTCAAACCAATTTGTTGTACCTTCATTGGTTCTAACTGCAGCTTGTTGTCCACTATAGAGTGTTTATATTAGATGTATCAGGTGTGTTGCAAAACCCATGTTATTCATTATTTGTCACAGCTGCTGACGATGTACACAGTCGAAAGCTTAGAGGTTTATTTTGTACTCTCTACACTTCTCAAAGATGTGTCTCATACTGAAGACATGATCTCATGTGCCTCTGCCTGGTCTGAATCCTGCCTACGTTTCGTGTATTTCATACGCTAACTTTTTTCCCAGTCTCTTCATGATTATACGTAATAAGATCTTGCTGGCTTGGCTTATCAGGGCAATAGTGTGATAGTTGGTGCATAATTTTAGATTTCTATTATTTGGTAAGAGCATATATTCTCCATGCTGTGGGCCATTCTGAACTGCTCCAGATCTTCATACATAATGAGTGGTACATGCGAATGCAAACATCTCCCCCTGCCTGTATTACTTCAATTGGTGTATCCTCATATCCTGATGACTTCCCTTTTTTCGGTGACTTTATTGCCGCATGAACCAACCTCATCCAATGTGGGTTCTGGCTCTCTCCCTTCATCATTTGTTATCGTCTTTATTCTTTGTGATGTCTTCATACGTCTTGCTACAGTACTCTTTCCGTCTTTCAAGTATATCTTTGCTCTCTGTCATAACATTTTTGTTGATTGCTTGTAGTGAAGATTTGAATTGTCTCGTCGGTGTTCTAATTTCCCTGAATAATTCTCTTTCCTTCCCTATATTACCTACACACACAACAATTGTTTATGTGTTGTTACATCTGTCTTATCACATCCTATAAATCGTCTACACATACAGAGATTATTTATACACTGTTCTGTCTGTGCTATAACTTCAACACACTTACTCACAAATTGTTTATGTCTTACCACATCTCATCTGAAAAATAAATTGTATATGTCTGGTTAAATCTGTCTTACATCCTTTCACCATTTATTATCTGGTCCAATCTATTTCAGAAATGACGTGCCATGTCTGACACTTTCATGGAACATCCTGTTATGACTGAATTTAAACAGCTCGTTTTAGATCATGTCGGGTTTTGTGTGATTTGTTAGTTGTTTTCGTAGTTTTTTTTTACCCCTGATGAAAAGTGGTAACGTGGATCAAGATGTTGAGCAGCACATGAGCTGCAGTGGTCAGCGACCCATAGCTGACTGCTAGCGTCAGGGCCAGCGAACCAGAGCTGCCAAGACCCTTCTACACCTCCACGCGGTGATCCTGGATAACAGGCTGCAGCAGGGTAGACTGGCTAAGAAGAAGGGATCAAAGAGGGAATGCTAGCCCGGTACTAAAAAAATACTTGTTGAAGTCGGATGTGTTGGACCGAAAGGTGCAAATATCGCAGTCAAGCTGTAAACTACAACACAATGCATTTCGTTCTCTGGACTTCCTTCTGCTACTTAAGCCCTTTCAGGGTTTAGTAGCGGGAGATTGAGAATAAACGAAACTAAGCCAAGCCAAAAGCCGTAATGTAGGTATCGTTTTGTTTTTGTCCTGGTGCAGTAACTGAGCTCTAACAAATGCTGTCAGGGATGAAGATAACTCTTCATGTACTAAACCACAGTCTATGTGAGGTGAAGTGGCCAGTTCCCTTCCTTGCTGTTTTTACCTTCCCTAACTCATACGTCAGGTACCCTTTTACAGCTGGGTTGACTGGAGGATTGGTCACAACAGGCATGAACCACGGCCCCGATTCGTTTCTGTCCATCTGTGAGCTCGAACCCCTGTAATCCCAGTAAAAAATCTCACTGTCGACTAGGCTACACTCCTAAATATCGCATCCGTGCATCCCCTGCTTTCCTGGAATCCTGATTGTGAAGCACTGGATCTACAATAGCTTGTACTCGCTGTTAAAGGACCCATGTGAAAATGTTTCCGACGTGGCTTAGGTGGGATATGCCCCCACAAGAGCTGCAATCGTGACAAGCTTTTATGGTACCTGCCGATATGTTATCTACACCTGGGGCCTTGTAGTTAGGACTTCTTCTAACTGCCTCTCTGACGTCTTGCTCGAGTATTAATCTGTTGTCACGTGCAATATATTTTGGGGTTTGTACTAATGAATGATGTTGCAAATTCTATACTGTCATCTGATTGTGCACTTAGGACAAGTAAGCCTGTGAAATACTGCTCCAATCTGTCTCTTATCCTCTCAGGTTCAGAGTGGTTGCCCCTCTTTGTCATTGACTACTGTATAATGACTGTATTGTTCATCTCTCAACCGCAAAGCACAAACTTTTGTGTACAAACCTCTGGGAGATGTTGAACATAGCTCACTCAGTACCTCCCCATACTTCTGCCAAGTACTTTCTCTCCCCTGGTGTACAATTACCATGGCTTTACGTCTAATAGCTGTCCATCGTTGTCGATGAGGACCGCCGACATCATCCTTGTCACAGATTTCCCTGTTGGGTGTGGGTGCGTGTGTGCTGAACAGGCCAATGCGGGCACGAAAACATCTGCTACATATCGGGCACACGAGGTTTGTAGAAGGGGATGGTGTTCCCGCTCCTCGGGATTTCCGCGTCTCGCGTCTGCTCTGGGCTATCACAACACGGTTGTCTTCACAGGCAGCTACACCCGATTTGACTGCGCTTCTCCAGTCAGATCTGTTTTGCGCAAGACATTCCCAGGTGTCGATGTCTATCTGGCAACTTTTCAGTGTGTCCTTCAGACCGTCTTTAAAACGTTTCTTTGGGCGCCCTCTCTCGCGCCATCCCTATCTCAGTTCGCTGTAGAGAAGCTTTTTTGGGAGCCGCTCGTCTGACATACGGATGAGGTGTCCGGCCCATCCTAGTTGTGCTTTCTCTAGCAGTGCATGTATGCTGGGCATGTTAGCATTCAAGAGTACCTCGATGTCAGTGACACGATCTTGCCATTGGATGTGGAATATTCGCCTCAGGCAACCTGTTTGGAAGTGGTTTAACCTCCTTGCATGTCCAGAGTATACAGTCCAGCTTTCGCAAGCGTATAGTAGGGTTGGAATGATAGTTGCACGGTAGACTTCGAGTTTGGTCTTGACGCTGATGTCATGACGTGCCCAGACCACCGAGCGCATTCTACCAAAGGCTGTGCTGGCCTTTGCTATTCTGCTTGCCACCTTATCGTCTAGGCTGACAGATCTCGACAGCGTGCTGCCCAGATATGTGAATTTGTCTACGGCATTCAGCGTTTGCCCGCTGACTGTAGTCTCTGGTTTTGTGTACGGCATGCCTGGTGCTGGTTGGTACATGACCTGTTTTTTTGGCATTTATGGTCAGGCCAAAATTTTTGCATGCGGCAGAGAACTGGTCCATTCCAACCTGCATGTTCAGTTCTGAGTTGCTCATTAGAGCGCAGTCGTCAGCAAATACAAGTTCCCTGATTATGTCGCCAGCCACTTTGGTTTTGGCCTTCATTCTTCTGGGATTGAGTAATTTGCCATCTGTGCGGTACTTTATGGGTATTCCAAGCTCCAGTGATCAGAAGGCGTCTGTCATCGTGGCCGCGAACATCATGCTGAACAAAGTCGGGGCGAGTACACATCCTTCTTTTAGAGATTGCACCGCTGTACAGTACACGAGCACACATGCCTTTGTGTAGCTGTTTCACCAGTTATGAACTTGTTAGGGCAGCCAAACTTAGACATTATCATCCACAACCCTCCTCTGTTTACTGTATCTAGCCTCCTTATAAGTGGCATAGTCTTCAGCTGTCTGAGATCGCTGCAATTTATTAACAGACATTTTCTTGTCTTTGCCACCTTCATACTTCAATTCCACCATATCGTCTTTTTCTTTCTAATCTTACATACCCAGCACACACCTACTTACACAAATTGTTTACGACTAGTTCAGTCTGTCACACAACTCTCCAACACACACAAAATTACACACAAATTGTTCATGTATGGTTCTGCCTTTCTTACCACATAAATTAGGCTGATCCTGAGATAAAGTTTTCATCTCCCCAGACATGATCAATTTCTTTTTCTTTTTCTTCATCCCCATCATCATCCTTGACATCATCACCTGTTTGCGGTGTAGTTTTTTTCTGTAAACAATTACAAGAATTCAGACTCTTTCAAAATTGGCAACCAAACAAAAGTTGTCAAAGATATGAAATTATAATGATTTACAGTATGGAATAGATAAGTGACATGATATACAAGATGGCAGTAAAATTGTAACAAGCAATGAGAACAAAACTAAAGTTGAGAGGCAACTTGTGAGAATGATGATCAAGATGGAAATTATTCATGGATAGTGTAATACATATTATCATCAAAGCCTACTGTTCCTTTCGGGGCATAAACCATTGACAACTCTCCTGTAGCAAGTTCAGTCTTCAGCTGTCCTTCTGTCTCTCTCTAGTTGAGGTCCAGGGACTGAAGTTCATTTTCAGTCACTTCTCCGGGTGTCTCTTTGTCTACCTCTTTTCCTGTGGATTTCATGTCATGGCCTGTCTGGAAACATTTGATGGTGATTTACATAGTGTGTGTCCTATCCAACCCCAATTCCTACATTTGATCTGTTGCCCACTGATTGCTGTTGGCTCCTTTCCCCTAGGTCTTCATTCCTCACCATTTCTTGCCAGCCTATACTCATCTTCCACCGCAGACTATTGATGAACGAATGGAGTTTCCTCTGTGTTGCTATTGTCATTCTCCAAGTTCTTGCTTCATACAGGAGTATGGATTCAAGATGCTGAGCAGCACATGAGCTGCAGTGGTCAGCGACCCATACCTGACTGCTAGCGGCAGGGCCAGCGAACCAGAGCTGTCAAGACCCTTCTACACCTCCACGCGGTAATCCTGGATAACAGGCTGCAGCAGGGCAGACTGGCTAAGGAGAAGGGATTGAAGAGGGAATGCTAACCTGGTACTCAAAAAATGATTGTTGAAGCCGGATGTGTTGGACCGAAAGGTGCAAATATCACAGTCAAGCTGTAAACTACGACACAAGGCATTCCGTTCTCTGGACTACATTCTGCTACTTAAGCCCCTACAGGGTTTGGTAGTGGAAGATTGAGAACGAACGAAGCCAAGCCAGACAAGAGTACTGACTTGACATTGGAATTAAACAATATTATTAGTCTTTCTCAGAGTTTCCAATTATTATTCATGAACATGATTGTTGTTGTTGCCCTTCCAGTTCTAGGTCCTACATCTGCCTGTGTGCCCTAAAGTATCAATGGTGTTGCCAAAATATGTGAATGTGTCAACCTCTTCCAGTGCCTCACCTACAGGCATGACTGGCTCTTTGCTTCCAGTGCCTCACCTCCAAGCCTGTCTGGCTCTTTGCTTCCAGTGCCTCACCTCCAGGCATGGCTGGCTCTTTGCTTCCAGTGCCTCACCTCCAAGCCTGTCTGGCTCTTTGCTTCCAGTGCCTCACCTCCAAGCCTGTCTGGCTCTTTGCTTCCAGTGCCTCACCTCCAAGCATGACTGGCTCTTTGCTTCTTGTGCCTCACCTCCAAGCCTGTCTGGCTCTTTGCTTCCAGTGCCTCACCTCCAAGCCTGTCTGGCTCTTTGCTTCCAGTGCCTCACCTACAGGCATGACTGGCTCTTTGCTTCTAGTGCCTCACCTCCAAGCATGACTGGCTCTTTGCTTCCAGTGCCTCACCTCCAGGCATGACTGGCTCTTTGTTGATAAGTTTAAGTGACTATTGACTCTGGTGTGTCCTGTTTGAAACTGAAAGATGTGAGATTTTGTTCTCTTCTGTGTAGTCTATATATGTACCTTTCATTTTTTTAAAATGAAATTTGGCAAAAAACACTACGACCCAATGTCCTCATCGTCCACCTGTTCTGCGAGATTTCTCTGGTATTATTTCTAAAGGTAAACCTGTAATAAATAACAACATGCTAAAAGATTTATCTTCTTCTTTGGCATTTATCCTGACAATGACGTTGTGTCCCAGTTTATAAATAGGCTGTTGACACATTCGGTTTCAGCACAGGATTTTTTTACAAGCGGGTTTGCAATCCCTCTTCTCTTAGCCAGACTAGAGGACTACACGAGTGCAGCCTACTTCCAGGGTTGCCAATTGGAGATGAAATAGGGTTTTTGTCAGTTATGGCTCGCTGAAGCTGAAAACTGCAGCCAACTATGAGTCACTGGCTGCTGTCAGCTCATTTACTGCTGCGTCTTTGGCCCTAACAGATATTTGATGACTGGGAAAGACAGGCAGAGCAAAATGCATGTGCTGGGGGAGACATGTAGAGAGATAAGTGGGCAGACTGATAAGTGGACAGAATGATTACAAAGCTGAGAGAAATAAATGGTGAGAGTGATACACAAGTTAGAAGACATAAGTGATCCACAAGTTGAAAAAGATCAGAAATATACACAAGTTGGAAGAGATAAGTGATTCACAAGTTGGAAAAGATAAGTGATACACAAATTGGAAGAGATACGTGATTCACAAGTTGGAAAAGATAAGTGATACACAAGTTGGAAGAGATAAGTGATACACAAGTTGGAAGAGATATGTGATTCACAAGTTTGAAAAGATAAGTGATACACAAGTTGGGAGAGATAAGTGATACACAAGTTTGAAAAGATAAGTGATACATAAGTTGGAAGAGATATGTGATATACAAGTTGGAAAAGATATGTGGACAACGTGAAACAAGCTGAAAGTAATTTATTTGGATTATAGTGAGAAAGATATACGTTGGTCATCAACCTATCTCTCGTCTCAAGCTACCTTGGACCAGTGGCAAGACAACCAGTTGAGATGACTGGAGTTAACTCAGGATGCAGACAATCTTGAGCCAAGGGGTCGTTTGAAATGTGTGAGATTCGATCACCCGCCATTTATGCTCATTGCTTTGAGAGGAGAGTGCCTTACCTCTCAACTACAACGACCCCCAACAAAATGATACACAAGTGGGAAGAAATAAGTGGGCAGACTGAAACTCATACAGAGAGAGAGAGAGAGAGAAAGAGATAAATGGTGAGAGCAGCACACATGATTAATTTTATCACTCTGAGTGAAGCATAAGGCCACCATTACAGCTAGTCCTTTACAGGAAGCCTGTACCCTGCCACAGGGCATGTGTAGTAGTTGTTTCATAGCAATGATTTCACTTTAGGTTGCTAGCCCCATGCAGGACCTTCTTAGTCCTCTATTACGACATGCTTGGAAGGTTACAATGTCCTATTCATTTCAACCCAACTACCACTTGGAGCGTGTAGCCTAGTCGACAGTGAGCTGGCTTGCTAAGACTGGGATTAAACCACTCCAGGGTTCGAAATCTAGAAATCTGGGCGTGGTTCATTCCTGGTGCAACCACTCCTCCAGTCAACCCAGCTGTAAATGGGTACCTGACATATGAGTTGGGGAAAGTATAAACAGCAAGAAAGGGAACTGGCCACCCCACTTCACACAAGCTACAGCTTAGTCCATGAAGAGTTATCTTCATCCCCGACGGCAACTGTTGCCATGGGTGCCACCTTTACCACTTCGATGGACATACAAGATGGAGATAATTTAACTGATTGATAAAGATGTGAGAGAGAAGTGGCAGAAGTAATATGCTACTGCTGGTGTGGTGAGAGCTAATGGGTAGCTATGAATACTGTCTTCAGTAAACGATTCACTGATGACATACTTTCCTGCACAGTTCTGGGAACAGAATCTCCCTGATGTTTTGAAGTTACTCTTGTATCCATAGCGACCACAGTATACACAGCAACAGATTGGATCTCCTTCATGCTCTGAGAGTTCTGAGGGGTCGCTCACTTAGAAAAGTTTTAATAAAATATGGAAACAATTATTTTACTTCAAGTTACGTTGCAATGGCTACAAGAGTGTGTGCTAATTAAATTCAAATTATACCATAAAATATTGCTCTTAAAATACATACACAGTAACAGAGCATGTTCATAGTCAGCATGTATGGAGAGACAGAACATGTGAGAGAGATATATTGTGACCTATTAATTCGAACATCTTCAATTATAACTAGAACCCTTGCATATAATGTTCAGTTCGCTCTTATGAACATTTGTGACCAGTTGGTTCATTTCAAAATTGACTGTGTGCCAGGTTTTCTTTCAGTTTGACTTAGAAAGTCGTACATAACACAGCTTTTTGAAATTGCTCATGTGAACTGTTACTTTTGTGTTTATAATATTTGCTACAGCTGAGAGGTATACATGATTGCCTCTTATTTTTTTAAAAGAACTTGAAATGGTGGGGGTTTTTCAATCCCATAAGTTTCAAGTGTCCCCTAGTCTCAAGGGAAATGAAACCAGCGTCCAGCCATTTTGGAGATTGACAAAAAACTTGAGGATCCTGCATAAACTCTGGTCATGTAAAAGAACCCTTGCCAGTTGGAAAGCGATAAGAGTAGACTATTTCTCGCTCCCAAGGCAAAATTCTAAAAAGTAATGAAATTCCTACCGAATACACAATCTACCATCCCCCAGATCTAGTAAGCAGCAGGAAAGAAAAATTACAAAATACATTACGTACTAACAGATAGTTTTCAGCTACCTGATAGCTGGCATAACCTGACTGTTTAAATACCAGGACTGCAAGTTAGTTAAGTATATTCATTATGGATACTGAGTGTGATGATTAAGCTAAAGGAAACGTAAGCCTCTCAACTTGAAAGAAAAAAACCAACTAATCAAACTTAGTGACCAAGGCACAAGCTAGACCAATCAAAATCAACAGATGCTACCAGGCGTATTCAAATGAAACCGAACCAAACTGCAACAAGTGAACATACGTACGATGCGCATGACGACGTCACTTCTGGTGTATGCAGCAGATTCCAACTGTCAAGTTTGTCAAATTTTATTATCCTCCGACTCATGGTTTCCTCGGCAGACTCTTGAAAACATGACGGGTGGGATACAAAATTCATCCAGAGTTGATCAGCGAGCGGTGAATCGGTTTCTAACAGTTGAAGGATGTCAACCAGTTGACATTCATCACAGAATGCAGGCAGTGTATGGTGACAAAAGCGTGTCAAAGTCAACAGTGAAGAACAGGACAACAATGTTTAAAAAACGCGAGTTAACTAAAGATATTCCGAGACCAGGTCGGGAGCATATTGTTGCGTTAACTCATGTCCTTCTTTTAACATCTGGCCTGATCTGACATTGTGTTATAATGCAATACCTCAGCCTTTCAGTCTGATACATCTGATTTCAGCACAATATTTTTAGGAACAGGTTAGCTCTCTTAGTCAGGCTGCATGGTTGCAGTCCGTTTCCAAGGCTGTCACTTTGGAGGCAGAATATAGGGTCTTGGTCAGTTTTTGGTCACTGAGCCTGATGCAAACAGCCAGGTATGAGATGCTGGCTGCTGTCAGGTACAAGTCATGGAATATTATCAGCCTATTCATTGTTGCAACTTCTGCACCATTCAGAGAAACCTAGATGCCCTTCAAAACAATTTAAAGTCCAGCCTTTAAAAGTCCGGATCTCTGCTGAATTATGACTCAGCTCTGGTTATTTCAAGCTTACAGTTGAGGTTTATTGCAATGAGCAGAAAATACTCTTTAAGATTCTACTATTTGTTGATAATGTTACAAGCCGCCCTCAGCCTCTGTCCTTCAAAAATATTACATTTGCCTTCCCCCTCAATACACAACATTGCTGCAACCAACGGATCTAGGTGTGATTGAAGCATTGAAAAGTTATCTAAGAAAGACATTTGCAAAGACTAAATTTATAGCTTTCTGGATGGCATTAAAACTGTTAGAGATGCATGGGAGGAATTTAAAGATACCAAATTGAAAGAAGTTTGGAAGAAACTGATTCCCTTTCTTACGGATGATTTTGAAGGGCGGACGATCCTGTGGATGAAATCCCTTCAAATGTTGTTGACTTGGTAAGGGAATTAGAATTGAATAATTGGAAGTCCAGCCTGAAGATTTTAGATAATTGCTTAGCTCCCATGATGAACCCCTAACAGACGAAGATCGTCTTCTGATTGATGAGCAAAGAAGCTCACTCTAGACTGATGTTTTATGTCTGTGTATGAAGGAAGATGTTATATCCCTGTGTATGAAGAAAGATGTTCTATGCCTGTGTATGAAAGAATAAATTCTATGGCTGTATATGACGGAAGAAGTTCTATGTCTGTGTATGAAGGTATAAGTTCCATGGCTGTATATGACGGAGGATGTTCTATATCTGTGTATGATGGAATAAGTTCTATAAGTTCTGTGTCTGTGTATGAAGAAAGATGTTCTATGTCTGTGTTTGAAGGAATAAATCATATGTCAAGGATAGAAGGATTTATTTCAATGTATTATGTACTTTCAGAAGCATGCACTGGTTACTGTCTGACTGTGTACGCAGAAGAAGAAGAAGAAGAAGAAGAAGCAGAAGAAGAAGAAGAAGAAGAAGCAGAAGAAGAAGAAGAAGCATGCACTGGTTACTGTCTGACTGTGTACGCAGAAGAAGAAGAAGAAGAAGAAGAAGAAGAAGAAGAAGAAGCATGCACAAACAGAACAAACATAAGAATAATTAAGTAATAACACACCTGAGCAGTCTTTCGCTATCTTGAACTTGCTGATGTTATTGGTCACAGGCTCAGTCACATGACAGTCTTGTTTGGCTTCCCCTATCTTGCTACTAGATTTAACTTCCACACTTGAGCCTCCCTCTTCAATCAGTTCAAGATCACCAAACTCATTTATTTTAAACTATTAATGAAAAAAGTAAAGCCAAGGAAAATAACACAGATACAAAAAATAGTAACTGAAAAACAATTGTTCTTCTTCTTCTTCCGGACATCAAGCTGAAAATATCTAAAGAAACCAATGGTTATTCTGAGATTGTTGGTTGCTACATAGTGGTAATGGCCATATGGGCTTTCCATGTTCCTCATATGTTGCGACACCTTTGTAGCAGATGCTCAGCAGCCATTTTATCAGTGCCGTATACACATTCATTCGTTATTTCCTAATAATAATAGTAATAATAATAGTTTTCCATTGCAAGCGAGATGGTGACAGCAATAGACTAGTGCTGCGAGATGTGTTCTCAAATTGGCTATAGATACCAGTACTGGCATGGGAGACTTTGTCGCACTTGTGAGGAAGCGGCTGTGGAGTTGTCGTGTGTTCTGCTCTTTTGGGCGACACATTTACCCTTGAGCCTCCACAATGGAGTTTCACTTTGCGATCTGAGCACCTGTAGTGATGCTAAAATGTCAAATGGAACAGCTTTGTGCAAGCAACTCCCAGGAGGTTACATCAATGTTGAAGCTTTTTAAAGACACTTTCAAGGAGTTTGTAGCATTTCATCTGCCCTCCTAATGACTGTCTGCTTTTTTTTTAGCTCACTGTATAACAGCTGCTGTGGATGTGCTTATCAGGCATGTGAACAACATGTCCCGTCCATATTATCTGGGCCAATCTCTTACCTGGCATATGAACAACATGTCCCGTCCATCTTATCAGGGCCAATCTCTCACCTGGCATGCGAACAACATGTCCCGTCCATCTTATCAGGGCCAATCTCTCACCTGGCATGCGAACAACATGTCCCGTCCATCTTATCTGGGCTTTTTTTTGCAGAAGCGTATGGATGCTCAACATGTTAGTCTTACTAAGAATTTCAGAGTTAGGCCCTTTGTTCTGCCCCAGAGTTTGGCTCTTTATTCTGCCCCAGAGTTAGGCCCTTTGTTCTGCCCCAGAGTTAGGTCCTTGTTCTGCCCCATAGTTAGGCCTTTGTTCTGCCCCAGAGTAAGGGCCTTTGTTCTGCCCTAGAGTTAGGCCCTTTGTTCTGCCCCAGAGTTATGCCCTTTGTTCTGCCCCAGAGTTATGTCCTTTGTTCTGCCCCACGATCCTCAGCAGATCTAGTAAAAACAATATTTCGCAGGCATGCAGCAGAGTGGTTAAAACTATAACACAATACACTTTAACCATGGTGGCGACACTGAAGCCATGTCAGCTCCAGATGTTTGCTTTCTGACTTCCAAACGTAGAGCTTGGCTTTGCAATCCTCAAAGTCGATATTCACCTCTCTAGTGAGAGTACTGCCCAGGTAGTTGAAGCTATCGACTGCTTGGAGACTTTGGTTGTGTATGGTAATGTTTGGTTCAATGTACGGTTCCCCAGGAGCATACTGGAAGAGTACCTCATTAACTTCCTATCCTTTGTTGAAAAGAAGGTATCTCCGTCTGTTGTGGCTTGAACAGAGTCTAAAGTATCTCCGTCTGTTGTGGCTTGTACAGAGTCTAAAGTATCTCCGTCTGTTGTGGCTTGAACAGAGTCTAAAGTATCTCCGTCTGTTGTGGCTTGTACAGAGTCTAAAGTATCTCCGTCTGTTGTGGCTTGAACAGAGTCTAAAGTATCTCCGTCTGTTGTGGCTTGAACAGAGTCTAAAGTATCTCCGTCTGTTGTGGCTTGAACAGAGTCTCAAGTATCTCCGTCTGTTGTGGCTTGTACAGAGTCTAAAGTATCTCCGTCTGTTGTGGCTTGTACAGAATCTAAAGTATCTCCGTCTGTTGTGGCTTGAACAGAGTCTAAAGTATCTCCGTCTGTTGTGGCTTGAACAGAGTCTAAAGTATCTCCGTCTGTTGTGGCTTGAACAGAGTCTAAAGTATCTCCGTCTGTTGTGGCTTGTACAGAGTCTAAAGTATCTCCGTCTGTTGTGGCTTGTACAGAGTCTAAAGTATCTCCGTCTGTTGTGGCTTGTACAGAGTCTAAAGTATCTCCGTCTGTTGTGGCTTGTACAGAGTCTAAAGTATCTCCGTCTGTTGTGGCTTGTACAGAGTCTAAAGTATCTCCGTCTGTTGTGGCTTGTACAGAGTCTAAAGTATCTCCGTCTGTTGTGGCTTGAACAGTCTAAAGTATCTCCGTCTGTTGTGGCTTGAACAGAGTCTAAAGTATCTCCGTCTGTTGTGGCTTGAACAGAGTCTAAAGTATCTCCATCTGTTGTGGCTTGAACAGTCTAAAGTATCTCCGTCTGTTGTGGCTTGAACAGTCTAAAGATTACTACCTGCTCACTTCTGTTGAGCTGACAATATATGCCATTTAGTTATAGACCTGTGACAGACTGTCGAGCAAATGTGGAAAGCTACCTCAATCTGATATAGATATCTTCTTCTTCTTCTTCGTACGCAGTCAGACAGTAACCATTATTTATTCGAAAAAAGCAGCCGTCATCCTGAGGCTGTCGACACTGCCATAGAGCTTGTCTAGTGTTGCCACTGGTGATGGCCACATCTGCTCTCTCTGATCCTCGTATGTCGGGCAGTTTTGCAGCAAATGCTCAGTGGTCATTTTATCGGTACCACACGGGCATTCGTCGGTGCCACCTATCTTCAATTTGTTGAATAGGTGGTACCTGAGTCTATTGTGGCCAGTGCGAAGTCTGAAGACCACGACCTGCTCCTTTCTGTTCAGCTGGTAATAGGCATCGTTTTTGGTGTAGCCAGTATGTTCGGTTTCCCATTTGGTCATGTATCTAGCTCTAATAAGCCGTTTTGACTCTTCGTATGTCATACTAGTATCAGGTTGTGGTAGTTTTGCACCTTCTTTTGCCAGTCTGTCTGCCTCCTCGTTGCCTTGGATGTTGCAGTGAGATGGAACTCTTTTTGGTGCGGCCTGCTGGCATAGTTGACAGAGTACTGCTCTTAATTCATTAAGTTCAGTATTTTTCTGGCTTTTCAGTGCTGTGACTACGGCCAGTGCATCTGTATGCAGGACTACCTGTCACCATTTCTTCCACTGCCGCCCTCAGTGTCTCTGCCTCCGCTCTGAAATTGCTTGTGTATTTTCCAGTAGCGAATGACAGTGTTATTTTTCTGCCATTTGGTAGGCTCAGGAATGCTCCTGCCCCTCCGTTCTGTGTTGTATTTGTTACGGAACCGTCAGTGTATGCATGGGTCCAGTCCATGCTTGGGTAGTTTTCCGTAATGAAACTCAGGGTAGTATCTCTTCTTTCTTTTTCAGACTGGCAGTTTTTGTTTCTAATACCTGGTATAATTTCTACCACCTCTGGAAATATATGCTGCCTCCAGGTAGGTGATATAGATATAACTTATGAAGAGACCAAAAGTTCTACCAGGCGTAGAAGTGAGAAGAATTTAGATGTAGTTTAAATTGAGAACACATTTACGCCTACAATTTGGCTTATAAAGATCATTACTTTAATTGGGCAAATGGAAAAAGGTCCAAATTAAAACAGCAATCTTGGATCAAGATGCTGAGCAGCGCATGAGCTGCAGTGGCCAGCGACCCATAGCTGACTGCTAGCGTCAGGGCCAGCGAACCAAAGCTGCCAAGACCCTTCTACACCTCCACGCGGTGATCCTGGATAACAGGCTGGCTAGGGAGAAGGGATAGAGAAGGGAATACTAACCCGGTACTAAAAAAAATGCTTGCTGAAGTCGGATGTGTTGGACCGAAAGGTGTAAATATCGCAGTCAAGCTGTAAACTACGACACAACGCATTCAAGCTGTAAACTACGACACAACGCATTCAGTTCTCTGGACTACATTCTGCTACTTAAGCCATTTCAGGGTTTGGTAACGGGAGATTGAGAACGAACGAAGCCAAGCCAAAACAGCAATCTTCTTCGTTCGTCCTGAAAAGCATGTTGTGATGCTGCATCAGTTATATAGCAATGCTGCGATATCTGCACCTTTCGGCACAACACGGCCAGTTTCAGGTTTTTTTTGGGTACAGGGTTTGCATTCCCACTAGGATTCCTATTCTCTTAGCCAGACTACACTAATGAAGCCTGTTTCCCTGGTCACCACTTGAAGGCAGAATAGGGCCTTGGTGAGGCCTTGTTTGCTGACCCTAATGCAAGCAGCCGGCTATGAGACACCGGTTGCCAGATTCTAGTGTAACCTACGAAGAGTCCAAAAGGTTTATTAGGGCCAGATACATGGCCAAATTGGAAACAGAACATACTGGCTAAAAACAAAAAATGATGCCTATTACCAGCTGAACAGAAGAGAGCAGGTCGTGGTCTTCAGACTCCGTACAGGCCACAACAACAGACTGAGGTACCACCTATTCAATAAACTGCAGATAGGTGGTACTGAAGAATGCACCTGTGGTACAGGGAAAATGACAGCTGAACATCTGCTGCAAAATTGCCCGACATACGAGGACCAGAAAAAGCACATGTGGCCATCACCAGTGGCAACGCTAGACAAGCTCTATGGCAGTGTCAACAGCCTCAGGATGACAGCTGCTTTCTTCGAACAAATTCAAGTTGACGTCTGACAGCGTACGAAGAAGAAGAAGAAGAAGTCACTGATTGCCATCAACTCATTCACTGTGTTGTATCTTCAGCCTCAAACAACAATCTAATCCAAGCTACCTCGTGAAAGTGACAAATATACACGAGTGATTTGATCAGACAAGATATTTATACATGTGGCTCAGTAGGATGAGCGTCAACAGAAAGATTGGAGACGACTCATCAAACTCACCTTCATATCTGTGCCAGGAAGTATGCCCACTCCATCAGACCACTCCAGCAAGTTGGAGTCTATGATACCTTCTGTCAGGATTGCCGCATCACCATTATCTTGTTTAGAGTGCTCACCATTTAGGGGAGGCTTCTGTCGATCTAGATCAAGAAAGAGTGGCCAAAAAATAAAACATTTTATATCTCTCTCACCCTCCAAAGATTTGTTGGTCTACATTGGCCATTCTCACCTGCCTTATCATGGAAGTACATTTGTAATAATGAAATAATATGTAAGTCTCAAGGAATCATTGAACACACATTTTTGTAGCTACAGATCAAGCTACGCTAGTAAGGTGTAAACATAATAATCTAATAAAAATGGTATTTTATTATCTTTGGAATAATTGTATTTAATTGAGTGTGTGTGTGTATATATATATATATATATATAAAAATAACACAGACAAAAATGGGGGGGTGGGTAGCATAGTCTAGTGGTTGGTGACATAGTTCACCAACCAAACTTGTACATGCTCAGATTTCTGAACCAGCAGAGCAGTTTATCTGGGTTAAAGATGCAAAAAACAGCACAAGACAATTCACTCTCTCCCTGACTTATTGTTTGTGCTATTCTGGCCAACACCTCACATTTTGATCCTTCATCCCTGACAATCGACACATCCACCCCCATCATATCTTGTCCTGATTGACAAAAATGTGACAGGCTCGCTTTAAAAAAGGGACATTTGGAACATTATGATAACATTTCAAACCCTCAATTCTGTGCAGGAATTTATAATGAAAGTCTGCACTGTTTTGGTAACAGGCGTTATTGTCTGACAAAATTCAGAGCCATAGATGGTTAACCTTTACCAAACCTTCATCGCTTCAAAGTGACAGACAAAAATGGTAAGTTTTACGGACAAAGTCGCTTCAAAGCAGATATAAACAACAGAGCTACAGTAGAAATCAGCTGAAAATACTGCTCTTTCAGTTGTATAGAGTTCCACATCTGTCCATTTCAGTTAGATTTAGAATTGCGCCATTGAAATTTGTTTTTAGACATTTGGAAATGATTTCTTCTGTTTTTCTTTTGGATTTGAAGATTCATCCATTATTGAGAATGGGGAAGTAGAGTTTTTGTAAAAAATGTTTCTGAGGTAGATCTGATAAGTTTGTTTACGTAAATATAATAATTATGTTTATAGTGAAAATTAACAGACATGGCCATCTTGTAAACATATTCCATTTTCTGTGGAATTTTATTTTTCTTCAAGCAAGGGACTACGAAGGCGAGTGAGTATATGTTTGTGCTGTTTTTCAACACTATCACCATCTTCTTCTATCTCAAAAACTAACACATAGGACTATACAACAAAAATAATAACACCAACAGGTTCTTTATTAATATATCTCTTTAAAGACAACAAAATCATATCTATAGACCAATAAATAAAAAAGTTGCATGCTCTCAAAGTCAACAACCATAGTAAAACATGACATGCTAAAAATAATGCGGCTACATGAAATAGTGTGTCAATTTTTTATGTTGTTTGGTAAAGTGGTTCATATGTAATATATGACAGATGAATGGATGTCTAAAACTAGATAAAAGTTTGACAGATAATCACATAAATGAAAAAAAATATAGGTTATGAAACAATACCTTCTTTCTTAGAGGCAGCTGCTTCCAGTTGTGAAACAGTCACAGGGAGAATAGATATGGAGCTGCAAGGGGCTGTAACTGTAGTGGAGTGAGTAGCAACAGTAGTTGGTGGCGTTGATGTGAAAGTTGTCGGGATATGTGCAGTATGTCGAGATGTTATCTCGCTGGTGGTTACTACACAGGCAGAAATTGATCCCCCAAGATTACAACCATTCTCAGGCGATGGCACTTTAGAAGCAACTTCCACAAGGCTGAGTGGAGGGCTATCATGCTTGAGAGAAGCAGCAGCCATCTTTGAAGTCTGTATGGATGAAAGCAAATGTTAAAAAGCAGACAGTATATCAGCAACAGACATAATAAGTCTGTCTGCTACATTTATCTGTTATGGTCTTTTAATTAAAATCCATATTTAGGTATCTAACAGACATAATGCATGACCATCATTCAATAGAAGTGCCTTACCATTTATATACAGCAACAAAGAAACAATGAAAAAATATTAAAGTTCCTTAAATAAATAAAAATTGGAGGGGGGGGGGGGTGTGTGTGTTGTTTGTGTGTGTGTAAGGGAGAGATGGGAGAGGAGAAGAGAGGGAGGGGGGGGGGAAGCTGCTGTGCTTTGAGCGCATGATTCACTAACCAAACTTACATATGTTCATATTCATGAATGGCAAGGTCATACCCCTATGAGATGTGAATTCATTAAATAAATGGATGCTGAAGTCGGCTGAGCTGGACCATAAGGCGCAAAACACACTATAATGCACTACATCTAAGAAAACAATATAACGAAGAAAAGAACATATTTTTTATTTAAAAAATGATATAAAGGTAGTCTCATAGAAGATGCTGCCATCAGGAATAAAGTGTTAGAGACTTCATTGTACGAGGTTTCACATTTTTTGAGGTAGGGCGACCAATACTCTACCTCATTTCAAGTTTTCCTAACCGGAAGTCAAATACCCATTTACAGTTGGGTTGACTGAAGCGTATAAATACAGGGAAGAGAAACTGGTGCCTTTGGAGTGAGAAACCAGATAATGATCCAATTTATATCATTGAATGGCTACTGGAAGAAAAAATTGTGCCCCACACACTAATATGTACAAGTTTTGTGCTCCACACACATTAACATGTACAAGTTTTGTGCTCCACACATTAACAAGTACAAGTTTTGTGCCTCACACATTAACATGTACAAGTTTTTCACATGTGGATAACTATACTGTACTTTATTCATCTTTTTCTTCATTAACCCACAAGAAAAATATAATGTCTCTATACCCCATTATTGTTGTTGTTTCGAATGCCCACAATGAGTCGGTGTACTCTTTTGTGCGCCCTGTAAAGGATGTTGTTAAATGACGGGTTGCAGTAGCTTTCCTCGCATCATGAGTGTGCTAATGAAGATAGAACGGGGTCCTACAGGCGGTTGTGCTATGCTTGGCTTCATTTGCGTGTTGCTCGCCCCTATGGGGATCACGTCGATCCCTCACCTTGTTAGCCAGGCTGCCATGAAAACAGCCTGTTTCCAGGAAGGCTCACGAGGAAGCCAATGTGACAGTCTGAGCTTTATATTTTGTCTGACCAGCGGTAGAAACAGCCTAAGTAACAGAAAACCTATGCACCCAATGGTAGAAAGGAGTGCCGAAGTGAGAACTAACTATTCTGTTTCACACAATATTTGAAGAGGCGTTTTAGAGATATTTTGCAAACCCAGTAGGACTTCAAGTGTACAAAATCCAAGCGATGAGAAGTCTTTAACACTAAAGGGATTTCCGGTTATACATCATAAAGGGATTTCCGGTTATACATCAAAAGAAATAAACAATTTTCATCTGCCCTACCTGAGATTTGACAGTTAAGGCATTTTGAGGCGTCGTGTCCTTGATTGCTGTGATACCCTGTACCTCCGACTTATCATAAACTGAATCCAAGTCAGCTGGCTGATTCTGGCTCAGAGTAGTATTTGCTGCCGTGCTGCCAGTAATAGTGGTGGTAGAGGTTATGGTATTTTCAGTATCAACTACGGAAAGGGTATCTGTCTGTGTTTTCACCTCTCCACTTTCACCATCTCTTGACTGCGCAGAGGAGGGTACAGTTGCTGAAACCAGCATAACGGAACTGGATGTAGTCGTAGGTATATCATGTGAAGTTGTTGTGGTATTTGCAATGACGGATGTCAGTGCTGGGAGATCAGTGACAGACTCAAATGTGGCTGTGTTACTCTTGCGTAAACTTGCTGATTGGGTTATGTGCATGCTCTTGGCCTCTACAACCTGAAATGACAAAATGATTTCAACATGCAACTTACAAACATTTTAGGAAAGGCAGGGTGTAGCAGCCTAATAGTTAGTGGTACAGCTCACAAACCAAACTTGCATCTGTTTGCATTCATGAATCAACAAGGTTGTAATCATATACATATATCTTTTTGTTGTATTCACCTTATTTCTCTATTTCCCAAGGAGATGTGCGTTGCACCGTTTTTATTTTGCGCCTGTTGACCCTGTACATCCGACTTCGGCATTCATTTTATGTAAGGGTTTGCTTCCTCCTGCATTTTCTAAGGATTTGCTTCCCCGGGTAAACAGCCGGTGTTGTGATGAGTAGCGAACCCAGCACCTTCGAGATGTGAGCCGTGTCACTTAACCACTAGTCCACGCCATCCCCTGTAATCTTATGACTTTATACATTAAACAAAATTGGTGATGAAGTCTGATACATTGGGCCTCACTGGCAAGCCGAAGATGAGTTGCACAATTTTACTCACTGTGTACGGAACTAGGTCAAGGTACATAATGCACAAACATACTAATTTCATACCATAATATTCCTTGTCCAATATGCTTTCATAAAATGTATACTTATATGGCCCTCTGATTTCATTGTCTATGTGATTCTTGTATTTTATTGGAACATGTCAAAATCCTCCAAAATGCAAACGCACTCAACAGTTGTAGGGTTAAGGAATATTGGGCATATGGCCAACTACCTCGTTCTATGGAAACTATCAAGCAAGTCAAGTCATCCCTTAACTGGTGACCTCGTTGAGGCATACATGAAGACATCTCCACAACCTCATGCCATTCCTCTCCGTCAGCTGCCTGTGCCTCTTCTAGTCAGAGATTGGTCCATTATTTTATGTTGTCCCTGTCCTCCCATCTTTTTTTGAAACGATCTCTTCGATGTCTGCCTTATCCAAGTTCTGAAGTGACACAGAGGTAAAAAACAAACAAACAAGAGGCACAAACCTGGCTAGCTGGGGCAGCTGTAGTCAAGGTTGTGAGGGGAGCCTGGTTTGATGGTGTGGTGACACTAGTGGTGGATACTAGGACAGCAGTAAAGATGACCCCTGCTGACGGTTGGCTAGTGTTGATGACAGGAACTACTTCATTGTCTTTACTGGTCAGGACAGATGGCTGCTTTTATATGTTAAAATAATACAAATAAATAAATAAGTTATCCAGTGTGGAACACGGGGAGCAAAGATTGGGGTTAGCAACTTCATCCTGCTTTCTTGTATTGCATCTTTTATGTTTACACACCATCAGACGAGTTTATCTCCGGTCAGTTTTTGATTTTAGTATTGAATCATTGGGCCAGTGTATCTTCCTTAACTGACCAAACAGTGAGCAGTCCTGTAACACAGGCTCAGTAGGTTGTTCATTTAGTTCACATGTGCAGAGCAGTGAATTAGGCAGTCGAAGCGTGTGCACGAGTATTCTGTCTGTTGGGCTTTGTCCCGAGATAAAGAATGGTGATCTGTTCCCGTCGGTCGAAGGTGTGAGTCGTCCTTGGGTTGGTTATCTTCTCTTTTCTCAAAGTAACTTCTTCCTGTTTTTGTTGTTGTTTAATGCCTACAATGAGTAAGTTTACTCTTTTGTGCGCCCTAAAAAGGACCTAAGTGGCGGGTTGCAGTAGCTTTCCTCACATTCCGAGCATTGCTGATGAAGGTGAGCTGCGATCCTCCAGGTGGTTGTACTATGATTGGCTACATCTGGTGGCGCTCACTACTACGGGTATCATATTGATCCACATCTCGTCATCTAGGCTGCCTTGAAAACAGCCTGTTTCAACACAACATGGAAGAGAGATTGTGGTCTTCGTTAGTGTATTGACCTGACGTGACATTCTGGTCAGTATGTTCTGCCTGAAAGGGCTAGCATCTCAGTTCCCCAACTTCATCCTGTAAAAACCATTGCTGCAGAAATGGCAACTCTAAGAGCACACATTGACTGTGATATTTGCACCGTTTGGTCCGACACATTATCTTCGGCAGTTCTAGAGCTTTATTTCAAACCCAGAAGACTACTACTACAGATTTCTGGCATAGATAAATGATGACAAGGGTTTAAAGTCATGATTTGAAATGTATTCCGCACCACAGGATACTTCTTCTTCTTCTTCTGCGTACACAGTCAGACAGTAACCATTATTTTTTCGAAAAAAGCGGCGGTCATCCTGAGGCTCTCGCCACTGCCATAGAGCTTGTCTTGCAGTTCCACTGGTAATGGCCACATCTGCTCTCTCTGATCCTCGTATGTCGGGCAGTTTTGCAGCAGATGTTCAGTGGTCATTTTACCAGTACCGCACGGGCATTCGTCGGTACACCCTATCTTCAATTTGTTGAATAGGTGGTACCTCAGTCTGTTGTGGCCAGTGCGAAGTCTGAAGACAACTACCTGCTCTCTTCGGTTCAACTGGTAATAGGCGTCGTTTTTGGTGTAACCGGTATGTTCGGTTTCCCATTTGGTCATGTATCTGGCTTTGATAAGCCGTTTTGACTCTTCGTACGTCATACTGGTATCTGTTTGTGGTAGTCTTGCACCTTCTTTTGCCAGTCTGTCTGCCTCCTCGTTGCCTTGGATGTTGCAGTGTGACGGGACCCACTGTACCACTACCCTTTTTGGTGCGGACTGCTGGCACAGTTTGCAGAGTGCTGCTCTTAAGTCATTAAGCTCAGTGTTTTTCTGGCTTTTTAGCGCTGTGACTACGGCGAGAGCATCTGTCAGCAGGACTATATGGCTCTCATTTTCACTGTGTGTCACCATTTCTTCCACTGCCGCCCTCAGTGCCTCTGCCTCCGCTCTGAAATTGCTTGTGTACTTACCAGTAGCGAATGACAGTGTTATTTTTCTGCCATTTGGTAGGTTCAGGAATGCTCCTGCCCCTCCGTTCTGTGTAGTGTTTGTTACAGAACCGTCGGTGTATGCATGGGTCCAGTCCATGCTTGGGTAGCTTTTCGTTATGAAGCTTAGGGTAGTGTCTCTCCTTTCTTTTTCAGTCTGGCAGTTTTTGTTTGCAATACCTGGTATATTTTCTACCACCTCTGGAAATATATCCTGCCTCCAGGTAGGTTTTCGTACAGTAGTGATGGGTTTTGGTGTTGTTAGTGCGTTTATGGGATCTTCGTGCATCTTTGCTTTGGCTATTTCTGCAAAGTTTCTCCGCTTTAGTTTCCCATTTCCCAAATTGTTTAGTCTCTGGTACATTGGGTGGTCCGTCAGTCTTCGGAGTTTCTCTGACTGCAGCTGGGCTCTGCAGTCTCTTCTATCGGTCATGGATTGCAGTTTTGTAATCTTTTCAAGTTCTACAATTGGCGTTGACTTCATGCCACCTGTTATAATTCTCATGGCTTGGTTTTGAAGTTTGTTAACTTTATCGAAGTTCGCCTTCGCTGCTGTTGTCCATGCCGCGATGCCATACTTGAGAACTGGTCTCACTCTTCCAGTGTACAGTTTCTTTAGTATGCCTTCGTCTGCTCCCCAGCTTGTGCCAGCAAGTTTCCTCATGATTGCCATTCTTTCTCTGGCTTTCATTCGGTTTCTCTCAATCTGACTTTTCCATGTCATGCGCCGATCAAATGTGACTCCCAGATAGGTTGGGTTGTCGTTTGGCTGCAGGATTTTGCCATTTAGACTTAATTTGGTACTTTGGGGTTTTAACCTTTAGCACGCTACATAATGTATGGAAAAAATTTGACCTAATTAATTTTCTTAATTAGTCGCTGTGGTAGTCGTCTTTCAAAATTTGTAACTTTTATGTTTGTTTGTCAATAAATATGATTTTCTGGCGTGTAGATACACAATAGCATAACGAACATGTGGGTGTTATTGTTTTTGTTGTATGTTTGTTAGTTTTTGAGATTTAAAAAGATGAAGTTGAAAATTTATGAAAATCTCGGGAAAAATTTGGACTCGACCACTAGGCCTAGTCGCTCCGATAGAAAACCATGGAAACCACAACAACGTATCGATACTGTGTTTACAATATCGCCAGAACTGTTAGTTTCAATTCAAACGTAGTTCTTTCATTTAAACAAACAAAATAAACAGATCTACGCGATAAAAATCTTTCTCAACAACCTACTTCCCCTTTCGCAAAAGTCGGCTTGCTCCAAACGGCGTATACAAAATTAAAACTGTTCAAAAGCCATTTGTAATCGAACACACGATACTTTAACCGGCAAAATATCGTGTATATATGGAGGGCGTATTCAGCAGTAAAAAATGGCTGTCGGGAGTGACTCCGTTCAACAAAAAAAAATTTTTTTCCGCACACCGTTTTTGTAGGCCGAGCTGGTTAGAAGAGACAGGCCATTGGAGTGCTAAAGGTTAATGAAAGCGAGAATATTGTGCACGTGGTTTTCTCCTCGTTTATTTTGACCAGCCATGAGTTCGCCCACTCTTCCAGCGATGTTAGGGCCGTCTGCATCCGATTTCTTGCTATGGTGAGATTCTTTTCAGAGGTCCACATAGCCAGATCGTCTGCAAACATTGAGCTATGGACTCTTCTTGGTATATTCTCTGTAATATCGTTTATATATACCAGGAAGAGTGTGGGTGACAATACTCCCCCTTGGGGTACTCCCTGCTCGAGTGTCACCTTTTTGCTCATCTGCCCTTGTACTTGGACTCTGGCCGTTCTTTGTTTGAGGTAGTGGTTGATCCACTTGTACATCTTCCCACAGACATCGCTTCTTCTTAGCTTGACTCTAAGTCCGTCCTTCCAGACTTTGTCAAATGCCTTTTCCAGATCCACCCAAACAGCTACCCACAGGATACAACCAGACCATTAGTTACCTCTTTGTGAGCAAAACATTGACAGTCTACAGAGCAGACATGTCCAGAAACTCAGCCATTTCCACAGGCTGTTAGGAATCAGTGGACAGGATAGAGTACCCCAACCATAGTCCTCAACAAGGCAAGGCTTTCAGGCATCCACATGGTTATACAGAGAGCACAAATCAGATGAACTGTTCATGTTGTTTGACTGCCACATCCCACACCCAACAGGGAAATTTGTGACAAGGATGATATCGGCGGTCCTCATCGACAACGATGGACAGCTATTATTATATGGTCACCTCTCTGAGTGTCAATAATCTGTGGTTGTGTATGGTCACCTCTCTCAGCGCAGCAGTTGCCTTTTTATCCAGTATGCAGGCTACTCCACCTTGACCCTTGGCACATCCTGAGAGTATTATTTGATATTCTCCCTCGTCTCTCCAGCGTGTCTCACTCAAATCCAGAATATTTATTTGTAGCCTTCTCATCTCTATTTTGATGTTATCCAAATTTCCCATCTCAATCATTGTAAATGATCCATGAACATTCCACATACCTATATTTAAACAAGGATTTCGTTTGGTGACGACCCGAGAGGCCTTACCTCTTCTCTTGCGAGACATGTCACCTGGATCTTCCAAGGTCCCGTCTTTGCCAGTAGGGTGATTAATATGTGACATATAAAAAAAACTTTCTGGGAACGTTAAAGTGGTGGTTTCCCCTTGCCTTCCACATCAGGTTGTCATTCAATATCCCACCATGTACCAGGGATAAATCTTTGTGACGTAATAAAAATACCACGGAAACTAGAAGGTTAAATATCATATTTCTCCAAGTAATTTCCTGCTCTTCTGCTGCTGAATTGTAAGGTCAGACTGCAGGAGTCATGCTACACAGCATCATACAAATAAAGAATTTGCTTGTTGTTGCCAATGCCCATAATGAGTAGGTGCGCACTGAAAAGAATATTG
Organism: Ariolimax columbianus; assembly: GCA_036924085.1. Taxonomy (NCBI): domain Eukaryota; kingdom Metazoa; phylum Mollusca; class Gastropoda; order Stylommatophora; family Arionidae; genus Ariolimax; species Ariolimax columbianus. The sequence continues at coordinate 84,514,160 of JAVGWX010000010.1, forward strand.
AGTAGCGGGTTACAGTGGCTTTCCTCACATCCCAAATGTGCTGATGAAGGTGGACTGGGGTCCTCCAGGCGGTTGTGCTATGCTTGCCTTCATCTGCGTGTCGCTCACTATTATGGGGATCACGTCGATCCAACACCTAATTAGCCAGGATGCCATGAAAACAGCCCATTTCCAGGAAGGGCCAATAGGAAGTTGAGGTGACGGTGTTGGCCAGTATGTTTTGCCTGACCCTGACTAACATGCCTGATCAGTATATTTTGTCTGACCAGAAGAATTAGGTAAATATTACTTTGAAAATAAACTTAAATTTGCACATTTAGAATTCTGATTTACAAGAACAATTTAGAGATACCCAGCATCCTGCACTAACCTACGAGGAACTCTTCATCTAACACTATGTTGCATGCTGCACTAACCTATGAGGAGCCCTTCATCCAACACTATGTCGCATGCTGCACTAACCTACAAGGAGCTCTTCATCCAACACTATGTTGCATGCTGCACTAACCTACGACTTCATCCAACACTATGTTGCATGCTGCACTAACTTACGAGGAGCTCTTCATCCAACACTATGTTGCATGCTGCACTAACTTACGAGGAGCTCTTCATCCAACACTATGTTGCATGCTGCACTAACCTATGAGGAGCCCTTCATCCAACACTATGTTGCATGCTGCACTAACCTACGACTTCATCCAACACTATGTTGCATGCTGCACTAACTTACGAGGAGCTCTTCATCCAACACTATGTTGCATGCTGCACTAACTTACGAGGAGCTCTTCATCCAACACTATGTTGCATGCTGCACTAACCTACAAGGAGCTCTTCATCCAACACTATGTTGCATGCTGCACTAACCTACGACTTCATCCAACACTATTTTGCATGCTGCGCTAACCTACGAGGAGCTCTTCATCCAACACTATGTCGCATGCTGCACTAACCTACGACTTCATCCAACACTATTTTGCATGCTGCACTAACCTATGAGGAGCTCTTCATCCAACACTATGTCGCATGCTGCACTAACCTAGGAGGAACTCTTCATCCAACACTATGTCTGTCTCCTACATTTTATACCTGGAACCATTTATTTATGTATATTATTTATTATTTTTATACCTTTCACCTAGGTTCTTAACAAATCCCCCCCCCCCCCCCCCCCCCCCAATCAAGACAAGAAGCGAAAAATATGAGCATAGCTTACCAGTGTCTTTATTATTGGATTGATAACTTGCGGAACTTGTACAGTGACCTGCCCTCCACAGTTGGTGGTCAGAGAAACCAAGGGTTTCTGGATTAATCGAGGAACAGCGCTGCTTTGGATAAGTTGTGGTCTGCCAGCAAATGCCAATGCACCTCTTGGTAAAACTAAAGGGATTCCAGTACGAATTACCTGCCCTTGAGAAATTGGTGAGCTAGGCCATAGAACCTGCTGGCTGGGGTGTGTCATCTGGGTGGATGTCGTGGATGATGAGGTGTGTAATGATGTTTGGCCAGGAGAGATGGAGGTGACAGTTAGAGTCATACCAGTTGGCGGTGCACTTGCTATATAAGCAACAGGTGGTCGAGGCTGGATAGAAATGGGTTGTCCAACAAAGGCAGTAGTGCCTATGTGAGAAGTTGACCCTACAATGGTGGCTGCTCCAATTGGTGATGCTGCACGCAAGGCACCACCCATGGGCTGGGTAGCCTGAAGTTGTCCTGCATTAGGTGAGTTTTGAGTAATCTGATGGGGGGAGACCACTGCTGCATTGGACAAGCACTGAATGAAATTAGTCTGATTAGAGGCAGACATCTGCTGAGCTACTAATGGGCCAACGGCTCTCTGAATTGTCATCTGCTGCCCAGTAACATTGGGAAGACGGAGTCCAATCTGCTGGGCTTGTGAGACACTGACCAGGGTTGGCACACTAGATCTTTGAAAATGCTGACCAGTGCTGAAATTTGAAATAACTGGTAGCTGAAGACTACTGGCTGACCCAACTGGCTTTGGAGAGATGGCCTTCCCTGGACTGTTGGGTCCATGCTGGATGACCTGTTGGCCAGAGATCTGTGTGATACTTCCCAGAGGTAAGTGCTGACCTGGGAAATAAAAGTCTAGTTATTTCTTGTATCACTCAAATAACCTTTCGGCTTTGAATATTTATAACAAATGAAAACCTGTTTTAAAGCAATTACAGGTAAAATGTTAAGATATGCTAAGAAAAACTGACATCATATGACCTACGGGTAGACTCGTAGATGCCAAGTCTCTTTCAGCAGTTGACAATGAGTGAAAATGCAAATGCTTCCTGTAACTCACTGTTTTGTGCGCATTCCTACCATATTCTACCACAGTGCCCTTCCTAACTTGAGGATGTTTCATTTCAAACTATATCCAAAGGATTGTGAACAAACTACTCTTTTACAGACATTACTTATTCACGGATACTTACTAAATAACAAAAATCAGAATCAAAGTGTGAAGGTGAAATTAGATGCAGTGTCACTACAATTCACACTAAACGCCTTCAGGAATGAAGCAGAAAGAAAAAGACCCCAAATATCACAATAAAGCCTTACAAAAAGAAAGACACAAAAATTCAAGCTCAATCTGAGTGAAGAACAAATTTATGGTCTGTGGGATACTCATGGTTGAAAACCACTGACAAGATTGGTGAACCCACTGACAAGACTGACAAAACCACAGACAAGATTGACAAAACCACTGATGATTGGTGAAACCACTGACAAGATTGGCGAAACTGACAAAATTAGTGAAAACACTGACAAGATTGGTGAAAAATTAAGCACATGAGAATAGGTTTTTTGACAAAAGTAATTAACGTAATAGAGCCGCCTTTCACAGGCATTATCTTATGGCAGAACCTTTGAAGTAATTTTCAATGAACTCTTACATGTAAATGATCATATCTGCAGATCAATGAATTTACAACATAATCAGTGCATTGTTAGAGCGCATGAGCTGCAGCAGTTAGCGACCCAAAGCTGACTGCTAGCATCAGGGGCTGCGAACTAGAGCTGCCAAGACAGTTCTACACCTCTACGCGATGATCCTGGATAACAGGCTGCAACTAAGCAGACTGGCTACAGAGAAGGGATCCAATAGGGAAGGCTAGCCTGGTACTAAAAAAAATGCCTACTAAAGTCAGATGTGTTGGACTGAAAGGTGCTAATATCACAGTCAAGCTGTAAACTACAACACAATACATTCCATTTTCTGAACTTCATTCTGCTACTTGTAAAGCACTTTTCAGGGTTTGGTAGCGGGAGATTGAGAACGAACACAGTCAAGTCAAGCGCATTGTTATAATACAATAACTATTATCTACGATAGGGCATGACTAATCCTAAGCACTAGGTCCCAAGAAATGTTTCTGTGGTGCGTAATGTTTGAGAATCAGTGACATCATATTTACTAGCAATATATTCCCCCTAAGTTTAAACTTAATGTCTTTATAATGGTTTAGAAGACTCTACAGAGTCTGTATACAACCAGTTTCTTGGAGGGTGGTTTTTACCGAGGCCATCTTAATAGACTCAAACACTAGAGCTAAGTAGACCAGCAGCCAGTTAGACGCCATCTATAGCTGCTCTTAATAAACTACATGGGGAAAAGTACAAATAACTTAGGTAGATTTTTCATTTGAATTTTATCCTGGCAGCGGCAGCTAAGCCTACTCTTTTAGATTTCTAACTGTCAAGGAATTCTGGTCTTTACCGTGATTCGAACACCCGACCTCCAGCACCCCAGACGGACACCTTACCTAGAGACCACGGAGTCCCCCTAAATAGATAAGTGTAAAACTTCTTAGAAAATAAAATTTGCACATTTACAATTAAGATTTTCAAGAACAATTCACCCATACTCACTGGCATGTTGCACAATGCCATAAGCCCTACTCACCTGCATGTTGCCAATGCTACAAGGAACTTTTTATCTAGTTCTATGCCTGGCTCCTACATTGTACTTTAACTGACGCTTAGATCCTTCACATATTTGTCACCCCCTGATCTATGATTGATCTGATTTCAATCTTCAATCTATACAAAACATAACAATGTATTGGCAATACTGAATAGTACAAGTACCGATCAAATTAAATGAATAGCAAATGAAGTCTGTTAATGATGCACCTACAGATATGGCTGATTGGTCTGTCCACATCTGTGAGATAAGTTTTACTGCTTGGTCTCTGTCCATCATTGTGAGCTACACTTTACTATTTGATCTCTGTCCACATCTGTGAGCTACGTTTTACTGCTTGGTCTGTGTCTATGGTTGTGAGCTAAGTTTTACTGCTTGGTCTGTGTCCATAATTGTGAACTAAGTTTTACTGTTTTTATTATTAATAAACTCGTCACTCCAAATGAGAGGATATAAGCCCAGTACTACATTTAGTTTACCCTATCTAGCTTATAGGGCACCCTGAATCCATTTGTTTGAACATCTACTGATATTCATTTAGCTTAGTTCACTGTTTTCATTTGTGTTGTTTATTTGTGCGGTTCTTGATTAAGACCTATTTAGGTTGAAATGTAGGTATATATTACATATTATTATTATCATCGCTGTGATGGGCAACATCAGCAGATGGTTTTGTCTTGATGATATAACTTGGGCTGTTTTTGTATTATAGTGAGCAATAGAAATGGCGCTTGTCATCGACCTCACTCTCTGGTCCCAAGCTACCTTGGACCAGTGGCATGACATAAGTCGAAACGAATGGAGGCAACTCAGAATGCAGGCACTCTAGTCCAACCTACCATGAAAGCAAGGGTCACTTTAAATCTTGTTGGATTCGATAGTTCACCGCATCTGTTCATCGCTTTGGTAGGCGAGTGCCTGATCTCTCGACCACAGTGACCCCCCGATCTGCATACAGAACATTACCGATCACTGATTATAACTTGCTTGTGTTTCAGCCATTATCAAATTAAATTGTAAATATGGACCAGACAAATAACAAAACTGAAACAAAATTATTAGGCACAGAAGTGACATGGCTTAACACCAGTCATGGTTAAGTGGTTTGTTTAGAGCACATAGGGGGCACATGGCGCCTAACAGGCTGCAGGTCTATTTTGCTCTAGTGTTTGAGTCTATTAAGATAAGACTCGTACATCGGTTAACCATCGCCCATAAGCGCTTGTTGTAACGTAGTGGAGTATTAAGCTGCTCAAGCCTAGCCCGCTAAGCAGGAAACCTTTCTCTGGGCTACATCCAGCTCATGCCAAAGCTGGGACCTGCACAGGGGCAGATGACCCTGCAGAAGTACAGGTCGGCTAAGACCTAAGTTCTCTATCTTATAGCATAGGTTGACATAAACTATTTTAACTAGGTAACTCTAACAACCTTTACTTGGCAGACGCTGAAGAGTTATCTGCTGGCCAATTAGAGCTGAAGAAATTGGGATGGTCTGAGAAAATGCTGGATGTGGCATTCTGGTATAGACTACTTGACTAGTTCCAATGCCAGCACTGACCAATGGTATGCCACTTCTTGAAACATGCAGATTCTGACTTGTCAAGGCCTGTTAGAACCAGATGGGTAGAGTTACACAAATAATCTCCATTTGATATGAATGAAACAAACAAAAATTGTTAATAAAAAGTAAACAGGACAATCACATTAACAAGACAGTGACTATAAATAAGTTTGTTAAATATAAAATATTTGGAGACATTCGCAGCAAGCATGATGGTTAATGGTACATCTTACAACCCAAGTAAGCATATGTTCACATTCAGCAAGGTAATATGTTCATATTCAGCAAGGTAATATGTTCATATTCAGCAAGGTAATATGTTCACATTCAGCAAGGTAATACCCATATAGGAAGAAAACTCATTGATAAAATGTGTGCTGAAGTTGGACAAAACATAGCGCAACACTTCATCTCATGAAACAAAGGAAATGAGAGCAGAAAAAAATTACAAGAAAAATTAACATTTCCTGTTATAAAAATCTGATTTTAAATGCCAGCAAAAAACTTAAGACACAAGGACAGAAACTGCATCTACACTTTGTTGTTGTCATTGTTGGGAATGACTACAGTGAGTAGGTTTACTCTTTTGTGTGCCCTGAAAATGACGTTAAGTGGCAGGTTGCAGTAGCGTTCCTGACATTCTTAGCGTGCTGATGAAGGGGAACTGGAGTCCATCAGGCAGTTGTGCTATGCTTGCCTTCATTTGCGTGTCGCTCACTACTACGAAGATCACATCGATACTCCACCTCCCTAGCCAGATTGCCATGAAAACAGCCCGTTTTCATGAGGAAGTTGAGGTGGGGGATCTTGGCTAGTATATTTTACCTGACCCCGAGTAACATGTCAGTATGTATTGTCTGACCGGATATTAGTCATCTCCTTCCCTTCCTCTCATCTCCCCCCTCCCCCAATGGATTGGATGTGCATAGTTTTTAGAGCAGGGTAATGCACATGTGACTGGTTGTCTACAGACTCTGATGAGTCTTCTAAACCAGTATAAAAACATTAAGTTAAGTTCCCTTCCTTGCTGCCTATCCTCCCCAAACATTTAGCCAGATATCTATTTACAACTGGGTTGACAGGAGCATGGCAATAAAGGGGATCTAATTCCATATCCTGTGTATGAGAACCAAGCACATTATGTAGCAAAGTTAAAATATCAGGCCATTCTGACTGATTTCACCTGAGCAAGGGATCCTGGCACAGGCACAGCACCGCTGGATACACGAATACCATATGTGGGATGACCTTGAAAGCTGGCAATGGTGACATGCGAAGGGATATTGCTTTGGTTGATAGATATTGCTGGTACTGTCACATGAGATTCAGAAGGAGACTGGGCAGCCAAAGACAAGTCCATTGGAGCTGTGCCCAGATCAGAGGTGGCACTTTTTGACAAAGACATCTCACCACTGGTAATAGTGTGACTGGAGAAGGCAGGTTTATCATTCAAGCAAGCATCTCCCGGGGACCCAGTCTGGTGAGATGCAAACTATCATTTTATCTGAAATAGAACAAATGAAAATTATTTATATCATCTGGCAGGGAATGAGAGAATTAATATCATCGGACAGGGAATGAGGGAATTAATATCATCTGACAGGAAAAGGGATCAAGATGCTGAGCAGCGCATGAGCTGCAGTGGTCAGCGACCCATAGCTGACTGCTAGCATTCAGGGCCAGCGAACCAAAGCTGCCAAGACCCTTCTACACCTCAATATGGTGATCCTGGATAACAGGCTGCAGCAGGGCAGACTGGCTAAGGAGAAGGAATCAAAGAGGGAATGCTAACCCGGTACTAAAGAAATGCTTGCTGAAGTCAGATGTGTTGGACCAAAAGGTGCAAATATCGCAGTCAAGCTGTAAACTACGACACAACGCATTCCGTTCTCTGGGCTACATTCTGCTACTTAAGCCCTTTCAGTGTTTGGTAGTGGGAGATTGAGAATGAACGAAGCCAAGCCATCTGACACTGAATGAGGGAATTAATATCATCTGACAGGGAATTAATATCATCTGACAGGGAATGAGAGAATTAATAGCATCTGATGGGAAATTAGGGAATTAATATCATCTGAGGGGAATGAAGGAATTAATATCATCTGACAGGGAATGAGGGAATTAATATCATCTGACAGGGAATGAGAGAATTAATATCATCTGACAGGGAATGAGAGAATTAATATCATCTGACGGGGACTGAGGGAATCAATATCATCTGACAGAGAATGAGGGAATTAATATCATCGGACAGGGAACGAGGGAACTAATATCATCGGACAGGGAACGGGGGAATTAATATCATCGGACAGGGAATGAGAGAATTAATATCATCTGACGGGGACTGAGGGAATCAATATCATCTGACAGAGAATGAGGGAATTAATATCATCTGACAGGTAATGAGGGAATTAATATCATCGGACAGGGAACGAGGGAACTAATATCATCGGACAGGGAATGGGGGAATTAATATCATCGGACAGGGAACGAGGGAATTAATATCAGACAGAGGAAAAATAAAGCATGTTAATATTATCTGACACTGGACAAAGATGTTTATATCTTCTGATAGGGGACAAGTATTATTCTTCTCATTAACCAATTTTGTATTATGTCTACACGTGAAGGCCAGTTCTTCAAGGCTTCCAAATAGCTTTGTGTGGAGGTTTGTCTCTGTGGACCAGTTCCAGTTCTCAGTACATGATTGTCCAAGCATATAAGTCTTGTAGAATAGGTTCGGCTGTCTGCCCAATCATACACAGGGTGATAGAGCCAATTGTAGCCTGTGTAAGTGGCGATTCAATCTGTTATGTCCCACTTCCATGTGGAACAGGATATCCCTCACTCCGCCCTATCAGGACAGTGATAGCTGTTTCTCGTTTGGTCCAACTTTCCTCATGGCTTAGATAATGATCTTTATTTCCTGGATGGTAATTGTTCTTTGTGTTCTTGCGTTGCTTCGTCCTTTACTGACATGTTTGCTTTCTCGTTTCCTGATTTACCATTAAGTGATAGCATCCACTCTATTCTTCTCTTCTCTTGGCTTTTAGTTTGTCTAAGGCCTTTTTAACTACGTCGAGTCCATTACCTTGTAATGGTGAAGGATCTTGCATGTTTTGATCCCAGGAGCTAAACCAGCAAAAGATTTCAGAAGGGTCATCCAATCTGGATAGGTCATGGGGGAAGGAATAGACTGAACAACTCACCTAGAGGGCCGACCACCCAAATCTATCAATACAAAGTTAGTTACGAAAACGTTGACAACAGAGCAAAAGCAAGCGGCATTTGGAAAAGAAGGGCCTTCGGAAACTAGAAGAATGACACAGTGGAGTGGAAGCCGCAAGGAAGCTCCACGGTTGACTGTCCTTCTGGATACCAAAAGGAAAACCAATTTTCTGGTCTCAGACTAATCGCTTCTTTTGTTATCCTCTCATCTCTTTTTGGGACCTCTTCAGCGTCTGCCTTGCACCTTTCCATGCAGGATCGTATTTGCAAGATCATTTGATCTCGATATGTGCTCGTACCAAGCAAGCTTCCTTCTTTTGACAGTTGTCAAGAATTCTTTAACAGACCCTATTGCTGTTGTAATTCTTTCTCATAATTCATCATTTGTAACTCTTTGTACGTAAAGTTTAGAAGTCTTGGGAAACATATCTCCAAGGCCTGCATTCTCCGCTGCAGGTCAGATGTAACAGTTCAATGTGGGGCTCCTAAGGAACTAGGACATACAAGATCAATTGTAAATCACCATAGCACATAAATCATAACAGAATAAACCTGGAAAAAAATAAAGATCATGAGAATAAATAAAACTAACGACAAGCAAATTGTGTTGGTAGATAGACAACATGTGAATAAATTCATATATCTTTATAGCAATATTGACAAAGTATGAGGTACAGAAAAAGATCTCAAAATACGAAGAGAAAGACAAGAGGAGCTTTCACTGCATTGGGGACCATTATCTGGTTGATTAGTCCTAAGGCTGGTTGTCTTATTTTTTTTTAGTCAGAGTGGTGAATGCTTGGAATACATTGCCACAGGAGGTAGTGGAGGCAGGGACAATTAATGCTTTTAACAATAAATTGGGTGCGCATAGCTTTTAGAGCAAGGTAATGTAAATAAAACTGATTGTATACAGACTCTGCAAAGTTTTCTAAACCAGTATAAGACGTTTAGTTAAGGATGTATGAGCAAGTTTCTCAATTTGACCCTATCCACTGCAGCTCTCTTCATTTCAGCATAGGTTTGTGCTTTAATGTCTCTACCAGGAGGAGATATAAAGGTGAGCCTCGGTTGCCCCATTTCTCTTTCCCCTAGATCTTGCTCTCTAGTATCTTCTGTAGAAAACATTCATGTCACATCTTATGCTCCAACTTAGTCTTTAAAAAAATCATTTTAGATATTTGTCTTTGTACAACTTCAGTGAGGACATTGTCATTGGATCTTCTCTCTGTCAAACTCACTCGTTCAATTCTACGATATAACTACATTTCAAACCCTTCTAAGCTTTTTTTTTATCCTTCTTAATCGGAGTCCTGGTTTTAGTCCCATAAAGTGCAACTGGCCATGCTTGAGTAATAATTATTATTTCCTCAGTTCTATCCTGATATTCTTTGAGGTTAACAATTTATGTTTACCTCTGAAGACCTTTTCTGTCATCTTTAATTTCCATCTCATTGCAGGCATCTTCTATGTTGGTTTGCCCTAAATACATAAACTTCTGTCCTTGTTCTATTATTTCTTCACTGATTTTTGTGTTCATTTGCCTAAGCTGCTTGTCTATTAGCATAGTTTTTGTCTTTAATGTGTTTATTCTCATACCAAACTCTTTGGCCTTGCTGGTAATTTTTTTAAAAGCCGCCTTTTGCTACTAATTCTCTCACTATAGCTTGATCATAAACAAATTTGATGGCATCAATTTTTATACCATTGACTACCCTTTTACAACTCCAAACAACTTTTTCCATCATCATTTCAGAATATGGGGATCTTATGGAAATCAAAATAAATAGTCCAACACAAAAATAAGAAACTTCAACCTCCAATGTAAAGTCCATTGTATTGTATGGCTGTGAAACACTGAGAACAAAAGCAATGAAAAATGTACAGATCTTCCTAAATGGGTGCAGGCGCAGAATAGAAAAATGGAAATAGTAGGTATGATTCGATCACTAATGCAGAACTGTTGGAAAGAACCAGACAGATATCAGTGAAACATTATGTGATTAAGAACATAGAATTAGGAAACCAGCTGATAGCATTACAAGATTAGAATCCCCAAGGTAAGAGAAGTAGAGGCAGACAAAAACACACATAGAGAAGATAGTTTGAGACAAACATAAAAGAAATAGGGAAGATATGGTCAGAGCTGGAACAGATGGCACAGGACAGGAAGATGTGGTGTGTGTTTCTTGAAGACATGTGCTCCATAGGCAGCTGAAAGGCTTTGATTGTTTGGCTGTAGTGTAATCTGCACACCAACACCTTTTTCTCCCCCCCCCCCCCCCCCATCTTTTCAATTTATGTTACTTTATAATTGTATTTTAAATCTATGAACTTAATAATTCAATAAACCTTTTATGTTCATGATCAGTTTTCTTGTCTATTGTATACAAATCATGGTGGAGTAGACAAACTGATTCATTTATTTGTTAGTAATGAAATTTATCATTATGAATAGATAGGTTGATTGATAATCTGTATGTTTGTGTATACTGGAGTGTATTCCCCCTTAAATATCTTTCTTTTCAACCGTCTTCATTCATTTTTTTCTGTCATATATATATATATGTGCTAATCTCCGTTTTGCACAAGTCTCCTCCATTCTCTCTCACTCTTTTTATCTCTAACACACACTTCATCTCTCTGTTTTCTCTCCTAAGAAAAGCTAAGTGGCGCCTGGCTAGGAAGACGGGCCAACATTTTGTAGTGGTCATGGCCTCGTTTTCGACATAGACCCATACAAGCAAAAGTTTCACACCAGACCAGGGACTGCAGGCTAGCTTATAAATTCTGGCAAAGAAAAACAAAATCATCTGCTCAATTAGCACTTCAACGCGAAAACAATGTCAACGAAACTTGAGTGAAACTTTGCAACAAAGGCATAAATGCCATTACGAAAACGTAGAATTCTACGCATCGTCTGCTCTGTCTGGGTTCACGATAACCCATAACCGTAATAACGCGTATAAGGCGAAAGAGGTGGGAAAACGAACACTTCCCCTTTCCGTGTGCGCAATTTTCTTATTTTAAGACACTATCTGAAATTTACTAACAATTTTGTATAACAAAAAGTGTAAAACAACAGACATATTACTTACATACTCAAGTTTCATGAGTAATAAAGCTTAACTTATAATGAAAATAATATTTCTTGTTCGCCAGTCTACGGCACGAAGAAGAGCAAGGAAACTCCACAACAAATCCTAACCGTGGGCGTTAATTGGAACAGCAAGCCTGGAGGCCTTGCTGTTACATCTATTAATCTTACGATATTAAATTAGTCACCGGTACTTTTATTTATTTTATTAAATATAATCATCCTTTCTTACCAGCATATTCATAAAATCACAAAGAATTTTACTTGAAATTAAATAAAAACTGACGAGACTATTTCTGCTTAATAATATTCACAAATGACGTCATGTATGTTGTTGTTTACGTTCTCAAGCCCAGCTGGTTTCCGCTGCTGAGGTTCCGTCCTGTCCACTACCAAGGAGATCATACTACTGGATACACAGCAAAACATCGAGATATCTTGCATCCTTTGTTCATTCTACACATTTGCAGGTACTCACTTCGAATCGTAAGTACAGTGATATTGAAATTAACAGCTGTTCAGGCTTCATCTATTGAGCGAGAGATACTTGAACCAGATACTGAAGTGAAGAAACTGGAGTGAGTGGTTCACTATCTATTCTTCTTATCTATAGTTAGCAGTTGTCACTGTCACGCCAGGTTAAATGTAGGTGCACAATGAAAAGGATTCATTACAGCTGCGTTCAACTAGCTCATTACTCCTGGTGCATGATAGAGAAAGATGCATGTTTTATTCAATATGCATCTTTTTTTTATGCCGTTAAGGTTCATACTCCAGTTGAACGTTTATTATTAATATTATCCACGGGTGTTTACATGTTATTGTATTGATGTACGCAGTGACATTTTCTTTATTTCTTGAAGGCCAAACTTAGAAGCAACTAGCAGTTTTGCAATATATGCTGCGTTAGTGCCTATATTATGTTCCATATAAGTCGTAGATTATTTTTGCGGCATGTGATATAAGAAATCAAGCCAATTTTCTTGATCTATGTACATAATGAAGTCAACCATGTGTTGTCCTAAATAATTGTGTTGACCAGTAAAATATAACACAGGGATTCTCAACCTGTCGCACTTAGAGGCACACTAAGTTGAGGAAGATTCAACAGAACACACGATTTATATTGTCACTCCATACTATATTAAATCTTTCAGGACCAAATTAATTTTCAGTTTTAGAAAAATGTCACCCAGTGCTTTTGCATTTTACTGCTTCACACCATAGTACAGTTAAATAAAGTACATATTATATATCATTGCGAAGGACAATAATTACAGAAAACGAAAATATCAGTCAATTGCTAACATTTGATTATTTGAAGGAATAAATATGTTGTAAAAGATTTATAAAATGTTCAAGGGCAGACAATTTAATATTAAAAATATTTGAACTCACTTAGATTTGTCCATGGTTTGAATTATTATCCATTTTTTTCTTTCGATTTTGACACAAAATGGTATGCTTTATCACACATATGTGACTTATGTGCACAGCTAAACTTATGCTGTGTGGTATATCCTAAAGCATGCTTTATCACATAGATGTGACTTATGTGCACAGCTAAACTTATGTGTACAGCTAAACTTATGCTGTGTGGTATATTATTAAGCATGCTTTATCACACAGATGGGGCTTGTGTGAACAGCCTGTGCAGTTATAGCTACTCCGTTGTCTTATTGTCTGAGCAGCACAATGAATGCAATGATAGTCACTGACTGGATGTAACTCACTAACTGTCTTGATTTCTTTCTACTGGACCTGCCATCACTGAAATCACTATCTGAATCTTGTGAATCTTCTATCTCTGAATCACTCATCAGCAGGCTCTCAAAAATAACTCTAGTTTGTTCAGCAGTCTATCGTTTTATTCAAGTGCTCGAAGCAGTGTGAGAAATAAACAACAGACTTTAGACTGGCAAATAAATCACTTTTCAAAACAAACACGCCTGCTAAGGTGAAGTTTACAATTGTGACGTATTCTAATCTGAGCAGTAAAGTATTGGTTAACATAAAAACCCAAATTCGCTGCTCCATGAAACAAACATTAAACAGAACTGCAGGACCCAACAGAATCGATACATCAGTTAAAAGTCCTGAAAGACAGACCTATACATGCTCAGTGCCTCTCACTTAATGGTGAAGAGTTTAGATACTGATTTTGCAATCTGTGCATCACCAGCTTATCCAAGAGGCAGTCGCTGATTAACTTCAAAATTTCAGCTCTGTCCATTGCCAATGTCCCTACTATTGGTGCCCCTGAGGGCATGATGTCAGCCCTTTCATTCCTGCAAACTCTAGCACGACCAGGACAGAAGATCAACGCAAGATTCTGAAGGTTCAAAACCTCTATGTCCACTATTCACTCATGCCATAGCCAGCCCTTTTGTACTTTCCGAAGCAATGTTATTATAATACTCATTAAAAATGACAGATAGCGACCTCAGAGCTGAATTAATTGCCTTGATCCCCATTCTCATACTGGAGGTTGTTGTCATGTATGCACCGTATCACGCAGCAGCGGAAAACCTGGCTCAAAATTGGCCAACATGGAAGAGCACTGCCACAGACGGCGTTGAATTCAGCTAGGGTCTCTGTATCCAGGCAGCCCAGGATAGACGTGCAATCAGGAAGTCAAGAGCAGAGAAAATGGGAGAGACAATTGCTGACTACGTTTGCCAGTTATGTCACAGACTTTTCCAGGCTCAAATTGACCTGATCAGTCATGAGCGCACACACATACTCAAGGTTGCATTATGACATGTGATGATGTTAGTGGTCCTCATCGACGACGATGGACGAATTACTATTATTATTACTCAGCAGCTCTGATTCTTACTGTGCAACATTGCTGCCGAAGACGGATGTGTCGGACCGGAAGATGCAAATATCGCAGTCAAGCTGTAAACTAGCGACACAACGCATTACGTTCTCTGGACTACATCCTACTACTTGCAAAGCCCTGATCAGGACTTGGTAGCGGGAGATTGAGAACGAACGCAGAAGAAGAAGAAGAACTGTGCAACACAGATCTATTGCTATACATGACAGCACCATCTTTGGCATTATCACTTATTAGTTGTTTAACCGTGAAGCCCGATTTCCCATTGCACCAGTCTCTGCATTCCCTCATGAGGAGGTGATGATTACTTGGTGGTAGTCTGTCATTTTATCTCCAGTGTGAATCTATTCTTCCCATTTTGTTTATGGTCTTTAATGGGGTCACCTGACCAATTGTTCTCTCTGCCTGTGCCATCC
The DNA here is from genome assembly GCA_036924085.1 of Ariolimax columbianus. Lineage (NCBI taxonomy): Eukaryota > Metazoa > Mollusca > Gastropoda > Stylommatophora > Arionidae > Ariolimax > Ariolimax columbianus. The sequence goes on from JAVGWX010000010.1 coordinate 84,529,241, forward strand.
ATGCCATCCCTCTCTTGATCCTAATATCTGCAGTGTTTGTTGGCAGTGGGTTTTTTTTGTCTGTGTCTACTCACATGTAGGCTTTGGCATGGGCCAGTGCATATCTAGACTTTACAGAAAGAAGTTCTAGCATGAATCTCATTTTCATGACGGAGGTATAACTGGAGAAGCAGTCTTTTTCATTCTTGATGCGTTCAAGTTTCACAATGTGGCTTTGACAATGCGAGGATACCCTGCTCATAATAATAATTGAGAGGAGCAACTGATGATAATCAGCCGCTGCTCCATCTGACTGGGTCACAGATGGGCAAAGTCTACTATAGAATACTGAAACCGAGCCTAAGACATCTGACTGAACCACAGATGGACAAAATCTATTCTAGAATACTGGAACAGAGACCAAGACATCTGACTGGGCCACAGATGGGCAAAGTCTATTATAGAATACTGAAACCAAGCCTAAGACATCTGACTGGGTCACAGATGGGCAAAGTCTATTATAGAATACTGAAACCAAGCCTAAGACATTTGACTGGGTCACAGATGGGTAAAGTCTATTATAGAATACTGAAACCGAGCCTAAGACATCTGACTGAACCACAGATGGACAAAATCTATTCTAGAATACTGGAACAGAGACTAAGACATCTGACTGGGTCACAGATGGGCAAAGTCTATTATAGAATACTGAAACCAAGCCTAAGACATCTGATTGGGTCACAGATGGGCAAAGTCTATTATAGAATACTGAAACCAAGCCTAAGACATCTGACTGAACCACAGATGGACAAAACCTATTCTAGAATACTGGAACAGAGACCAAGACATCTGACTGAGTCATATATGGGCAAAGTCTACTATAGAATACTAAAACCAAGCCTAAGACATCTGACTGAACCACAGATGGACAAAATCTATTCTAGAATACTGGAACAGAGACCAAGACATCTGACTGAGTCATATATGGGCAAAGTCTATTATAGAATACTGAAACCGAGCCTAAGACATCTGACTGAACCACAGATGGACAAAATCTATTCTAGAATACTGGAACAGAGACTAAGACATCTGACTGAACCACAGATGGACAAAATCTATTATAGAATACTGGAACAGAGACTAAGACATCTGACTGAACCACAGATGGACAAAATCTATTCTAGAATACTGGAACAGAGACTAAGACATCTGACTGAACCACAGATGGACAAAATCTATTCTAGAATACTGGAACAGAGACCAAGACATCTGACTGAACCACAGATGGACAAAATCTATTCTAGAATACTGGAACAGAGACTAAGACATCTGACTGAACCACAGATGGACAAAATCTATTCTAGAATACTGGAACAGAGACTAGGACATCTGACTGAACCACAGATGGACAAAATCTATTCTAGAATACTGGAACAGAGACTAAGACATCTGACTGAACCACAGATGGACAAAATCCATTCTAGAATACTGGAACAGAGACTAAGATATCTGACTAAGCCACAGATGGGCAAAGTTCAATGCCGTTTCAGAGCAAACCGAAGAACTCAAGACCTTAACTTCACACTCAGGCAACTGAATGAAAAATCTCAAAGATGATGAAATACACCTCCGTTTATTTGACCTGGTAAAGGAATTTGTTAAAGGTTCCCTGGAGCAGGCCCTGAGGCTGACTGAAAAGGAAGACCATCCCAGCACCATTGATCTGCGTTATATAGAGTTTTAACCAGTGGTGTAAGACTGGGCAACATTATATCTCTATGCCTCTTCATATTGCTCGTGGATGATGTGATTACACCTCTTCATATTAATGGTTGATGTCATCACACCTCTTCATACTAATGGATGATGTCATCATACCTCTTCATACTAATGGCGATGTCATCATACCTCTTCATACTAATGGATGATGTCATCATACCTCTTCATACTACTCATAGCTGATGTCATCATACCTCTTCATACTAATGGATGATGTCATCATACCTCTTCATACTACTCATGGATGATGTCATCACACCTCTTCATACTAGTGGTTGATGTCATCACACCTCTTCATACTACTCATAGATGATGTCATCAAAGCCTGTAACGGGAGGACAAAAGGTATTCAGTGGGGTACTGTAAGATGAGACCAGCCTATATATTGGAGCTAGTTTTTGCCAAGGACATGGCCCTTATTACTAAGTCAGAGTCACATCTCCAAACCAACCTTCAAATCTGGAAAGAGGAATTTAAGATGAGAGGGATGACCGTTAGCAGTTCAAAAACAAAAGCTATGATGCTCTTGAGAGAAGAGACATCACATTTTTCTGGAATACGTCAAGCAGTTCAAATACCTTGGAGCTGTAATAAACTTGAATGGAGGAATGAACTTTAACAAGCAGTCTTTGCTTTGACTGCTACTTTAATTTAAAATTCAGTCAATCAAATACATCAAAGCCCATCGCTCCGCTCTGTGCATAGACCACTGACAATATCCCGCCAGCTTACGTGCTCTTTCTACCTCTCTCCAGGTGTAATCATTTAATCTTAGTTCCTTCTGTCTCTCTCCAGGTGTAATCATTTAATCTTAGTTCCTTCTGTCTCTCTCCAGGTGTAATCATTTAATCTTAGTTCCTTCTGTCTCTCTCCAGGTGTAATCATTTAATCTTATTTCCTTCTGTCTCTCTCCAGGTGTAAACATTTAATCTTAGTTCCTTCTGTCTCTCTCCAGGTGTAATCATTTAATCTTAATTCCTTCTCATATTCTCTTTTCCATGTATTTTTTGTTGTTTTACAGTTTTACCTCAGTCCCTTCATATTGAACTGTGTGTGATCTTTCAGTTTTGTTTTAGAGTTCAGAAACTGTAGTTTAATATATTTTTGTCTGTGTTATTATAGGAATATTTTTGTCTGTGTTATTATAGGAATATTTTTGTCTGTGTTATTATAGGAATATTTTTGTCTGTGTTATTATAGGAATATTTTTGTCTGTGTTATTATAGGAATATTTTTTGTCTGTGTTATTATAGGAATATTTTTGTCTGTGTTGTTATAGGAACATTGCTGAATACTTCTACTGTGAAGAGCCTATTGGAGGTCACATTCCAGCTGCCAGCAGGTAATCTTCAATCATGGGAGGTGCAGTTAGCTCAGGTCAAGACAACAATGAGCTTATTGACAACCTTAAAGGCGCTGGTTACATCAAGACACTCGAAGTGGAGAGAGTGTTCCGAATTGTGGACAGAGCCCATTATTACCTTGCCGAGTGCAGAGATAGTGCATACAAGGACTTGGCATGGAAGAGTGGCACCTTGCACCTTTCAGCCCCATGCATTTACTCTGAAGTGATGGAGGCATTAGAGCTGAAAAAGGGGCTATCATTTCTTAATCTGGGGAGTGGGACTGGCTATCTCAACACAATGGTTGGATACATGATAGGTAGGTCAAATGTGTTTTCAGTCACATTATTTCATCATTAACTTTATACAGTTTGGTCTGATTTTAATGGTTGGATACATGATAGGTAGGTCAAATGTGTTTTCATTCACATTATTTCATCATTAACTTTATACAGTTTGGTCTGATTTTAATGGTTGGATACATGATAGGTAGGTCAAATGTGTTTTCAGTCATTTTATTTCATAATTAACTTTATAGTTTGGTCTGATTTTAATGGTTGGATACATGATAGGTAGGTCAAATGTGTTTTCATTCACATTATTTCATCATTAACTTTATACAGTTTGGTCTGATTTTAATGGTTGGATACATGATAGGTAGGTCAAATGTGTTTTCAGTCATTTTATTTCATAATTAACTTTATAGTTTGGTCTGATTTTAATGGTTGGATACATGATAGGTAGGTCAAATGTGTTTTCATTCACATTATTTCATCATTAACTTTATACAGTTTGGTCTGATTTTGTCAATTTGTGTCTTAGTCTAAGGCAATTGCAGCAACACCATATGTCAAATAGTGTGTTTCAAAATAAAATAAATTCATGTTAAACAAATTTAGCTTAAATTGTAAATCTAAAGATTTCAAGACACATAATTTAAGTAAATTTGACATGAAATATTCATAATGAAAATATATATCAGTATGAACTGTTAGATGTCTTTATCAGAGGGAGATAGCACATCATTTTAAAATTAACATTACTCAGAACACGTGTTGAAAATGTTGTTTGTTCACTTAAAAAGCGTTACCACTTTCGATATCGTCTGTTTCAAAGTCAGAGCCTGAATCATATTTCTATTGAATATTCAAGTATAATCCACATTCATGATCATTGGCCTGATAAATAATATCATTTCTCAGCTCATAAACTCTTTATTCCGTCGAGCAACAATTTTAGAAATTCCCAGATTACATAAATATGCACATATTACTGCCGAAGACGAATGTGTCGGACTGAAAGGTGCAAATATCGCAGTCAAACTGTAAACTAGTCCATTCTCTGGACTACATCCCGCTACTTGCAAAGCCCTGTTCAGGGCTTAGTAGTGGGAGATTTTGAACAAACGCAGAAGAAGGAGAATACACATATTATGAAATAACTCTAGATTGAACAAAAGATGCAAATGCGACAGATATTCTCCATATTTAGGTTAGTCTAAATATGTAAACGTTTACTTTAATCTAAACGCTGAAACATCTGTATCAGATACTAAATGTTGCTGAATCAGACTGTAAATAATGTTTAATCACCATCAATGTCTATCAGAATAGACTGTTAAGTGTTAACAGTGTACGTTATCTTTTAGATTTTTCAAACTTTGCAAAGCTTCGAACCGAATTCTGCGCACTAGGCTTTATTTGTCAACTTTTGTTTCCCCCAACCAGGTTGCAGGACACATATTTCTAGACAATAAAGAATAGTACTGCTGAGCTTTACCAAGGTTGTCATAAAGCTTATCTATGGCGGGTTATAAATGAAATGAGTTCATCGTGTAAAACAAATTGCAATGAGAGCAACTTGTGAGGTGGTCCTGTGCTCCTTTAGAAGTGAAAAGGGAACAAGAAAAATACCAACCTCTCTCCTTCGCAACAGTCCAATGTCCCATGTACAGCTATAGTGGGTACTGAATTCATATTAAGCGTATTAATGAGGAAATACATGCATACATCAGCAATAGCTCATAAATCCATTCAAAGGTGCCTTCTGTTGAGTATCTTTGTAAAAAAAAACAATCTTCTTTCTTTTTCTTTTTTATCAGCGTTTGTCCTGAAATGGATTTTGTGCTGTAGTTTATTGCAAGGCTGTGATATCAAAACCTTTTGGCCCGGCACATCTGGATTCAGCACCTTTGGAAACCTGTTTGCTTTCCCTCTTCGATTGCTATTCTCTTAGCAACACTGCATGGTTGCAGTCTGTTTCCAGATCGACCACTTGGAGGCGGAAGAGAGTCTTGATCCAAAATGGATCACCTCACTGATGCAAGCAGCCGGTTATGAATCACTAGCAGATGTAGCCCATCACTGCTGCATATTCAGCTATTTCTTTCCTTGTCATTGACTAAAGAGCATGGAACCAAAATTGCAGTTCACGAGACTACCAAAAGTATGTTTCAAAACACTCCATGATTTTACACTAGTGGTATCTTTTTACAGTTTGTTTTACACTATGAGGTATGTTACTCCCGCACACAATTCTCATTAATTAGCCTTTAACCACAGGAGGGAGACAAGTTTGTTTAGGATCTAGGCTACAGGTAAAAAATGTAGGGGCTAGGTGTAAATGTCTGAGTGAATTATTCTTGAAGATATGAATTCAAAATGGGTAAAGTTTATTTTCAAAGTGATACTGACCTATTTTTGCTATTTCTTAAATGTGTTATGCCTTAGCAGCTGCGTAACACAACATCGGCATTCTGACAATGAAATTTGGTGGAAAGAGAGGAATTACACTGGAAATATGATATTTTGTGTCCCTTAAAACTGAGGATGGATAATGGGAGAAATTGTGCCAGTAAGGGGGAATCAGTAATTTTGAGGTAAGGTGTTCGCTGCGGGTGCCGGAGGTCGTGTGGTCAAATCATGGTGGAGACCGGGATTTTTTTCACTTGGATCTCTGGGTAGTGAGATTGGATTCCCATGTTCAGTGTCGGGCATGTTAAAAATTCCTTGGCAGTTGGAAATCAAAAAGAGTAGGCTTAATGGCCACTGCCCAGACAAAATGCAAATTAAAGATCTTCCCAAGTGATTTGTACCTTTCCCCAGGTGGTTTGTTAAGAGCAGCTACAGATGATACGTAACTGGCTGCAGGTCTACTTAGCTCTAGTGTTTGAGTCTATTAAGATGAACTCGCACATTGGTAGAAACCACCCTCTAAGAAACTGGCTGTATACAGACTCTGTAGTCTTCTAAACCAGTATAAAGATGTTCAGGACATTAGTCCTGAATTATTAGACACTGCAGCAACATTTCTTGGCAACCTGGCGCCAAGGATTTGCTGTGCCCTGTTTTACCACATTCGTATTTTTGTGCATGGGCTGTGTTCTTTGATTTCTAAGATTTGACCATAGGGTGCACATGATATGGGGCAATCGATAAATATGTGATCCGTAGATAGAAGTATTTTGATGTCAAATGTCGGTCAATTATTTGAGCTTTGACTGAGCGTATGAAGCAGGAGTGTGCACAACCAGCAAGCTACAGGAACCATCATTATTTATTTCCTTCACCATTTGATGAGTGAGACTGAACACCTGTGGCGATGCAGCGATGTCATTTCTATATATTGTAACACAACATGATTAGTGAAAAATAATTAGCAATCATTTATACTCTCATTTTGCATGACAAGGACAAGAATAGTACCACTGTCCTACAGAGAGCATGTCGTAAGAGGTACTAACTGTGTAACATGGCATAACACCAGCCATGGTTAAGTGGTTTGTTTAGAGCAGCATAGATGGCGGCTAACAGGCTGCGGGTCTAATGTGCTCATTGAGTCTATTAAGATGAACTCTCACATTGGTTAACCACCCTTCATGGTACTTGTCCCAACGCAGCGAAATAAAAAGCTACTCTAGCCTAGCTCACTAAGCAGGAAATCCTCCTCCCGGCTGCATCCAGCTCATACCAGAGCTGGGACCTGCACAGGAGCATTTGCTCCTGTAGAAGTACAGGCTGACTAAGAACTAATAACTGCTTGTTATCCAAATGACACATACCTGACCTATGATTCTACCACTATTCCAGGTCCATATGGAATCAATCATGGCATTGAACTTCATGCAGAAAATGTTACCTATGCAAACAATAAACTCGAGAGTTTCATCCAAGCCAGCAATAAATTTGATGACCTTGAACTTGGCGAGCCACAGTTTGTGGTTGGAAACTGTCTGAACCTTGCCCCTGAAAATCATTTATACGACAGAGTGTACTGTGGCGCTTCCTGTCCACCAGAGCAAAGAGACACTATTCAAAACATGATCAAAGTGAATGGGATACTTGTAATACCAGTTGGAGATCAGGTAGCAATATATGTTATTGTCTAACTTTTGCTTCTTCCTTTCTGATGTTTGTGCTGAGAAGAACTCTGTGAAGTTCAGTCGTAGTTTAAATATCTGCACCTTTCGGCCCAACACATTTAATTTTTTTTATCCGAATTCTCTTTTGCTAGACTACACAAATGCCGCCTGTTTCCAGATCCGACACTTGAAGGCAGGACAGGGTCTTGGTCAGTTATGGTTCATTAACCCTGATGCAAGCAGTCAGCTATAAGTTGCTTGCTGCTGTCTGCTCACTCACTGCTGCATCCTCACTTGTATCATATCTTTGATATAGGATGATAAGTTTGTCATAGAGATGTTACATTATTTATTAACCTTGTTAGGTTCTATGTATTCCTATTTCATATGTATCATTTGATTTATAAGAAAACATTTATGTGTATGGCCAAAACATATGAGCTATACTTTTATAGTTGCCCATAGCAAGCGATGATGGCGTCACCATCAGATAGTTTTTATCTTGGTGATGTAACTTGTGCTATATTTAGATTATAGTGAGGAAGAAGCTGCGCTGGTCATCAAACTAACTCTCTGATCCCGAACTACCTTGGGCCAGTGGCAAGACATAAGTGAAGTGACGGGAGGTAATTCAGGACACAGGCACTCTGGTCCCACCTCCTTTGAGACCAGGAGTCGCTTGAAACCTGCTGGGCTCGAACCAACGCTGTTTCCGTTCATCACTTTGAGAGGAGAGTACTTTACCTCTCAAACACAGTGACCCCTAATACTAGAAATTCACATGATACAACTTCAGTGAAGCAACTTTTATCAGGGCCACAAACAGATAGGGGGACTCAGTGGTCTCGAGATAAGGTGTAATTTTTTTTCCACATAGATCTTCTGGTAAAAATTCCCCTGATCTCTGTGTCGAACACGTTAAAATTTCTTGGCAGTTGGAAATCGAAAAGAATATGCCAAACAACCACTGCCCAGACAAAATTTGAGTTAAAAATCTTCCCATCAAGCTGTTAGCCACTATCTGGGCAAAAATTCTAAAGGTAACAAAATTCCTACCCAATTGGTGTCACATTAAGATAAAAAAAATAAGGTTCCTCATCATGAAACGACATAGCAGAACGATCACCTGTTTGCACACACAATTATAAGGATAAAAAAATACCTCAACACCCTCTCCACAGAAGTAGAAGAGGAGTGAATAAGTGAAGTGAAGATGTCTATGGCTCATACTTTTGCTAGATGGACAGATGCACCAACAAACGCAGATTTGTGGCAAATAACACATCATTAACCAATACAGTCAGTGCTGTTGTTTGAAGCCAAAACATTGGGTACAACCAAGACAATACAATAAAGACTTAAGTTTTTGTTAACAGATGTTGACGATGGATAATGGACATAAAATGACAAGACATGGGGAGGAATGAAGACCTGTGAGAAAGGAACCAACAATAGCCACTGGAACAACAAATCAAGTGAAGAAAATGGGGCTGGATAGGACATACGCTGAGGAATGCACCGCCCAACATAGCCAGTCAGACTTTCACATAGAATCCTCAAGTTAAAAGAAAGAGAGGTAGACCTGCAGATACACAGAGAAGATAATATGAGAGGGAACTACAATTAAATGGATACACATGAAGAGAGGCAGAAAGAGTAACCCAGGATCGTGTATGCTGGTGAGATTTAGTAAATGGCCTACGCAACAATAGGATCTGCTGGCATTGATTGATTGGACCAAAATAGCTGGAGATTGGGGAGAGAAAATGGAGATAGGACACACCCTCAGAAAGAAGCCTAGCAATATAACTAGATACATACTGGATTAAAACCCACAGAGAAAGAGAAAAGTGCAGAGGCCAAAGAACATTTGGCGAAGAACATTGTAATAGTACGTCAGTGCAACTGAGGTCTCATAGTCAGAACAAGAGGAATAGGTGAAGGGCTACAGCTCTATACTCCAAGGCCAAGGAAACATATTAGGCCAAGTTAAAGAGAATATTTGTACTTTTTGTGTGCTGCTTGAAACCTGGTGACATATAGAAAAAGGGCATTATGTCAGTGCAATGGACAGTTGGTCATGTTAATCGTAGATAGTTTAACGTCATGACACTTAGAAACATGAGCTGTATGTTGTTGTTTGCGAATGCACACAATGAGTAGGTTACTCTTTTATGCGCCCTGAAAAGGACGTGAAGTGGTGGGTTGCAGTAGCTTTTCTTACATCCCGAGCATGATGAAGGTGGACCAGAGTCCTCTAGACAGTTATGCTATGCTTAGCTTTATTTGTATGTCGCTCACTACTATGGGGATCACATCAATCTCTCACCTCGTTATCCAGGCTGTATGAAAACATCCCGTTTCCAGGGAGGGCTGCGACGAAGCCGAGTGAGGGTCTTGGCCTGAATGTTTTGCCTGACCAGACGTTATTCTTCCTCCCCAAGTTGAAGCGTTAAATGCCATTGATGGGGAGGGGAAAATTCTATGTAACATTTTGTGCAAGTACTCACCACGTGAGTTGAATTTCTGCGTTATTCGGTTAAAAGCATTACCTGGTTTGCCTTTCATCTTCGATCCCTAATCTCTTAGCTAAGCTGCATGGTTGCAGTCATTTTCCAGTTCTGCCACTTGGAGGTTGAATGAAGTTATGGGGTACTGGCCTTAATGCAAGCAACCAGCTATGAGTCTCTGGCTGTTGCATCTTCTGCCTCCATATTCTATTATAATGTGAGTTCCTGCAGTTTATTAGATCTGGGGGAAGGTAGGTTGGGTATTGTGTAGGAATTCCATTGCCTTTTCGAATTTTGCATGTATAGCGACTAACAGTCTACTGGGATTGATTTTCAACTGCCAGGGAATCTTTTATGTGCACATCATGTGTACAAGATCTCAGAGCTTTATTGTCCATCCAGGAGATGCTTGAAACTTGTGAGATTCAAATCCCTGTTTGTTTGAGATCCTTGCATTGAACCATTGGCAAACGTTTGCACATAAATAAAATGAAGCTGATTTTGCAAATTTAAATCAGTGTTACAAATATATATGACGTTATACTTTATCAGGATCTTGGAGTAGATATACCAGCACCTCTTAGGATAGCATAGAACCACTGACTATCTCATGTGTGTTGTAAAAGGCAACTGAAGGGAGTTGTGCATGGGGCTAACAGATTGCTACAAATACCACCACTGGAAGAGCACACAGTGTGCTTTGACACAATCTTCCTGTGTGGAGACATCTACAGTGGGGATCCTACGTTTGTTAAGAAGCTAAATAAAGAAGAAGGGGATTGTCAGGACGACAGAGATAGACCAGGCACTTTGAACATAAAGTGCTATTTATTATGTTCAATGTGCACCAATGTGGTACGCCTGACAATAGATGGACACATAAATTGACGTTATGGTGGCCCTACATCTATTATCGCCATCCCGGATGTCCACCAATGCGATGGAGAGACGGCATTTGACGTAACCTTGGTCCAGCATGACATTTAATGTCAAAGGACAGAGATGAGTTAGATGAGATTTGGCTACCTGACATAGGGCACAAAATATGCCTAAGTGAACACAAGGATTACAGTACAGATGTTTACCAAGCTGCATGGGACCATTGAAAACTATGGAACTGAGTAGTGATCATTGTTAGTAGTTGTGTTGTGCACAGCTGCTTACTGCTATTTACATGTCTGTTTCTCAAATTGTTGCTCCAGTTTTGCTAACTTGTTTTAAAAGGAAGACTAAATACCTCTGAAACAAAACATAATTTTGAAATGTGGAAATCAAACTTAACTTAACGTCTTTATACTGGTTTAGAAGACTATGCAGAGTCTGTATAAAACCAGTTTCATTTACATTACCTTGCTTTAAAAGCTATGCGCATCCAATTTATTCTTAAATGCATTAATTGTCCCTGCCTCCACTACCTTCTGTGGCAATGCTGTCTAAGCATTCACCACTCTCTGACTAAAAAAATATTTCCTAATATCTAATCTGGACCTCTCTTTAGTTAATTTGTAGCTATTCCCTCTTGTTCTTGTAGGTGGTTGTATTTTGAAAAACTTCTTATAGTCTAATTTATCTATTCTGGCAGCATAGACAAACTTGGCAGAGATGGACAGACAAAGATATTCATACTCAGAACGGGACATTGCAGACACAAGTCCCACCTCTATAGAATGGGTCTCAGAGACACTGCCACATGCGATTGTGAATCACCCAATCAAACACCAGATCATATCCTGCAGGACTGCCCTACTTATACTGACCAAAGAGAGGCTGTCTGGCCTAGGGGAGCGGCCGTTTTTGAAAAGCTGTGGGGGACAGGCGATGACCTGTAATGCACAGTCTCATTCATGAACCTCACCGGACTAGAAGCACAGCATTAGTTGATCGAAGAAGAAGAAAAAAGGAGGGATGTGGAAATCTAAACGTGAAAAACAAAGAAATGAAAGATATGATCCAGTACAAGTTATACTTAAGTTTATCCACATTGTGCTCATAAAGTAAGAATTGGTTTAGAGCTGTCTCAGTGTAGATAAAAATGAAATTCCACACTCTAGTTACTGTTTTTCTGTTTCCAGTTGCTGAAGATCAAACGGATTAGTGAGACTGAGTTTGTAACTGACAATGTATTGCCTGTCTCATTTGCTTCCTTGGTTCTACCAGGGAAAGGAGAAAGTAATGGCAACCTGATCTTACTACGTGAGTACCTGGTTGTTGGTTGAAATGCATACATATCAACTTATATAGTTATGTAGTTTTTGCATTTTCACCAGTCTATAGTCATAGAATGTTTTCTGCAGGTTTTTTTACCTTTCAGTGTTTGTCATTGCAAATTTGCCAACATGTTACCAGGGCCAAAAAGGGGAGAAAAGAATAGTAACACTGTAACCTACTAGACATATCAATCAATAGAGGTGACTTAGGGAAGTTGGACATGGGGCTAGTTAACCCATCCTATAGAAACTATAAGCTACAAAATATAATAAAAGACCTCTACACCCCATGGTACAAGAGCTCTATCAAACAGAACTACTTTGTGTCTTTATATTTTTTTTAAATTGATAAACTGTATTTTACGGTTAAAATTTTTAAAGTTTGATTTTCCCATAATATATCAAGCTTTGTGCATGTCTGAAGCTCCCAACATTAGCCATCACTGATAGCATATCCATTCATACACAATAAATACAAGTTGTATAATTTTCTTTCAGTACATAAAGATTTAGTGTGCATTTGTATTTTTGAAATGACGTGAAAAAAAGTCAACAAGGCAAACTAAATAAGTTGAGGTTACGTCACCATAATATATAACATAATTTTCTTAATTTAACATTTTGTTAATGTACTTCATGTACAAAACTGAATAGGTTATCAAACAAAGCCAATTTGTCTTCACATAAAGAAAAGTAGATAAATAGAGCTCCACATATATTGCGAATACATTTAAAACAAAATATTTTTTTAAGTGTTTGAATTGACCATAATATATCATAATATATTTGTACAGGTCTGAAGATCCTAACACTAATCCGCACTAACAATATCTATCTCTGCACAGAATATGTCAGTTTTATCATTTTCCATAAATAGACAAGCTATTGTGCTTGTTCTGATGATAATCTTTGCTTACAATCACTGGAAGCCATTTTTGTCAAACAAATTATCTGGAGAAAATCGATTGACCAGCTCATTTTCTTTTATTCGAACCTCTTTTGTCTAACAAAAAAGCACAAATAGCTCTTAAATTGTAAAGTTCATCAAAAGGAAGTGACATTAAAAATGTTGGATTGGTCTAAGCTTCAAAATTTGTTTTCGAAACATTCGTAATAGAGATCTAATATGACTAGCCACTCTAAGCGGTTTGTGTTAAAATAAGTCCAAAAATACGCCACCTGAAGTGGCTCAGGTAGTCTAGGAGTTCAATAAAAATTACGTTTATTTCTTGCCTCCTCTTCATGATAAGTTATTACAAATTCTGTAAATATATAATTTTTATTCATGTTTATAGCTGTCAACCCTGCTGGGTACTGCCTTTACACATTTGGAATACTTCTTCTTCTTCTTCTTCGTTCGTTCTCAATCTCCCACTACCAAACCCTGAAAGGGCTTAAGTAGCAGAATGTAGTCCAGAGAACGGAATGTGTTGTCGTAGTTTACAGCTTGGCTGTGATATTGGCACCTTTGTCCAACAGATCCGACTTCAGCAAGCATTTTTGAGTACCGGGTTAGCATTCCCTCTTCAATCCCTTTTCCTTAGCCAGTCTGCCCTGCTACAGCCTGTTATCCAGGATCACCATGTGGAGGTGTAGAAGGGTCTTGGCAGCTATGGTTCGCTGGCAATGACGCTAGCAGTCAGCTATGGGTAGCTGACCACTGCAGCATCTTGATCCCATTTGGAATACAACCTGTAATTTACAAAAACCTTATCAATGTACAAGAAAGGCGTCAACTGTCAAGAAGTTGTCCAGATTGCTGTTGTTTAATTCAATATTCTATTGAATATATTTGCAAATTAATATATGCATTGTATTGTATCATAATATGCCAGATACATGACCAAATGGGAAACCGAACATACTGGTTACACCAAAAACGATGCCTATTACCAGTTGAACCGAAGAGAGCAGGTCGTTGTCTTCAGACTTCACACTGGCCACAACAGACTGAGGTACCACCTATTCAACAAATTGAAGATAGGGTGTACCGACGAATGCCCGTGCGGTACTGGTAAAATGACCACTGAACATCTGCTGCAGAACTGCCCGACATACGAGGATCAGAGAGAGCAGATGTGGCCATTGCCAGTGGAACTGCAAGACAAGCTCTATGGTAGTGGCGAGAGTCTCAGGATGACCGCCGCTTTTTTCGAAAAAATAATGGTTACTGTCTGACTGTGTACGCAGAAGAAGAAGAAGTATCATAATATATGTTTAATGAAAATACAATTGCAAAGGTACTTTCTGGAATTGTCACACACCTTTCACAACTCAGTCGTTTCAAAATGGCTTGTTAGGTCATACAGGCTCGATTCAGTTACTTTGTCTTTTCTCCAATGCAAACAAAAAGTATATTCACTACATTTTGTAGACCCTGACATAATTCATGCATATTTTTTGTTCCTATTCTTGTCTGTAGTGCTCAGTTGGTTTTATTCTTTTCGCTGGAGATATTTCTTTTCGCTTAGTTGACATTGTATCGGTTAAGTTGTAGGCCTAACCCTTTACCATATTGTCAGCTGGTACTGGAGAAAAGCAGAGAATTCAATAGGACCTGTATGGCTGTTTTATAAACTACACCAAGGCCTTTGACTGCGTAAAACATTAGCAAATGTGAAACATTATGAAAGATATAGGCTTCCCAACACATCTGGTTCAACTAATAGAAACCCCTACAAGGGACAGCAAGCAGTCGTACGAATACATGGTGAAACCTCAGATTGATTCGAGATACACAAGTGGGTCAGACAGGGCTGCATTTTTTCACCATACCTGTTCATGTTGATGTGCTCATGAATGTGCATATATGTTATATGCGAAAAACATTATCAGGAATGTAAAGACAGATCCAATTTCTGCAGACTTCGATCCTTTCACAATAGGAGGAAAGGCGATACCGGAAATATGATATATGTCGACGACACAGTTATGCTCTCGAACAGTCCCAAGGGCCTAGAACAAATAATTACATCAGTCCAGAAACATAGTGAAGCTCGGTATCTCTACCTGAACACAAAGAAAACAAAGATAATGACAGCTGATAAGACAAAACTCAAATCTAAAATTAAGATAGCTGGCGAAAATGCTGCACATTTTGAATATCTGGGACCAATACTGAACAACAATGGAGACTACAAAAGAAGTAAGAAGACGACTGACTATGGCAATGCAGAAGATAAGGAGTAGGCAGAACCTATGGCATGATACAAACAAAGAACTAAAACTAAAGATCCTAAGAACATGTATTTTTCCTGTGGCAACCTATGGATGTGAAACATGGACGATTATAAAAGCAATAAGAGCGAAGATCTGTGCTTTTGAAATACAGTGCTACAGAAGAGTTCTGAAAATTTTGTGGACAAAGAAAGTAAAAACAAATCCATCCGGCAAGACTTGAATGTAGAGGAGAATTGGCTCATAAATTACGTAATGACCCAAAAACTGAGGTTTTTTGGACACGTCAAACGTCACAACAAACTGGAGAGAGTGGTTATGGAAGGCATGGTCACTGGGAGCAGAGGCAGAGCTGTCCGAGAAGACTATGGACCCAGGACATACGTTTGACAGCGTACGAAGAAGAAGGACCCAGGACATCAAGGAAACACTGGATTTGACCTTGGAGCAGGCCGAAAGACTGACGAAAGATAGTTTCCTACAGACTTGTCATGAGAGCGACATTCTGCAAAGGACATGCTACATGATGATGATGATGTTTACAGACTCTGCAGAGTCTAAAGTATAAAGACAGTATAAAGACATTAAGTTAAGTTAAGATGCTTTTAACCTTCCAGGCATGTCTCAGCAAGTGTTCATATTTTTTTGTTATGAAAAATAGAGCATAAAAAAAACCAAGAAGATTATGAATTGCATGCGTGGCTGAAGCTTTTAGAATGAGGGAATAATATATCATGATGCAAGCCACACAAGATGTATAAAGAGTCTTTAAAATCAAGACTAAAGTTGCATGCTATTAAACAACAGAACGATTAAGACAACCTAAATATAAAGATTAAAATGAACGCCAGTTTCTCTAGTTATAAAGAAAAGATGTTTGAACCAGAAGAAAAATCTAGAACTGGTTCAAGAGTAAGAAAAGTAACAAAGGCTGACACTAACAATGCACAAGGAATTACTTGCCATTCGAAACACAATATCAGTACATGGAAACCTATCACAAATTTGAGAGGCAAATAAGCGCTGAATCACCTACATGTAAACATAGCTGAAATCCATTAAAAAATGTACTAGAACTATTCTCTTATATGGAGCAGAGGAAGGACATTTTAAAAAGTGTCTTTCAGAATTTAAAGACAGAATTATTTAATTTAAAGTTTGATGCAACGAACAAAGATTTTTGTTTGGCGTTCGCCCTATTTCTCTATTCTCCAATGCGGGAATATCAGGACATAGTGCGTTGCCATGTTTTTAATTTGCGCCTGTAGGCCCAGTGCATCTGACTCCGGCATGCATTTTATGTAAGGGTCTGCTTCCTCCTGCATTTTCTAAGGGTTTGCTTCTCTGGGGTATCAGTCGGTGCAGCGATGGAAAGCGAACCCAGCACCTTCGGTTTGTGAGCTGTGTCACTTAACCACTAGCCCACGCCATCCCTGAACAGAGATATAAGAACAAATGGATAAATTACAGTCAGAAGATTAAGGAAATTGAATTGAACTGATCACATACTATGCTTGAAAACAATAATAAAGGAAACTGGTGATTTGAGCCTACATAATGATTTAGTTACATTTATTGATGTCAACTATGGGGAGACAGAAAATGTTACAAATGAATTATGTAACATATGAAGTATGAAGTATGTTTAGTCTATCACTTTATGTCTGCTACAAAATCTTGTGTCTGTTTAGTCTATTACTTGATCTCTGCTACAAAATCTTGTATCTGTTTAGTCTATTACTTGATCTCTGCTACAAAATCTTGTATCTGTTTAGTCTATTACTTGATCTCTGCTACAAAATCTTGTATCTGTTTAGTCTATTACTTAATCTCTGCTACAAAATCTTGTATCTGTTTAGTCTCTGCTACAAAGTCTTGTGTCTGTTTAGTCTATTACTTGATCTCTGCTACAAAGTCTTGTGTCTGTTTAGTCTATTACTTGATCTCTGCTACAAAATCTTGTATCTGTTTAGTCTCTGCTACAAAATCTTGTATCTGTTTAGACTATCACTTGATCTCTGCTACAAAGTCTGTTTGTGACAGGTTGTACTCCCGGCACAGTTTATGTAAGCTCCCATTTATTGTTTGTGTCTTGTGAGCATAACTTTGTGATTAAACATTTGTCACAATAACAAGTCTTCTATTTTAAAATGTTATGTTTTGGTTTTCATTTTGTTTCTTCAATGTTAAAGATCAGTACATAAAATATGTGCCATGTTTTTAAAAATTAAAATCTAATGTCAAACCAATTTTTCTTCAGAATTTTGACAAATTCCACTTTTGTTTCTTTTATTGACAGCTGATGTTAATCCTATGCCTCTGCAGTGTCTTTGCCGTATCACAATTCGTAATGCTATCAGAGACACATTTGACTTCAACCTGCCAATCGCAAGTGAAATGCCAAATTTAAACAGAGTGAAACATGTCAAAGCAACTAAATTTTTCCGCACAGATGTTGGGCGCCATCCGTTGAGCATTTTACCCACGGCACAAGGATTGATGCTGCTGACAGATTTTGATAGCAGTGATGAAGATGATGATGATGATGATGATGATGATGGGGATGACAGTCTGCTTGACTTGAACCAACAGCTTCGTCATCATGCAGCTGAGCTTCGTGCTATAGAAAGATCATCAAAGAATGAAACGGAAGATATTGACTCTGATTTGTCAGATATGGAGGATGAAGGCATCCAGATTTCTCACTTGAAAGATGTAAATGATGTAAATGATGTAAATGGAAATAAAAACTCTTCATATTTATCCAGCTCTGTTAGTCACATGGACAGTGAGGATAGAAACATGGAGGTCATTGAAGAAAAGGTTGTTGGGCGACTGAGGTTGAAGACGGTGCCAGGAACAGATACTAAAAATGTGGAGAGAAATAGAAATTTAGACAGGTCTTCATTGAGAAAATCATTAGAAGGAGAAGGCAACCAGGAGGAAGGTACATCTGGTCATGCTGTCCGTAACCCGTATGAAAAATTTGCAAACAGGATTCTGACGATTATGTCGCCCAGAAAAAGGGATGAGTCCTCATCTCAGTCTGGAAAGGAAAGTGCTTCTTCCAGCGATCATGAAGCAAACACATACCTGAATGTCAGTGATGATGGTCTAACTTCTGAGTTTAATTCACGATCACCAGCAATCCAAGTCACACCATCAGTAGATATGTCTGTGCCACGTACCGTCAAAGAATCCTATAGTATTAGTGCTGACACATCAGAGACTTCTGGATTTGAATCTTTAGGGGATGATAACCTTCACATGAGCTCTCAGTATTCTGGATATGGCTCACTGAAAGATGATATGGAAACTATAACAGGAGAACACTTTGGGCCTGTTTCTTCCACACCTGCCTTGAATAACAAAAAGAGCCCTCAGTCCAAGTCTTCCATTGGGGAATCTAGTGTGGACTATGACAGTTTGATGGCTGACAGTGCAGATACTGCATGGATAGATACCGAAGATGATGATGATGATGATGACAGCCATTTGGGAGAATGTAAATTGAAGAAAATGAAGAGTGTAGAGGAGCATGAAATGACCAACAAGAAAGAAAGCAAGGTTGATAATGATATGAAAGCTCCTGAAAAGGGTCCAGATTTTTCTCCGTATCTTAAAATGAAAGTTGAAAGCCTGCCACTTCCCACCTCTTTGAAAGCCTTCATCCTCTACTACAGAGAGACTGGCCAAACAGACAGCTTTCATTGTTAAACTCACAGCAGCTTTGTTCCTATACATGAGACTTGAAATACAAATATATGTCTTTGTGTTTCTGTACGTTTAATATGAAATGTTAATATGTAAATTTATGTATCTGCATATGTGATTGGAAATGTGAGGTACATATACTTTAATGTATCTGTACAAGCGATTGAATTATATGAATCTATCCTGTTTCTTTACATGTGATTTGAAATCTGGATATAATACTTTGTTTCTGTACATATGTTTTGATAAATGAATATACTTTCCATGTACTGCATTGTCTGGCCTAACACTATTGGATTTTATGTTGGCTGTATATTTTCAAAGCTTGATGGTTTACAAGTTCGTGGTGAAGATGCCATTAATTGCCAGGCTGCTTCTTCCTTCGATTCAATTTCAAACCATTATTCACCATTTAAAGTGTTGACTACCCCAGACCTTTTCTCTCACCCAAGCACACATATACATAAATTCAAATACAAACATATATAGTCACCTGTGCACTGTTGTATATGTACACCTACATTCAGCACACTAATAAACGCAGACAAAAATTAGTGGATTTACTTTGTTTATTTTTCAATGTTTGACAGGATATTGCTGCACTCATTAGACTGTTTCTGCTGTCTTACACTATCTGTTTAACTGTTTCCTTATGTCTAGCATTATTTATGCTGCTTTATACTGTTCCAACACACCGATACACAAAGGCAAAGATTAGTGGATTTATTGTGTTTATTCAATGTTTGACAGGATATTGCTGCACTCATTAGACTGTTTCTGCTGTCTTATACTATTGTACCAGAGCCGATCCATTTGATGGAGCTTTTGTCACAGACGATAAAGGTGTCTGCTCTATTCTATCTCACTCTATACTCACTCTAAACAAATTCAAGTAACACTATATATAAACACAATAGAACAGATTCTTTATTCCAGTAACCCTACCAACTATAAATTTCTAACAACTTAAATTCTTCCTCTCACATGCTTATCTAAAACACTCCTACCGCTAAACCTAACCTTATCGATACTGATGTTGCCCAGTTCTTTCTCCTCTCCTAATCTGGCCTGCTGTGATCAAACTTTGTTGTAGATTGCCGCTGATGGTGAAGTTTGTAGGTTCTAAACCCAGGTATGATGTCCGTGGTCTTGTTCCTCTTTGTCGGCAGTAGATCAAAGTAGTCTCGACGTGATCAGGATAGACTGTGTCAAATATGATCCATGGGATCACTGGACAACTGCCTCTAGCTGTGACAGCCAACTTACAGTCATGTGATCAAGGTGATGTTGATGTGATCAGTGGGACTGCATCAATATGATAAATGGGACTACTGATGACTTGTTTTAACGACGAATACATAATATGAGGGTAGTTACCTTGTTTGCTGCGTGTCTATCTCAACTGCCTCTCTCTGTCTAATGTTCCTCTGTCTCTGAAGTAAACTGTCCTACTCTATTGTGGTTCTCAACTCAAAAACTGTGTTCAAATCTCAACTCAAAGTTCTCAACTCGTTCTAGAATTCAACTGCTTCTCTCTGTATATTTCCTCTAACCGTCTCTCTCGGTGGGTCTCCTCTCAAGAATGTCTCTGAAGTGAAGTGTTCTACCTCTGTGGTTCTCAACTCAAATCTACCTCAACTACATATCTCTGCCGCCTGCTCTCCACTGAGCATAACTTTCTAAAGTGTACCTCTGTTTCTGAAGTGAACACTTTCTGTGGTATCGCTTTTGAATGTTCTTAATGTCTCTTCACTCCACCGGGATTTATATCTTGATCTGCCTTCCCAGATCGCTTGATTTTCAAAACCGCGCCCGTTTAGTCCGCTTGTCTACCATTATCCCCCATCCTGATCGCGCGGTTTCCAGACAATGCGGGTTTGTTGGCGACAACAAATTTACCCTTCTACCGTCCCACGTGTGGACACATGGCATGTAACTTACGTCAGGTTACGTATGTTTTACCTAAACTCCCACCTGCGTGCTGGGGTTCGTTTTGGTAACTTAAAATCTGGCGAGATTGTGTTAGCTGTCCCTTAAATCCCCCAAAAGAGAAAGAAAAATGTTATCTAAGCTCTTTCTAACTTCTTTCCAACTCTGTTAAAATAGGTCAAAGCTCGTTCTATGTATTGTCTCTACAGCTAAGATTTGTTACAATATCTGTTTAACTGTTTCCTTATGTCTAACATTATTTATGTTCCGTTATACTGTTCCAACACACTGATACACACAGCCAAAGATTAATGTATTTATTGTGTTCATTGTTCAATGTTTGACAGGATTTTGCTGCAGTAATTAGTCTGTTTCTGTTATCTTATACTATCTGTTTAACTGTTTCCTTATGTCTAAACATTATTTATGCTGCTTTATACTGTTCCAGCAGCTTATAATGGCTGAAATACAAAAACATACTCAGCTCTTATACTATTTCTTTCAACTATTTTTGCTGTCTTTTGTTATTTCAGCTATCTTATACAGTCTAAAGTTCTGACATTAACTTGGTAGTTGCTAGATTTGTATTGTTAGTATCAGTCAAGCATATGTGTTATTGGCCCCTAACAGGGGAGTAGAGAATAGTAACACTGTAACCTGCAAGGCATGTTGTAAGAGGCGATTATGCAGGCTAAGGCAATGGACCTCTACCTCATCCTATAGAATCCATAAGCCACAGTGAAAAGAAATCTTCTAAACACTGGGGTAGGTGAAAATTGACTAAATCAAGTCCATATCAATCAATGTGTATCATATTTTGACACACTGAATCACACTTCCTTAATCATATTTTTCACACACAGAATCATACTTCCTTAATTTATCATATTTTTCACACATTAAATCATTTATCCATAATTAATCATATTTTCACACAATAAATCATTCTTCCATTTTTGATATTTTCACACACTAAATCATTCTTCCATAATTAATCATATTTTCACACACTAAATCATATTTCCTTAATTAAGCATATTTTCACATGTACCATGAATTTGTGTGTAAAAGTTTTCTTCATTTTGTAACATATTTTGACAATCTGAATAATGATTGAGGTGTTTTTTTCAGTTTGTATCATATTTTGACAAACTGTTATGAATTTTTGTATAATTTTTTTCCATTCTGTCTTATTTTCAGACTTTATATCATGTTTTCAGTATCATATTTCATTCAGTGGTTAGCGAGCTAGCTTTTTGTCTGAGTGGTCCTGGGTTCATTTCCCAGTTGAGGCGGAAATGTTTTTTCAGACCGTAACAGCTCACGGGCTGATCCAGCCTTAAATGGGTACCGTTTCAGTCTAGGAAGTAAAAGCGGCGAGGGAGAGGAGATGGCTACCGCCCTCATATAGCCGAGCCTTTGACATGTGAGATCGCTAACATCTCTCACCCCTACGGCAGTAATGCTATGGGTTACTTTACTTTAATATCATAACTTCACAACTTCTAGACCAAAAATCGGATCCTTCGAGTCAAAATATTACAGAAAGATCCTCAGAATACCCTAGATGGAGAAAAAGACAAATATTGACATTCAGCAAGAGTTGAACATACAGGAGAACTGATTTATCAATTCTATTTTGGCCAGAAAATGTAAATACTTTGGTCACATCAAGAGACACAACGGTCTTGATAGAACAGTGATGGAAGGGATTGTGCCAGGCAGGGGTAGACCAAAAAGACGATGGCACCAAGATATCCAGGAATACCTGGGTATGACTGTGGCGAAGACTGGAATTTTGGCAAGGGAAAGAGTGTCTTTCAGACAGACTGTGATGGGAGCAACGTTCTATAAAGAGCATGCTACATGATGATCAAAACTTCACATTCTACTTCTTATGTTCTGCATTGTATCATATTTTCAGACATTCTGCAATGTTTACTTCATGAATATCAATCAGACATCATGGCAGAGGATAATATAAACAACTTATGATAAGCTGATGATACAGTCCTGCTGAAAAAATATTTTAAAGTGCTACAGCACAGGATTAATATTAGATCATTTTCTTATTAAAAAGTAAACAGAAAGACACACTGCTTTGTATATAAGGGAAGTTGCCAAATGGATTGAAAGTTGGTTAATGAGAAGAAGGCAGAGGGTGGGCATAAATAAGGAGTACTCTGAGTGGTGTGAAGCAAAAAATGCCACAGGGTTCGGTTTTGGGACCAATTTTGTTCTTGATATATATAAACGATTTGGACACTGATATCGGATCCATGATTGCAAATTTGCTAATGGCACAAAAATATGCAATAGTGTCTCATCTAAAGCAGAAGTGGTTATATTGAGGTCGGATTTAGATAAAATTCAAGAATTTTCTGTAAGTTGGCAAATGGAGTTTAATGTAGATAAATGTACAGTCATCCAATATGGAACATAAGTACAGAATGGGAGAGAACAATATTAGAAAGATAGATAAGGAAAGGGACCTATGGGGTATAATAGATCATACAGGTAAGGTGAGTAAGTTCAGGTAGCAGTGAAAAAGGCAAATGCAATGTTAGGTATGATAAAAAGAAATATTAAACATAGGAGCAAAGAAGTGATAGTCAAACTGTATAAAGCTAGTTAGACCTAGACAGGTGTGAAGTCCTTATTATAGAGGGGATATAAACATGCTGGAAAGAATACAAAAAATAGCAACATAGCTGATAGTGGGATTCTGGAATTACAGTTATGAGGAAAGACTCGGAAAAACCGGCCTACAGTGTCTAAAAGAGAGAAGAATTTGAAGTGACTTAATACAGGTTTAAAAGATGATCAGAGGAACGGATAAATTAGACTATAATAAGTTTTTCAAAATACAACCACCCACAAGAACAAGAGGGCATAGCTACAAATTGACTAAAGAGAGGTCCAGATTAGATATTATGAAATATTTTTTTAGTCAGAGAGTGGTGAATCCTTGGAATGTATTGCCACAGGAGGTACCGGAGGCAGGGACAATTAATGCATTTAAGAACAAATTGGATGCGGGTAGCTTTTAGAGCAAGGTAATGTAAATGAAACTGGTTGTATATAAACTCTGCAGAGTCTTCTAAACCAGTATAAAGACATTAAGTTATATAGCTTAATAGACAAAAGCAGAGGTCATCTCTAAGAAAGAGTATTGCAGAATGCATGATCTAGGTAAATGAGACACAAAATAAGTAAATAAAATAAAAAGCCTAGGCAAATTAGTAACATCCATTGAAGGTGCTACTCAGAAATAAACAATGTGATGATGACATTACTAGAAGTGAGAATCGCACGCTACAACAAAAGAGCTCTTCTATGTTAAAGAGCTGATATTGTGTTATAGGAAGCAAATGCAATAAATAAACAATCATGAGGATCTCTGAAATATATGCAGATAATTTTTAAAAGAAAAATGTTGAGAGCCATAGACAGTTAAAGAGACAATGAAGATCTCCATGGGGAGAAATATAATGCACAAAGATAATTATTAGGCACAAAAGGAGAAAAATTGTCCACATTTTTGGGAGAGTTCATGGAAGGAGAAAGATTAGAACACATTGTGACAACTGGAAAAATTGATAAGACAAAAAAAGGCATAGTTGAATTAGTCTGAAAGTTTATTATATCTTAGAAAGAAACAAAATCTGAATTGATGGAAGGAATCAAAAACAGAATTAATGACCACTACTAGAGCCGCATAGCGCAGTGGTTAGCGCGCTGGCTTCGCATCTGAGTGGTGCTGGTTCATTCCCCAGTTGAGGCGGTAGTGTTTTTTCAGACTCCCAGGTCGACCCAGCCTTAAATGGGTACCGGTTCAGTCCGGGAAGTAAAAGCGGCGAGGGAGAGGAGATGGCTACCACCCTCATATAGCCGAGCCTTTGAAATGTGAAATCGCTAACACCTCACACCCCTACGGCAGTAATGCTATGGGTTACTTTACTAGACACAAGAAATTTATAAGACATATGCTTGCCTCTGCCAACTGTCATGCCATTTATTGATATTTATCTTGATGCATTGTGTTTTCACATCGTGCTTGGCATGTATATTTTGTGTGTGTGTGCTTATGTCGCTGCTTGCAGGTAATTAACTTTAGATATTTCCAATGCTTGTGCAAGGAAAACTGATCTGTAAAGATCCTTAGAGGCACTTGAACATTGTAGCCCATCATGTAAGCATCATCTTGTTGTTGGTTTCTGTAACATTACAAGTAAAGTTTTCATGATTACTGTATTGTTGTTAGTTTGGGAATGGTTACAGTTTGCTCATTATATAACTTTACATTAAACAACACAATTCTGAAATACCAGCTGTTTTTATAACATCAAGTTGAGTAAATGATGTGCAAGCATGGATGAATTTCACTGACTTACTTTACAACAAAGTAGTTAGTTACTTTTTAGTTTCAACATGTTCAAGGGGGGACAAAGTGGTCTCGGGGTAAGGTGTTCACCTCAGGTGCTGGAGGTTGCGGGTTCAAATCACGGTGGAGACCGGGAATTTTTCATGTGGATCATACACACATGTGCTGTGCTCAAATTATTTTAGGGATTCTCGTCCCACAGGGAATATGTCACAAAAATGGAGCTGTGTTGCTATAACATCAGGTCTTGGTTATGTGGTTACCAGACGGCATAGATGGCGCCGGGTCAACCTTGCTCTAATTTATGCTTTCACCACCACCAATCCTAAAAATAGGCGATCATATATTCCAGGGGCTACCAACCTAATGGTTAACAGATACTAGGATTAACCCGGCAAGTCACCAGCACATTTATATTCCCTCTATGATAAGAGCTCCACACCTGATCACAGTACTCCAATTTATGTCAAACTAATGGTTTATACAATTTTACTATCACTTCCATCCTCCTATGTTTAATTATGTGGAAAAACAGTATATGTAAAGCAAACATTCAGTTATACTATGCCTGAATATTTCATACATTGCAGCGGAGAAATAGTTTCAGAAAATAAAATTGCTGAACATTACTTTTTGAACAGCCCTAAAATATACAGCTCATTTTATGTTATCATGATCAGTAAGCTGTAAATACGATCATTTACTAATAATTGTCTATATTTTTATATGGATTTTATTTAATTTTATATCATCATCATCATGTAGCATCTCCTTTGTAGAACGTCATTCCCATCACAGCCCGTCTGAGAGAAACTTCTTCCTTGCCAAATCTCCAGCCTCCACCAAAGTCATGCCCAGACATCCCTTGATATCTTGGTGCCATCATCTTTTTGGTGTACCTCTGCCTATTTTTCTCGGTACCATAACTTCCTTTACTGTCCTGTCAAGACCGTTGTGTCTCTTGATGTGACCAAAGTATTTCAATTTTCTAGCCATGATGAAATTGATAAACCAGTTCTCTTCTATGTTCAATTCTTGCTGAATGTCAATATTTGACCATCTCTCAGCCCAGGGTATTCTGAGTATCTTTCTATAACATTTTGACTCAAAGGGCTCGATTCTCTTTCTAGATGTTTTGGTAATCAGCGATGCTTTGCAGCATATGCTGCCATGGAAAAGACATACTCTCAGGACTTTTATTTTTGTCATTTGCTGGTTCTGCCATAATTTCGTCAGGTTGTTTAGCCTCTGCTCTGCCATGGTTAATCTTTTGATTCCTTTTGAGCAGTCACCATTTTTGTCAATTCTGGATCCCAGATATTCAATATGTGTGACCTCGTAATATTTCTACACCACCTATTCTAAATTTATGTTAAAATCGTGTTTTGTTGATGGTCATTATCTTCGTTTTGTTTATGTTTCTAAATAGGTTTTGATCTACACTTTATCTATCTTCATTTTGTTTTGATCTACATTTGATCTATATAAGGCTGAAATTAGCTGCTGTAGTCCTTCTGCACTTCTTGATAGTATTTCTGTGTCATCTGTTTATCATAACTCTGTGATTTTGAAACCACCAATTGTAAATGGATCGAAACTTGTAATATTCTCGTCTTCTCTAATGTTTCTCATTATGCATTCCACATACATGTTATATAGAAACGGATAACTATATATATATATATATATATATATATATATATATATATATATATACACACAACATAAAAACTAATTGGCAATGTTGAATATTGTACCAGAAAAACACTGAGCTTAATGACTTAAGAGCAGCACTCTGCAAACTGTGCCAGCAGTCCGCACCAAAAAGGGTAGTGGTACAGTGGGTCCCATCACACTGCAACATCCAAGGCAACGAGGAGGCAGACAGACTGGCAAAAGAAGGTGCAAGACTACCACAAACAGATACTAGTATGACGTACGAAGAGTCAAAACGGCTTATCAAAGCCAGATACATGACCAAATGGGAAACCGAACATACTGGTTACACCAAAAACGATGCCTATTACCAGTTGAACCGAAGAGAGCAGGTCGTTGTCTTCAGACTTCGCACTGGCCACAATAGACTGAGGTACCACCTATTCAACAAATTGAAGATAGGGTGTACCAACGAATGCCCGTGCGGTACTGGTAAAATGACCGCTGAACATCTGCTGCAGAACTGCCCGACATACGAGGATCAGAGAGAGCAGATGTGGCCATCACCAGTGGAACTGCAAGACAAGCTCTATGGCAGTGGCGACAGCCTCAGGATGACCGCCGCTTTTTTCGAAAAAATAATGGTTACTGTCTGACTGCGTACGAAGAAGAAGAAGAAGAATATTGTACAGTTACTAAAAGTTATAGCTCAAATTATTGTGAATAGAAAATATAGCATATTAATTGAGCATAACAACATGGCTGCTAGGTCTCTGCACACAACTGTCAATTAAGTTTAACAGATTAATTTAAGACTGCTGCAATGTAATTATTGTTCATTCACTATTATAGCCTAGAAGTGAGTGTACAAATGAAGTTGCGGTTTTCTTAATTGTTAGCAGATTATAATGAATCTTACGTCTTTGTGGGATCAAGATGCTGAGCAGCGCATGAGCTGCAGCGGTCAGGGACCCATAGCTGACTGCTAGCGTCAGGGCCAGTGAACCAGAGTTGCCAAGACCCTTCTACACCTCCACACGGTGATACTGGATAACAAGCTGCATCAGAGAAGACTGGCTAAGTAGAAGGGATCGAAGATGAGGGCAACCCGGAACTCAAAAATGCTTGCTGAAGTCGGATGTGTTGGACCGAAAGGTGCAAATATCGCAGTCAATCTGTAAACCACGACACAACGCATTCCGTTCTCTGCACTACATTCCGCTACTGCAAAGGTGTTTTTTTCAGGGCTTGGTAGCGGGAGATTGAGAACGAACGAAGAAGAAGAAGTAGTATGTCTTTGTGAGAATAATTGTATGTACTGTTTTACCAAGCTACTGAATCAACTTCTCTGGTGCTGTTAGGTGTGAAGAGTAATCAAGGTCATGTGAACTATACTGATCAAGACCCCACTTTACATCCTCGTTTATGCTCCCAGAAACAGGCTGTGTTACAGCAGTCTGGCCAATTAGGTTGGGATTGACACTGTAATCCCCAAAGTGATGAGCTTACTGAGGACCCTCATATTGCACTACAGCTAGAAGACCAGTCCACTTTCTCAAGTAGGCCTTGGAATATAAGAAGAACCTTTGTAACCCGCTACCACAGAAAGAAGTTAACTCAGCACCAGTACCTTCAAGTCAATGACAATGTTAGCGACTTATGGTAGTTGATGTCTTCAAATAAAATAGTTGATTTATTATTTATTATTCAGACATGTTCTTTAGCAAATCCCCTAGAAATCTTTCACTGAACCCCAGGATTTAACAGAACACTGGTTAAGAGACCCTGATCAGACCACCAGTTAAGAGACCCTGATCAGACCACCAGTTAAGAGACCCTGATCAGACCACCAGTTAAGAGACCCTGATCAGACCACCAGTTAAGAGACCCTGATCAGAACACCAGTTAAGAGACCCTGATCAGAATACAGGTTAAGAGACCATGATCAGAACATCGGTTAATAGACCCTGATCAGAACACCGGTTAAGAGACCCTGATCAGAACATCGGTTAATAGACCCTGATCATACCACCAGTTAAGAGACCCTGATCAGAACACCAGTTAAGAGACCCTGATCAGAATACAGGTTAAGAGACCCTGATCAGAACACCGGTTAAGAGACCCTGATCAGAACATCGGTTAAGAGACCCTGACCAGAACACCGGTTAAGAGATCCTTATCTAAAGAATGACAGGGAAGAAACCTTGATTCTTACTTGACCATATCATATCCATTGACTAGACTCATGCTACAGGCTGGTCTTTGAGCATAGTGGCAAAAACTTATCACTTCATTTACTGGGGCTTGAAAGAGGAGCAAAGATTAATTAGACTGTAACTTGCCATGCATGTCATTGAAGGTGACTAAGGAGGGTTGGGCACAAGACCGGCTACCTCAACCTGTTGAAGTTATGCCACAATGAAAATGAATACAATTTTGAAGAATAAATACAATGTTGGTACTAAATGGTAGAAGACAAGAAGCTAAGTGAGAAACTGCTACTCTCCGTCCACTGATGACTTTTTTGGGTCGTCCTCTGAAGCTTTGCCCTTGATCCTTCAGCTGCCATGACTTCCTCTCCACTGTCCGTTGTCATGTGATCGTTGGCCTCCCTTATCTTGTCTCATTCTGTTGAGTTCAGTACATGACCCCTATCCATTGCTACATCAGCAATGCACATAAAAATGATAAATTACCATAGAGCCATCATCACCATTGGCAAGGAATGCAGAAAGTAGTGCAATGGGAAAGCGGACCTTAAGGTTAAACAGCTCATAATGATGCTGTCGCATATACTGAGGGATCTGTAGTACACAAATCATGTTCAGGCTTTTCTACAGAGAAAGTAGCAAAGTTATTATCAAGCAAAGGGAGACATACATAATGATCTCCAGTGTAAGAAGGGAGTTTTAGGTAGTGACTTCAGCTCTCAGGTGACTATCTGAGACTACTCTCATATTTTTAGCAGTCTCTGTAGTCAAGAGGTTAAAGCACTTGCCTCTCACAGTGATGAACGGAAACAATGTGTGATCGAATCCCGCAAGTTTCAAGCGACCCCTGGTCTCACGGAAGGTAAGACCTGAGTGCCTGCATCCCGATTTACCTCCAGTCGTCTCGACCAATAGTCTTGCCACTGATCCAAGGTAACTTGGGTCAAAAATGAGATTGATGATCAGCGCATATTCTTCCTCACTATAATCCAAATACAGCGCACATCACATTATTAAGACAAGCCCGTCTGATGTTGTGGCCATTATCGCTTGCGATGGGCAATAACTTTTAACTTTTAACAAACTCTTATGAAGGCCATCAATGCTTGCGATGGGCAATAACTTTTAACTTTTAACAAACTCTTATGAAGGCCATCATTGCTTGCGATGGGCAATAACTTTTAACTTTTAACAAACTCTTATGAAGGCCATCATTGCTTGCGATGGGCAATAACTTTTAACTTTTAACAAACTCTTATGAAGGCCATCGTCTAACATTTGAGGCCGGTGTGGGCTAGTGGTTAAGTGACATGGCTCACAAACTGAAGGTGCTGCGTTCACTCCCCATCACAGCACTGGCCATTACCCCGAGGAAGTAAACCCTTAGAAAATGCAAGAGGAAGCAGACCCTTACAAAAAATGCACGCCAAAGTCGGATACACTGGGCCAACAGGCGCAAAATAAAAACATAGTGCAATGCACACCGCCTTGAAGAATAGAGAAATAAGGCGAACGAAAAAAAAAATGTCTAACATTTAACTCTTGCTTTGGAACGTACAAAAATGCTGACTAATGCATGTGTGAATTGTGGATATACACGCCTCAAACCTTCAAGGCTTCTATTTTTGCCTTTGTGCCCAGACTTATTAACATTCATTTGTTATTTCATCTTTTCCTGGTGATTTCTTTTTCATTGATCGCGTTCAGAGACTGTGTGGATCTACTATCCAGGTCAAGCTGAAGTTTGTGGATATCTTCTTCTTCTTCGTTCGTTCGTTCTCAATCTCCCACTACCAAACCCTGAAAGGGTAAGTAGCAGAATGTAGTCCAGAGAACGGAATGTGTTGTGTAGTAGTTTACAGCTTGGCTGCGATATTTGCACCTTTCGGTCCAACACATCCGACTTCAGCAAGCATTTTTTGAGTATGAGGTTAGCATTCCCTCTTCGATCCCTTCTCCTTAGCCAGTCTGCCCTGCTGCAGCCTGTTATCCAGGATCACCGCTTGGAGGTGTAGAAGGGTCTTGGCAGCTATGGTTCGCTGGCCCTGACGCTAGCAGTCAGCTATTGGTCGCTGACCACTGCAGCTCATGCGCTGCTCAGCATCTTGATCCCGTTTGTGGATATGAAAGCTGAGATCCTGGCCTCAGAGGCACCTATTATAGGGTCATTGGATATTGATAGAATTAACATTTTGAAGTCAATCAATGACTGCCTCTTGAATAATAACACTGCAATCGTTGAATCAGCATTCAACAGTCTGCACCATACTGAAATAAAATGCAGGTCCAACAGTGGTTGGCGGGGTTTGGTGATGTGTCTAAGAAGATAGAGCTGGAGTGTGTACAACCAGCAAGCATTGGGAACCATTAGTAGCCATTACTTTTGTCGTTTACAGAAAAACACTGAACGCATATAAGTTTGCCAAAAGTGCAATAACATCGATGCTTAACAGAACATAACAGAACACATACAAGCAATGATATTGATGCTTAACAAAACATAACAGAACACATACAAGCAATGATATTGATGCTTAACAGAACATAACAGACCACATACAAGCAATGATATTGATGCTTAACAGAACATAACAGAACACATACAAGCAATGATATTGATGCTTAACAAAGCATAACAGAACACATACAAGCAATGATATTGATGCTTAACAGAACATAACAGAACACATACAAGCAATGATATTGATGCTTAACAAAGCATAACAGAACACATACAAGCAATGATATTGATGCTTAACAGAACATAACAGACCACATACAAGCAATGATATTGATGCTTAACAGAACATAACAGAACACATACAAGCAATGATATTGATGCTTAACAAAGCATAACAGAACACATACAAGCAATGATATTGATGCTTAACAAAGCATAACAGAACACATACAAGCAATGATATTGATGCTTAACAAAGCATAACAGAACACATACAAGCAATGATATTGATGCTTAACAGAACATAACAGACCACATACAAGCAATGATATTGATGTTTAACAGAACATAACAGACCACATACAAGCAATGATATTGATGCTTAACAGAACATAACAGACCACATACAAGCAATGATATTGATGCTTAACAGAACATAACAGACCACATACAAGCAATGATATTGATGCTTAACAGAACATAACAGACCACATACAAGCAATGATATTGATGCTTAACAAAGCATAACAGAACACATACAAGCAATGATATTGATGCTTAACAAAGCATAACAGAACACATACAAGCAATGATATTGATGCTTAACAAAGCATAACAGACCACATACAAGCAATGATATTGATGCTTAACAAAGCATAACAGAACACATACAAACAAATGTGCCGGCAGTTATTTTTAAACCATATTTTTAATGCTGATTATATGTTTTAGTTTCACACAGCCACCAGGTAAACCCTCTGTACCATGAAATATGACAGTTAAAAATTTAAATATTAAACAAAAGCAGTAAATTGCATATACACAACATAATAATGTTAGCAAATAATACTTGACGATAGTTGACGAAATGGCAAATCACTATATAACATTGGCAAAAAAAACTATTGGAAGCTTGTACACACAGATATATCAGCAGGCATGTCAGAGGGAGGCTTTTCACCAGCTCTTAGAGGAAGAGTTTTAGGCACTCCATGAAATTGTCAAATTTTCTGTCATAAGCAATGAAGGCAGAGACACTTCCAAGTACTGAAATAAAGCACAAACATTCAAATAAGTTGAAATAAGTTTCTACAACTATTTATGTCAGAAAATTATGTCTGAAATTGGTATTTTGACACACACTAACACTATTAGTATTGTATTTATTCTCATCGCAGGTGCCACCATGTTCATCGAGTGAAGGCGAGGAAAGAATATTTATAGGATCATGAATAGAGCTCAATTTTATTTTATCCCTAATGAGAAAAACCTATGCCTTCACAGGGTTTGAACCCCTGTCACCTTGGTCAAGAGATTTGTATTCTATCTGCTTCGCCAACCTCTCCTCTATATTGTCTTAAATAAAATTAAAAAATGAAGTAGCATGTCCTTTATAGAACATTGTTCTTACAACTGTCAACATATCTGGCTGTCAGTACAATAGGTTGACATTACTGTTTTTTACATGGAGAAGTGATCGTATCAAGAAAAAATCTCATGTCTACCAAACTGGACATGGTTAGATTTATACCCGATGTGTAGAGACTGTGAAAAGAATGTTTCACCTCTAGGCATTGCTACCTCTTAAATAATTCTGAAAAAATATGTTTTATTTTATTTACTATTCTGTTCACTATAATATATCAAACTAAATAACATGAACTTCTTCTTCTTCTTCTTCTTCGTACGCAGTCAGACAGTAACCATTATTTTTTCGAAAAAAGCGGCGGTCATCCTGAGGCTGTCGCCACTGCCATAGAGCTTGTCTTGCAGTTCCACTGGTGATGGCCACATCTGCTCTCTCTGATCCTCGTATGTCGGGCAGTTCTGCAGCAGATGTTCAGCGGTAATTTTGCCAGTACCGCACGGGCATTCGTCGGTACCACCTATCTTCAATTTGTTGAATAGGTGGTACCTCAGTCTATTGTGGCCAGTGCGAAGTCTGAAGACAACGACCTGCTCTTTTCGGTTCAACTGGTAATAGGCATCATTTTTGGTGTAACTAGTATGTTCGGTTTCCCATTTGGTCATGTATCTGGCTTTGATAAGCCGTTTTGACTCTTCGTACGTCATACTAGTATCTGTTTGTGGTAGTCTTGCACCTTCTTTTGCCAGTCTGTCTGCCTCCTCGTTGCCTTGGATGTTGCAGTGCGATGGGACCCACTGTACCACTACCCTTTTTGGTGCGGACTGCTGGCACAGTTTGCAGAGTGCTGCTCTTAAGTCATTAAGCTCAGTGTTTTTCTGGCTTTTTAGCGCTGTGACTACGGCGAGAGCATCTGTAAGCAGGACTATATGGCTTTCATTTTCATTGTGTGTCACCATTTCTTCCACTGCCGCCCTCAGTGCCTGCGCCTCCGCTCTGAAATTGCTTGTGTACTTACCAGTAGCGAATGACAGTGTTATTTGTTTGCCATTTGGTAGGTTCAGGAATGCTCCTGCCCCTCCGTTCTGTGTAGTGTTTGTTACAGAACCGTCGGTGTATGCATGGGTCCAGTCCATGCTTGGGTAGCTTTTCGATATGAAGCTTAGGGTAGTATCTCTCCTTTCTTTTTCAGTCTGGCAGTTTTTGTTTCCAATACCTGGTATATTTTCTACCACCTCTGGAAATATATCCTGCCTCCAGGTAGGTTTTCGTACAGTAGTGATGGGTTTTGGTGTTGTTAGTGCGTTTATGGGATCTTCGTGCATCTTTGCTTTGGCTATTTCTGCAAAGTTTCTCCGCTTTAGTTTCCCATTTCCCAAATAAATAACATGAACAATTTATCAAAGTTTGCTATAAAAGATGTGTAGTACAGTCTTTCCATACATTTACTTGTGAAAAAGATATCTTTTCTAATGTCTGTAAAAATAAAAACATGGCATAGACTAGCCCCATGTTTCAGGAGATTTAAAAAAACTGAATTCAATTAGGTAAACAAAATTAAGAACTCCAAACTAACTCAACTGGAAACAAGCTGGAATGAATACATGGAAGAATGACAAAACTGATAGTGGGATTCCAGAATTATAATTATGAGGAAAAACATAGAAAAACAGGCTTGTGATTTAATACATATTTATGAGATAATCAAGGGAAAGAATAAATTAGACTAACAAGTTTTTTAAAGTACAGCCAGCTATAAGAACAATATGGCACAGCCACAAATTAATTATAGAAAGGTCGAGATTAGATATTAGACAAGAACAATATGGCACAGCCACAAATTTATTATAGAAAGGTTGAGATTAGATATTAGGAAATTTTTTTAGTTAGAGAGTGGTGAATGGTTGGAATGCATTGCCACAGAAAATAGCGGGGGCAAAGATTAGAGTACCGACAGGGTCACCCAGATATAATATAACAATACAGTATCTACAAACCAGGCCATGAAAACCATACATGTTTTCCATTAGTCAGCCCATAACTGATTATTGCTGGGAATTTCACAATCTATTCTATTTACCTGCGTGGTTTGGTTAAACTGTAATGGTTGGAGGGAGCGCTGGTCTTGCACACGTGTGACTGTCACACCTACTCCTAAAATCTGGGCTTGTACAAAAAACAATTTGCTCCAGTCCGCATTAGGAACCCTGTGAGATACACTCACGGTCAAAGTGTTCTGAAAAAACAAATTAGTATTAACTGCTATCAGCAACAGAACACAACCAACCTTAATTGTTTATAAAAGAAAGAACACAACCAACATTAGTTGTCAGCAAAAATACATAACATTAATTGTTATCAGCAAATATATACAACATTAATTGTCAGCAAAAATACACAACATTAATTGTCAGCAAAAATACACAACATTAATTGTTAACAGCAATAGAACACAACCGACATCAATTGTTAACAGCAATAGAACACAACCAACATCAATTGTTAACAGTAATAGAACACAACCAACATCAATTGTTAACAGCAATAGAACACAACCAACATCAATTGTTAACAGCAATAGAACACAACCAACATCAATTGTTAACAGCAATAGAACACAACCAACATCAATTGTTAACAGTAATAGAACACAACCAACATTAATTGTTAACAGTAATAAAACACAACCGACATTAATTGTTAACAGCAATAGAACACAACCGACATTAATTGTTAACAGCAATAGAATACAACCAACATTAATTGTTAACAGCAATAGAACACAACCAACATTAATTGTTAACAGTAATAAAACACAACCGACATTAATTGTTAACAGCAATAGAACACAACCGACATTAATTGTTAACAGCAATAGAACACAACCGACATTAATTGTTAACAGCAATAGAACACAACCAACATTAATTGTTAACAGCAATAGAACACAACCAACATTAATTGTTAACAGCAATAGAACACAAACAACATTAATTATTAACAGTAATAGAACACAACTGACTTTAATTGTTAACAGCAATAGAACACAACCGACAATTGTTATCAGAACGTTCAAGAAGAATTACTAATAGGGAAGGGGAGAAAGACTAACGTCATTTGTCTACCATTTGCTAGTAGAACAAGATGTCAATCTTTGCTACATCAAAGTTCTTGGCCAACTGTTACACAAATTGCATTACCACTTTCCATTCATTCCAGCATCAATTTATGGTTCCATTATAAAAAAGTGTTTGCCAGGGAGATTTTATCTCATGGAACTTCTTCTCCGCGTGCTTCGGTCATTAGTTGCTACGACTGGGAGAATTTTGGTATCAATGTTGATGGTAGACATCTCAAACATCTTTGATTCATATAGTACTGATCACAGGGTCAGCTATAAAAGCCAACGGCATGTTTGATACGCTCAACAAAGAGGGAAAGAGAGCAGGGCTAGAAATGAATATCTCCAAGATCAAAGCCTTGCAAAATTGTTTCGTCCATTGTGACTCAGTTATCCTCAATGAGACAAACTTGGAAGACGTTAAAGAATACTGTTATCTTGGACGCCTCCTCAACATGCAGAATATATTAGAACCAGAACTAACAAGGCATTGCCTCGGGGGCTCTGTGACCTTTTCATCCATGCAGACAGTTCTGCAAGCATTTCTCTCTTCAATTCCATAGTGCTCCTTGCAATATGCTTTGCTGCCGAAACATGGACACCTACAAGAGCAATAGAGAATAAAATGTGAGTAACCCAAGCCTTTGTTGAGAGACACATGGTTGACCATACTCTCCACAACCAGTGAATGCAGAACCCCCAAAATTCCAACCTATGGCAATTATCATATGTGAGTGATGCAGTTGTTCATACAAATAGGGCAACACATTGATATGCAGACCACATGATCAGAAGAAAGGATGGGCGTGGGAGCACAGCAACAGCAGTTTGGTACCCTCACAATGGAAAAAGACTGCAGAATAAACCTGTAAAGAGCTAGTCAGACTCCTGTGCACTCCACTACAACATTCATGATACGTTAAGAAAAACATTACCCATTGGGCTTCCATATCATAGGATAAAGATCATCTGAGACGAAGTTAGGACCCGCAGATGTACAACATCCGCTGAGAAACTGGTCATCAAGTAAGTAATCAAGAACAATATATGTCTGTGTGTGTGTATACATAGGTATGTGTAAGTGTGTAGACCTTTGATAAATATTTGAATTTGTGTATATGTATTTATACATTTGTACACATTTTATAATTTATGTGAGTTGTGTAATCATATTGATCATTTATTTTTTGGCCTGATCTGTCATAATGTGATTATTTCCCACATTTCTGGTCACTTTTTCTGGGTAATGGCTTATATCTAATTTGTATAATATTCTGTTTTGTCAAGTCCATGCTAATTGTTGTTGCTGTGATTCATTAGGTGTTTTCACTTATGTTGTTCTTTGTCCCTGATGAAGGCCTTGTAGTTGTAACAGTTTTGTTTTATTTCTGTCCTGGTGCAAGAACTGTGCCATACCTGTTCATATTAATATCAGCTAAAGAAAATCTTCTGTATTGTAGGTCTGTATATATCCGTGTATATCTCATTGGCTTTCAATATGTCCAAGCGTTTAACATAAATATTCCGAAGGATGGGACATATCCCGGTCGACTGGTGCAATGGAATCGTGGCACTCTCTCGGACAGATTTCCCATAACCCTGGGTGTCAGACAGGTCTGTGGACTTGCCCCTGACCTATTCTACCAGGCCGCCAACTGGCTTGTTGACCATTTCAGTGCGTACCAAGAGGGTATCACTGTTGATCACTCAATCTTCACTGATCTTGTTTGTGCGAACAACATTGTTCTGTTTTGCATAGCTAGCTCTGCGCTGTAGCGCTCTCTGGAAATGCTAGACAGCAAAACACCCTCCCTAGGCCTGTCTATATCCTGGGCTAAGGCCAAACTTATGAAACTCATTTCCGACATAGCACCCCACGGTATTGAAACTCAAGGATATACTGCGGAGGACGCCAATGAATTAATCTATTTTGACAGCATATCATCCGATGGGTACAGTGGTCACGATATGTCAAGGTGAATTGGACTATTTGCGTCTGCCATGCATGACCTCCAACGTGTGTAGAGTAATGGCAAGATCTTCCTTGAAACAAAAATCTGCATCTACCAGTCCTGCATGGTCCGCGCCCTGCTTTATGGCTACAAAGCCTGGACATTACTGAAATATGACATATTGAGACTGGAGGCCTCCCACATGCTCAACCACGGCGTATCCTGGGCATCCGATGGCATGACTACATCTGCAATGTAGAGGTCTCTGCTAAAACAGGCTCCACCCAATGTCAGAAACACTTGACTGCCACTGAGTTTCTTTGTTTCATCATGCTGTATGGCAGGACCAGAAAGCCCTGGCCACAAGTTACTACACCAGTCGTTACTCAGGGCTAAAAGTCTTCCCTCAACCGACTGGAGGTGCAGAAGAGGCCATTCCCATACAGTATGGCTCCAGCAGATAGCGACCACCCACCACCTCTGCTCTGGACGAGGTCTTGAACCATGGTGCAGAAGTGGCCCTCAGGCACCTAAGTGAACTTTATTAATATCTCAATTAAAACTATCAAAGATACAATTTACAAAAAAATCCCACCAAAAAGAAAATTGTACTATGTTGATTTTCTCCTCTTTGCTTTGGTATTTATTTAGAATAATTTTGTATAAGACTATCCACTGAAAACTGTTGCATGAACTAAGCTTCAGAAACAAGTTGCCATCAAGCTGGGTATGGCTGTAACTTACTTATTTCGTCGCTCCTCTTCTACCGTGAGGTGTAGAGGTTTGCCAGAGAGAATGCCATACTGTTCTATCTGCCGTCTTTCTCCTGGCCTCTTTCCAATCCAGTCCTCGGTCACTTAGGTACTGTCGTATGTTGTCTTCCAAACCTACTTTGAGACATCCTGGGGGTCTGCGTCTTTGACTTTTTTCCTCCTATGACCGCATTGGTATCAAATCTTCTTCCATTCTACAGACATGGCCAAACCACTGTAGTTGGGACTGCTCCACTCGTGTCTGCAGGGGTTGAACTTCCAGATTGCTACGTATTGTCTGGTTATGACTCTTGTCCCTTTTCATCACCTGAACCACATTTTTTAGGTACCTCATTTCTAAAGTTTGTTGTTGCCTTTCTTGGGCTGTGGTCATTGCCCATGACTCACATCCATGTGTCAGGACAGGCACATAGGTCGAGCGGTATACATCCATCTTTGTTTTCCTGCTTATTTCTCTTCTACTGAGGAAACCTCTGTTTATTGCATGGAACAGTCTACCAGCTGCTTCCCTTCATGCAATTAATTCTTTCTTGATTCCTCCCCTGCTGTCTATTACCACTTCTAGATATTTGAAGTGGTTGACCTGCTCCAGTGGCGGTGTTCCCAGTGTTACCTGAAATCTCCTCTCATCTCTGGCGATCACCATGGTTTTTATTTTGGGGTAGCTGATGTGCATTCCTCTCTTCTTCAACTCTTCTTCCCAAACCTGCAAGTTGATCTAGAGATGTGCCTCGGATTTCATGATCAGGGCCACGTCATCTGCAAATGCTAGTTCTGATATGTAACTTGGTCTCATCTTCCAGTACCCTACTTCATACTTTTTTGTCCGATCCTTGGAGGCTTTGATGACTTCATCCATGAGAAGTATGAAAAGGTACAGAAATAGAATGTCACTCTGTCTTATTCTGCTAGTGGTGCTGAACTGACCTGACTTTTGATTTAATGTCCTCACATAATTTCTGCATGTTTTATAGAAACTCTGTATGGCAGAGATCAGGGGTCCTGGGATGTTCTTCCTTGTCAGGCACTCCCAGAGTTTGTCCCAAGGAACTTTATCAAATGCTTTCTCCAAATCCAAAAAGCAGAGATGCATCTTCTTATCATATTCAAGAGCCTTTTCACTCAGCTGTCTGAGTGTAAAGATAAGGTCTTGAGTACTTCTGTTTGCCCTCAGCTGTTTGAGTGTAAAGATAAGGTCTTGAGTACTTCTGTTTGCCCTCAGCTGTCTGAGTGTAAAGATAAGGTCTTGAGTACTTCTGTTTGCCCTCAGCTGTCTGAGTGTAAAGATAAGGTCTTGAGTACTTCTGTTTGCCCTTAGCTGTCTGAGTGTAAAGATAAGGTCTTGAGTACTTCTGTTTGCCCTTAGCTGTCTGAGTGTAAAGATAAGGTCTTGAGTACTTCTGTTTGCCCTCAGCTGTCTGAGTGTAAAGATAAGGTCTTGAGTACTTCTGTTTGCCCTTAGCTGTCTGAGTGTAAAGATAAGGTCTTGAGTACTTCTGTTTGCCCTAAACCCACATTGAGTTTCATCCATATTTGGCTCTGCTAGACCTCTAAATCGCTGTTCTAGAATCACAGAGTAGACTTTCCCGGGGACACTGAGAAGGGAAATACCTCTGTGATTTTCACATTGTCGATTGTCACCCATTTCAAATATTGGTATTATTATTGCAACCTCCCAATCTCTTGGTATCTTCTTGTGGCGCCAAGATACCTTAAGAATCTTAATGAATAGTATCTCTCCTGCCATTCCCATGTATTTAACCATTTCTGGTGTTATACCATCATGTTCTGCTACTTTACCAATCTTAATTTTCTCAAATATTATCATTAGTTCTTCCATTGTGATATTATTGTTCCCCTCCAGGGCTCCCTCCTCTGAGATTGGGACTGTTACTTCCTCCACTCCAAGGAGATCTGAGAAAAATTCTTTTCATCTGTTCATTACCTCTTCTGGATAGTCAGCAGCGCACCATGTTTGTCTTTAACAAATTTCAATGGGCATTCCTTTTCCTACCTCATGTTCTTCAATGTTCTGTAGAATAGCTTCTGATTTTCTCCAGCATTATTTTCCAGTTTCTCTCCAAATTCCTCCAGGATTTCTGTTTGGCCTTGAGCATAGTCTTCTTTGCTTCTGTTTTTAAATTTACATATTCTTTATGTCTCTTTGTTTGTTCTTCTGTATTCCTAGCCCCTAGGTATTGCTTCCATGCCTTTTTCTTTTCTTGTATTATTCTTTTCACTTCTTCTGTCTACCATGGTGTACTCTTTCTCTTTAACCCTTCTCTGGTTTAACTGGATGCCTCTACTGCAGCCTCTTTGAGGATGTCTTTGAATTTTCCCCAGAGCATTTCCATATCTTCTTTAGATTCCTCTATCCTTCCTCTTGCTGTTGTTATGAGCCCTTGGTATTTCCTCTAAACAACTGGTTCTCTCAGTTTGTAAACCTTAATTTTATTTTCTCCTTGTATAATTATGTTTCTTGCTTGTTGAAGGGTGTCGCCTGGCTGGATAACTTTTTTAGATTTCTCTCTTCATTTCAATTAGGTAGTGGTCACTTCCTATCTCTGGTCCTCTGAACACTCTAGCATCCTTCACATACTTGAAATCACTTTTCCTCACTATTGCATAGTTAATTATGGATCTTTCATTTTTTGCCGGCTCACATCTTGTGTAGGCATGAATGCGCTTGTGTGGGAACTTTGTGTTTGTAATAACAAGGTTTTTGTTTCATGCAGAGTCTCAGCAGTCATTTTCCATTGTCATTTAAAGACATCTTCTCTATACCTACCGATCACTCCATCGTATCTAGAATAGTTGTTTCCAACTCCTGCGTTGAAGTCTCCAAGGCGAAGTATTTCATTTTGGCAATCGTTAACGGTCCTTTGAAGGAGCTAATAAAATTCATCTTTTATGTCAGTGTTCTCATTTTCGTTTG
Organism: Ariolimax columbianus; assembly: GCA_036924085.1. Classification (NCBI taxonomy): domain Eukaryota; kingdom Metazoa; phylum Mollusca; class Gastropoda; order Stylommatophora; family Arionidae; genus Ariolimax; species Ariolimax columbianus. Next base: position 84,571,316 of record JAVGWX010000010.1, read on the forward strand.
GTGCATACATAGCACCGATATCCATTTTACTATCCTCTTCTTATAGACTTAGCACCATTAGCCGCTATGAAATGAACTTCCATCCTTTAATGTTTGCTTTTTTTATTGCTATCCACTAAACAGCCCACCCCTGCCCTGGCTCTTTCAGTCATGAGAACTCCGCTGTAGAGTAACATGTTGCCATCATAGTCCAGAATGCCCTCTCCCTTATACTTTGTTTCTCGTAGTACCATGACTGTCAATTTTGCTCTCTTCATCTCCTCTATAAGTTCATTTTCTTTCCCATTTATACTTCTTACACCCCATGTTTCGTAAATCGTGGTCCTTATTTCTCGCCTGTTCGGCGCGGTTAAGATCAGTCCGATTTTCTCTATGGTTTGACTTGTAATCATTTGTTTTAGACAAACAGATGATTAGCCTGTTGTGTCTTTGCATGGTGAAGGAGCTTTCTCATTGCAGCCTCCATGCCTGCCGACCTGTTTTTGTCCACGGCTGATTATTTCATATTCGCAGCTAACCTCCAAATTAGGAGGCCTTTCAGCAATCCGCAACCCTGCTGACGCGCCTAGTAGGAGGTAAGTTCCTTGCCCAGGGGCTGTAACTTAACAAAATATACATTATACAAATATGAAACTTTCTTTCAATTTGAAAAATTTATTAATAATTTCTACTCACATGTTCAACTCTGAGACTAGCTTCGTAAAACTGGCCATTTTCATAGGTATCTGTAAGTACAGTGAGAAAAAACACCATTCTTTTCATAAATGTTCATCATTGCGAAGCGTACAATACTTTCATTTATTGAGGGTTAGGCCCCTATACACAAATTTATAATTCGTTGCACTTTATGTAGGGAGAGGATGAAGTAGGAATATGTACAACCAGTGAACTACAGGAACCACATAAAGTCATACAACTTTGCCATTTTCGGAACAGATTTAGCACTATGAGTCAGAATAGAACAGAGATCTTGATTTTTCATAAGAGATTAGCAGAACTGTAAAAAAGAAGGGAGCAAGCTGGTCCTGGGTTCATTCCCCAGTTGAGGCGGAAATGTTTTTTGAGACCGCAACGACTCCCGGGTCAACCCAGCTTTAAATTGGTACCGGTTCAGTATGGGAAGTAAAGTGGTGAGGGAGAGGAGATGGCTACCGCCTTCATATAGCTGAGCCTTTGAAATGTGAGATCGCTAACATCTCACACCCCTACGGCAGTAATGCTATGGGTTACTTTACTTTTTTTTAAACAAGAAGACAATGCTTTTCTTTAATAGTGTTTATAATTGTAAAGAACACTTCTCACTTTAATATATGTGTAAATAAGACAATATTTAATTCTAAAAATAAATGTACCAAAGATAATACCTCTCACTATAAATAATTGTAAAGAAGACAACACTTCTTACTATAAATAATTGTAAATAAGACACCTCACTCTTTAAATAATTGTAAAGAAGACAACACTTCTCACTATAAATAATTGTAAAGAAGACACTTCACTCTTTAAATAATTGTAAAGAAGACAACACTTCTTACTATAAATAATTGTAAATAAGATACTTCAAAAGAAGACAACACTTCTTACTATAAATAATTGTAAAGAAGACACCTCACTCTTTAAATAATTGTAAAGAAGACAACACTTCTCACTATAAATAATTGTAAATAAGATACTTCACTCTTTAAATAATTGTAAAGAATACAACACTTCTCACTATAAATAATTGTAAATAAGATACTTCACTCTTTAAATAATTGTAAAGAAGACAACACTTCTCACTATAAATAATTGTAAATAAGATACTTCACTCTTTAAATAATTGTAAAGAAGACAACACTTCTCACTATAAATAATTGTAAAGAAGACAACACTTCTTACTATAAATAATTGTAAATAAGATACTTCACTCTTTAAATAATTGTATATAAGACCACACTTCTCACTATAAATAATTGTAAAGAAAACGCTTTACTCTAATACATAACTATAAAGAAGTTCATTCTTATCATTATAAATATTTTTTATTGTGAAGAAGATAATACTTGTAACTATATAAATCTATAAACACCAATAAGCACAAAGAAAACAATATATCTTAATTCACATACATACATATGCAAATGCATACGCATACATCCACAAAGCTGTCCTCACCTATAGAAACTCCGTCATCCCAGAAAAAACTCCCCTCAGCTTTTCCATCTCTGTCTAAAACCGCAACTAAAGTAAGGGGCTTCTGGCGACTGGACACAAAAATATGAAAATAACAATCATACCCAGAATGCTTTGCAAGGTAAAGGTAGTCACACAACATACACTTCTGCCAGGGATGAAGTGTTAGAGACTGCATTGTACCAGGCCTCAACCTCCTTGACCAGTTTCCATTTTTTGCTGTCATTCAAGAAAGTAATCAAATATGTCTAGATGGCATAGTAACATGTAGCCCCGCCAAAGATGGATGTGTTGGACCGAAAGGTGCAAATATAGCAGTCAAGCTGTAAACTAGCGACACAACGCATTTCATTCTCTGGACTACATCCTGCTACTTGCGAAACCCTGTTCAGCGCTTGGTAGCGGGAGACTGAGAACGAACGCAGAAGAAGAAGAAGAAGTAAAATGTAGCATAGGGACGTTTGTTGTAGGCCATGGTTTCCAGGTGGTCCTTGTGGTGTTGATACAGCTTCAGGCCTGTTTATGCAGGTTTTTATCTTGTTGCTAGGCAACAAAGGGAAGATCAGGAAACATCTCAAGCATAGAAGAATCAGAGTGAAGGATAGTGAGATGGGGAAATAAGGTATCAAGGTCAGAGGAGCACTGCGAGTGATAGATTAGGGCACGTTTAATACAATCAGAGTGAGGTAGATGAGAAGGAGTAAGGTGTGTCAACGTGAAAGATAGGGAGAACCCTCTACAGGTGTGAATGTCTACAGAGTAGAGACACTTGACTTGTGGATGATGTCAAGCATATTATTGGCCTTTTTTAAGAAGTCTTTGGTATCCTACCAATGGTGACGAAAGCATAGCAACTCGGAGAAAGTTAGTGAGTCCTAGCAAGATTTGGGGTGAGAAGAAGTGTAGAAGAGATTGTATTGAGCGTCAGTGGGTTTATAGTAGACATTGGGGCAGAGGTTGAAAAGATAGGTTGAGACAGTAGTGTCTAGAAAGTTGACCAATGTGAGAGAGATATATGATGTGAAACTAATTGCAGGATTGTTGTTATCAACATAGTCAATCAAGCTGGAGAGTTTAGCCTCAAACATGTCGTTCGTACTGATATCGTTGGCAAAATACCAGTAGTTCATAAAGGGGAAAGGACTGATATTGAAACCAAATAATGTATTAAAAGTGACCCATGAAGAGAAATGACTAGGTAGGGTGAATAGCCACTGTGCTGATCTAGTAAAATAATTGGCTAGTGGACTTGAAAGTGTTATGGGTTAGGGAAAGATCACCCAGATGGATGATGGTAGATGTGGAAATAACATAACTTAACTTGACGTCTTTATACTGGTTTAGAGGACTCTGCAAATTCGGTATACAACCAGTTTCATTTACATTTCCTTGCTCTAAAACCTATGCGCATCCAATCTATTCTTTAATGCATTAATTGTTCCTGCCTCCACTACCTCCTGTGGCAATGCATTTTAAGCATTAACCACTCTCTGACTACAAAAATATTTCCTAATATCTAATCTAGACCTTTCTTTAGTTAATTTGTAGCTATGCCCTCTTGTTCTTGTAAGTGGTTGTATTTTGAAAAACTTGTTATAGTCTAATTGATCCGTTCCTCTGATCATCTAATAAACCTGAATTAAGTCACCTCGAATTCTTCTCTTTTCTAACCACTGTAGGTCGGTTTACCTGAGTCGTTCTTCATAACTATAATTCTGGAATCCCACTTTCAGCTTGCTTTGTTGCTCTTCTTTGTATATTATCCAGCATGTTTATGTCTCCTCTACAATAAGGACTCCAATCTAGGTCTAACTAATTCTTTATACAATTTGACAATCACTTCCTTGCTCCTATTTTTAATATTTCTTTTGATCATACCTAATATTGCATTTGCCTTTTTCACTGCTACCTGAACCTGCTCACTCACTTTATCTGTATGATCTATTATAACCTCTAGGTCCCTAATGGAAGAATTCTTCTTCTTCTTCTTCTTCTTCTTCGTACGCAGTCAGACAGTAACCATTATTTTTTCGAAAAAAGCGGCGGTCATCCTGAGGCTGTCGACACTGCCATAGAGCTTGTCTTGCAGTTCCACTGGTGATGGTCACATCTGCTCTCTCTGATCCTCGTATGTCGGGCAGTTCTGCAGCAGATGTTCAGCGGTCATTTTACCGGTACCGCACGAGCATTCGTCGGTACCACCTATCTTCAATTTGTTGAATAGGTGGTATCTCAGTCTATTGTGGCCAGTGCGAAGTCTGAAGACAACGACCTGCTCTCTTCTGTTCAACTGGTAATAGGCATCATTTTTGGTGTAACCAGTATGTTCGGTTTCCCATTTGTTCATGTATCTGGCTTTGATAAGCCGTTTTGACTCTTCGTACGTCATACTAGTATCTGTTTGTGGTAGTCTAGCGCCTTCTTTTGCCAGTCTGTCTGCCTCCTCGTTGCCTTGGATGTTGCAGTGTGATGGGACCCACTGTACCACTACCCTTTTTGGTGTGAACTGCTGGCACAGTTTGCAGAGTGCTGCTCTTAAGTCATTAAGCTCAGTGTTTTTCTGGCTTTTTAGCGCTGTGACTATGGCGAGAGCATCTGTAAGCAGGACTATATGGCTTTCATTTTCTTTATGTGTCACCATTTCTTCCACTGCCGCCCTCAGTGCCTCTGCCTCCGCTCTGAAATTGCTTGTATACTTACCAGTAGCGAATGACAGTGTTATTTTTCTGCCATTTGGTAGGTTCAGGAATGCTCCTGCCCCTCCGTTCTGTGTAGTGTTTGTTACAGAACCGTCGGTGTATGCATGGGTCCAGTCCATGCTTGGGTAGTTTTTCGATGTAAAGCTTAGGGTAGTATCTCTCCTTTCTTTTTCAGTCTGGCAGTTTTTGTTTCCAATACCTGGTATATTTTCTACCACCTCTGGAAGTATATCCTGCCTCCAGGTAGGTTTTCGTACAGTAGGGATGGGTTTTGGTGTTGTTAGTGCGTTTATGGGATCTTCGTGCATCTTTGCTTTGGCTATTTCTGCAAAGTTTCTCCGCTTTAGTTTCCCATTTCCCAAATTGTTTAGTCTCTGGTGCATTGGATGGTCGGTCAGTCTCCGGAGTTTCTCTGACTGCAGCTGGGCTCTGCAGTCTCTTCTATCGGTCATGGATTGCAGTTTTGTAATCTTTTCAAGTTCTACAATTGGCGTTGACTTCATGCCACCTGTTATAACTCTCATGGCTTGGTTTTGAAGTTTGCTAACTTTATCGAAGTTCGCCTTTGCTGCTGTTGTCCATGCCGCAATGCCATACTCGAGAACTGGTCTCACTCTTCCAGTGTACAGTTTCTTTAGTATGCCTTCGTCTGCTCCCCAGCTTGTGCCAGCAAGTTTTCTCATGATTGCCATTCTTTCTCTGGCTCTCATTCGGTTTCTCTCGATCTGACTTTTCCATGTCATGCGCCGATCAAATGTGACTCCCAGATAGTTTGGGTTGTCGTTTGGCTGCAGGAATTTGCCATTTAAACTTAACTTGGTATTTTGGGGTTTGATGGAAAGCGAGAATATTGTGCATGTGGTTTTCTCCTCGTTTATTTTGACCAGCCATGAGTTCGCCCACTCTTCCAGCGATGTTAGGGCCTGCTGCATCCGATTTCTTGCTATGGTGAGATTCTTTTCAGAGGTCCACATAGCCAGATCGTCTGCAAACATTGAGCTATGGACTCTTCTTGGTATATTCTCTGTAATGTTGTTTATATACACCAGGAAGAGTGTGGGTGACAGTACTCCCCCTTGGGGTACTCCCTGCTCGAGTGTCACCTTTCTGCTCATCTGCCCTTGTACTTGGACTCTGGCCGTTCTGTTTTTGAGGTAGTGGTTGATCCACTTGTACATTTTCCCACAGACATCACTTCTTCTTAGCTTGACTCTAAGTCCATCTTTCCAGACTTTGTCAAATGCCTTTTCCAGGTCCACCCAAACCGCTACTGTGTGTTTCTGTGCCTGGTAGGCATCTTCTATTTCCTGGGCTATGAGGATGACCTGGTCCTCAGTGGATCTGTGCTGTCTAAAGCTGGCTTGCTGTGGAATTAGTATTCGTTTTTCTTCCTGATGCCACATCAGTCTGGTGTTTATCATACGTTCCATCATTTTGCCGACACAGCTCAGTAGGCTGATAGGCCTGTATCCATTTTGGATCTGTTTTGTCCTTTCCTTTTTTTGGTACTGGTACCAGTACTGCGTCTTTCCATGCCTGGGGTACAATTCCCCTTTTCCAGCTTTGGTTCAGGACCAATAGCAGCTTCTGCTTCGCTGTTTGGCCCAGCCCCATCAGCATTTCGTTTGTTATCCCATCTTTTCCGGGAGATTTCCTTTTCTTTAATGTTCTCATGGCCTCTTCCATTTCGCTCATTGTTAATTTGGCCATCATATGCTCTTCAGGAGCCATACTGATGTTGTCGTGCCCCTTTTGCTCTTCACTAATGTCTGTATGCCTATCTGCAGGGACCTCGATGTGGTTTGCTCTGGCATAGTGATCGACAAAAGCGTTTGCGGCTTTCTTACCGGTGAGCAAGTTTTCGCCCTGCTTGATGGTAATTTGTTTGTTTGACGGGGTTTCGTCGTTCATGGCTCTGACTAGCTTCCATAGCTTGTTCCCTTCTTTATCCAGGTTTAGGCTTTCCGTTTTGTTTTTCCAGCTCTCTCTTGCTGTTTGCTTGAGAGTGTATTTGTATTTCACCGTGGCGGCTCTGAGGGCGATGTTTGCCTCCATAGATTGTTCTCGCTCTGCCATGTTCCTAGCATGTGTTACTGCATCTTCCGCTTTCTGCAACTCATCATTCCAATAGGGCTTATAGTTTTTCCTAGCCCCTCTTGGGATGGTTTCAGTGGCGGCTTGCATTATTGCCTTGCTTAGGCTTTCCACCATGGGCTTCATTTTGTTGTTTCGTGTGTTGATGGTTTCACACAGCCCATCTGTCAGGATTGCAAATCTGTCCCAGTCGGCTCGTTTGTAATTCCAACGTGGGAGCGGTTTTGTTTCCTGTGGGCCTACTTTAATGGAAGAATTGATCGTCTTGTCAAGGAAAAACTGGAGAAATGTGAGATCAACCTAATGAGGGATGGAATAATAGAGAATGCAAACATCTATTAAGAAGAGGTGGTAGGGTCTAGTCAGAAAGTGGGTCAAGGTAAGATTAGTGTCCTTGAGAAATGAAAGCAGACTCTCAATTATTGCCTGAAAAATGTTATCAAGGAAGTCAGATGTAAGTTCTCTGCTGAAGACGGATGTGTTGGACCGAAAGGTGCAAATATCGCAGTCAAGTTGTAAACTAGCGACACAACGCATTCCGCTCTCCTGACTACATCCTGTTACTTGAAAATCCCTGATCAATGCTTGGTAGCGGAAGATTGAGAACGAACGTAGAAGAAGAAGAAGGTATAAGTTCAGTAGGACAGGAGCAAGCTGAGACAATGGGTCTGTTGGGTTTGCTGATTTTAGAAAACATATAGAATGAAGGTTTACCCAGGTAGTTGTCAAAGATATGAATGTTAGAGGTGTTCAAAGGGAATAGATGTTGTTTGATCAGATCAAAGAAGGTAGTGTTGCTCTCCTTGTTGAAGACGACAGTAGCACCATCTTTGCATGATTTTTAGAAAGAATGGTTGGAAAATTGGAGATCACCTTCATGAATGTAAGATGTTTTTACACCACACTATCATCATCCCACTTTATCAGCAGGTTGATAATGCGATCATCCTGTCAATGAAGGCTAGATAGAGCACAAGCCTCTGGTTTAGAAATGTTTGAGTACCGGTACAGAAGATGCTGCGGTTCAAGAAGTTTAATTTCATGTATAATTGTCTTAGTGAAGAGGTTAATGGTCTGAGACTTGCCAGGTTGGAGTATATTCGATTTATAGTGGCTGCATCAAGAAAATGGGACATCAGAGTCAGGAGAAAGACTGTTTTGGAAAAACTGTTTGTCTCAGGCAACAGTGAAAGTCACAGTAGAAGTTTTGGAGAAAAGAGCAGCAATCAATGGTATGTTGGAGGGGAACAAAATTAAGTCCCTTACTGGGATCAAGATGCTGAGTAGCGCATGAGCTGCAGTGGTCAGCGACCCATAGCTGACTGCTAGCTAGCATCAAGGCCAGTGAACCAGAGCTGCCAAGACCCTTCTACACCTCCACGCAGTGATCCTGGATAACATTCTGCAACAGGGCAGACTGGCTAAGGAGAAGGGATCGAAGAGGGAATGCTAACTTGGTACTCAAAAAATGCTTGCTGAAGTCGGATGTGTTGGATGGAAAGGTGCAAATATCGCAGTCAAGCTGTAAACTACGACACAATGCATTCCATGCTCTGGACTACGTTCTGCTACTTAGGCCTGTGTCAGGGTTTGGTGGCGGGAAATAGAGAACGAACGAAGCCAAGCCAAGTCCTTTACTCAAAACCGAAAACCGATATTTCGCTGTCAGTTAAGGGAAGGTCATACAGCTGTCAGTTGAGGCTATGGATGATGAAGTAAGAAAAGGGAGAAGAAGTAAGAAAAGTAAAGAGATGAAAGTGGTTACTAAGGTATGATTAGGACATTAAGGTCAGACAACAGTCTAACTTAGCTAGAAACTCCCCGTCTCTCGACTACTACATCTCAATCATTTTTGACAGGACAAGTACTTCCTACAAATGACCAATGATATGCTTAACCTATTCTATGAAATAGAAACATTTATAATAATTATATAAGACTTCTTTGAAAAGGTCACCTATAGAATAGTTCACACAGACAAGCTGTCCAACCCATTTACAATTCAAACTGGGATCAGATAGGAATGTCTACTATGTCCAACAAACTTTCTCATGGTTACAGACTGGGGTGTGTGGCAACAACAAAGAGCAAGAAAAAATTGAAATATATAGAGGGGGACTCAGTGGTCTTGAGGTAAGGTGTTCGCCTTGAGTGCCAGAGATCAGACTCCCGTGTTCAGTGTCAAGCACGTTAAAAATTCCTTGGCAGTTGAGAATCGAAAAGAGTAAGCTTAACGGCCACTCCCCGGACAAAATTCAAATTAAAAATCTTCCCAAATTATTTGTACCTTTCTCAAGCTAGTTTGTTAAGAGCAGTTATAGATGGTGCCCAACTGGCTGTGGGTCTACTTAGCTCTAGTGTGAGTCTATTAAGATGGATTCGCACATTTGTTTAACCACACTTTAAGAAACTGGTTGTATACAGACTCTGTAGAGTCTTCTAGACCAGTATAAAGATGTTAAGTACAATTATATTTGTTAAACATCTGTAAGACTTTGTTTTTGCAGATGATATATGCATGCTGTCACACATGTTCTAATTATATGTGCTTTCAAAGCTTCTATATCAACACTAACGTTAACCAAAACACGACCAGGTCTGTAGACGAACACACCTCACTGGAGGTTACAGTTAACTGTTTAAAAATAAGATGAAAAAACACACACAAGCACCACACACAATTATAAAATGTGTGTGTCTCAACTACCAGTTTAGTGCTACAATGGCTTCTTTGATTACTTATAATGGTTGTCACATATCTGACACTTCCTTCCAACAGGGCTAATGAGTTGAAATCTTTATAGTGTAAGGTCTCAGAGGCCATGTCTTCTTCTTTGTTTGTTCTCAATTACCTGCTGCCAAGCCCTGAAAATGGCTTTACAAGTAACAGGATGTTGTCAAGAGAACGGAATGGATTGCGTCATATTTTACAGCTTGCCTGCAATATTTGCACCTTTCGGTCCAACACATCCAACTTCAGCAGGCATTTTTGAGTACCGGGTTAGCCTCCCCTCTTCGATCCCTTCTCCTTAGCCAGTCTGCTCTGTTGCAGCCTGTTATCCAGGATCACCACGTGGAGGTGTAGATCAGTCTTGGCAGCTCTTATTCGCTATCCCTGACACTAGCAGTCAGCTATAGGTCGCTGACCATAGCAGTTCATACACTGCTCATCATCATCTTTATCCCAGAGGCCATGTCCCATATTCACTACCTTACCTTCCCTGTCTGTAAGAATCCATTTTCAGCTGCATAGACTGCAGCCCACCCAAACTTACGAAATCTATGCCAATTTGTATATATATATAAATAAAAGACGGCAGACAAATCACCATCTATCAGACCTGAAGTGAGTATTGTTAGCATAGTCCTGTTGTATGAAAGCACATCCACCTCTCAGATGCAAGCCTGGCATGGTATCCTCATTAACAGGTATCTTTCTGTGGGCTCCTGTCTGCTTGACTTCCTCATACTGGCCAGGACATGCGAGACAAGATGTGTTCAGTTATAAGCAGATTATTGTTATGGTCAACATTCAATTATAGAGTGATTAGTGTGCGATAGTATAATCATGTATTATAGTCCATTGCAAGTGCTTAAAAAAAGACTACAGAAGTATGGATTCAAAATGGCAACACTGATAACACACAAAAGAAGTTCACACATCAAATGACATAAGTGAAGATATGAGATTATGAGATGAGATCATAATTAAATATGTGTGTGTGATTCTATTCTTCTTCTTCTTCTTCTTTTGCGTTCGTTCTCAATCTCTTGCTACCAAGTCCTGAACAGCGCTTTGCAAGTAACAGGATATAGTCTGGAGAACGGAATTGCGTTGTGTCGCTAGTTTACAGTTTAACTGGAATATTTGCACCTTTCGGTCTGACACATCCGTCTTCAACAGCGTGTGATTCCATGAAGAGGGTATAAAGACCTACAGGAGGAGTAGCTATCTTTTCTATATTATTGAACGCAATTCTAGGTAGAAATGGTTTATATTCTAGCAAATATCCAATATTTCAGGCAAAATTTGTCTCAAAATAGATTTTTAAAAATAATAGAATGGTTGCTTATTTCTTCTGCCATGATCATAGTTACACGATTATGTTAACTTTTTTACATTGTTTCACAATACAGTTTAAGTCATTGAAAATCTGATTTTACAGGTCAACCCACACAGACATACATGTAAACACAAACACTTCTATCTATCTATCTTCTATCTTCCATCCACTTATATTGTTAGACGTCGTGGGGAGGTATGACCTCCTTTGTTTCATATTTTTTGGCAGGTGAAAATTCACTGGTGACTTGCCAATCTCAGCATCTGTTAGCTCCTGGAATATACGATCGCCTATTTTTGGAACTGGTGAAGGTGGAAGCGTAAATTAGAGCAAGGTAGACCCGCAGCCTGTCATGCACCATCTATGCCGCTCCGCTAACCACATAACTAAGACCTGATGTTATAGCCACATAGTCCCCTTTTTGCGACATATTCTCTGTGGAGTGAATACCCCTAGAATAATTTGAGCACATTTTTAACTTGAATTTTGCCTAAGCAATGGCCGTTAGGCCTACTGTTTTTGATTTCCAACTGCTAAGGTGTTTTTAACGTGCGCGCCACTGCATACGGGTGTCTGATCTCACTACTCAGAGAGCACGGGAAATATTTACCGGATGACACGTGAAAAAATCTGGGTCTCTATCGTGATTTGAACCTGTGATCTCCAGCATCCAAGGTGAACACCTTACCTCAAGACCACTGAGTCCCCAAAAAACACAAACACACTAAGCACAATCACAGACACAAAACATTCATGCAACATGAACACACAAGCGTACATGTATAAGACACTCTTTTTTAAAAACATCAATAAATACAATAACATATATTCTTTTGTAAGACATATGATGTAGATCTGTTAAAAAAGTAAAATAACTTTTGTAATTTTTTGTTATTTTGTTGTTTGTTAGTTGCCCATTGCAAGGGGTGACGGCAACATGATCAGACGGTTTTGTCTTGATGATGTAACTTGCGCTGTCTTGATGATGTAACTTGCGCTGTCTTGATGATGTAACTTGCGCTGTCTTGATGATGTAACTTGCGCTGTCTTGATGATGTAACTTGCCCTGTATTTGGATTATACTGCGCTGGTCAACCTCACTCTCTGGTCCCGAGCTACCTTGGACCAGTGGTGAGACATAAGTCAAGACGACTGGAGGTAACTCAGGATGCAGGCACTCTGGTTCCCCCCTCCCTTTAGACCAGAAGTTGCTTGAAACTTGCGGGATTCGATCACCCACCATTTTCGTTCATCACTTTGAAAGGTGAGTGATTTACCTCTTGACAGTATCACTCATTGAGTGAGCGCTGTATCATGGACATGTTGCTAGCCAGGCAAGGCCTAATCTCTCCATGGTAATGTGTTTGTGCATTATTGACCTGTGTACATTTTTCAGTCCCACCAAAACTGGAACTGTCAGCAGACAGGACACCAATCTCATGAAGTTCACCCGGGTGCACTGGACCATGGAAATACAACACAGTGTGACCAAAATACTATTGTAAATAGCTGAAGACTATGTCAGGATAATCAAAGGGGAAAGCACTACAAAATGAATGAACTAACTAATCCAAATAGAAAACCAAAACACATTTCCGTGGACACAAGTGGCAGTCATCAACTAGTGTGAATTTCCGTCAAATTCGCTGCTTAGCAGCATACATAATGGACTCAAACACAAGAACAGGACTAGACTGCGGCTAGCTAGGTACCATCTTGGTGCGGCTTCAATTTTAAATTGCATGCAATGCGATGTGTCATTGCAGTGTCTGGTTAGTGGTACTACCTACTGATGACTTTCTTAACTGATCTACCATTTCCTGTGTTTTTCTGTTGTGATTGTTTATTATCCTGTGGCTATGTTTTACATGTGTTCTGATTTTCTCGAGATAACTGAATTTCAAGATCAGTGAATCAACATCAAGTTTTTTTTTCTTCAGCTTGGGAACACATTCACAAAAATTCATGAAATGTTAAAACAAGTTTATGGGGATCAGTGTAGAAGGTGTTTACATTATTACAAATGGTTTAAGCTATTTTCGGTTGGTCGACATTCAACAGATAATAACTCGTGTTCAGAACGAGTCACAACCTCATCTGATGATGCCCATGTTGCAAGGGTTTGGGAGATGGTTGTGTGTTCTAGTCGTCTCACAATTTAAAAAAATAGCAGAAAAATGCAACATCATCATATGATTATGCAATGACATTCTAACAGAAATTACAAACACATCCTGCTTAAGACAGATGTGTTGGACCAAAAGGTGCAAATATCGCAGTCAAGCTGCAACCTAGTGACACAACGCATTTCGTTCTCCAGACTACATCCTGCTACTTGCAAGGCCCTGTTTAGGGCTTGGTAGAGACAGATTGAAAACAAAAGCAGAAGAAGAAGAAGAACAAACACATCAAGTGGATGTGAAGTTTGTTCCACGACTCCTGACACAAGAACAGGAAGACAATTGTGCTGCAATCTGTAAGGAACTTCTGGATCATGCTGATGAGGATGACTACTTATTGAAGAAAATAATAATCAGCATTGAAAACTGGATCTACAGGTACTACTTCTTCTTCTTCTTCGTTCGTTCTCAAACTCCCACTACCAAGCCCTGAAGGGGCTTAAGTAGCAGAATGTAGTCCAGAGAACGGAATGCGTTTTGTCATAGTTTACAGCTTGGCTGCGATATTTGCACCTTTCGGTCCAACACATCCGACTTAAACAAGCATTTTTTGAGTACTCTTCAATCCCTTCTCCTTAGCCAGTCTGCCCTGCTGCAGCCTGTTATCCAGGATCACCGCGTGGAGGTGTAGAAGGGTCTTGGCAGCTATGGGTCGCTGGCCCTGACACTAGCAGTCAGCTATGGGTCGCTGTTAGCGTCAGGATCTACAGGTACAACATCAAGACAAAAATGCATTCTTCAAAGATAGTTTGGAAGAATTTGCGAAGATTGAATAAAGTGTGGCAGGTCATGTAAACTGTGAAAGTCACATTGGCCTAGTTTTTTGCCATCGATTGTGTTAGTCACCATGATTTATTACCAGAGAACCAAATAGTAAGCTACTGGTATTATCTGGAAATTATGAAACTTCTCACGAAAAACATCTGGAGAAAATGCCTGAGTTGCAGAGAATCAACTTCTTGTTCCTTAATCTATGACAATGTGACAGCCCCAATATCAGAGTTCACTCTGGAATTTTTAGCAAAACAAAAACAAATGTGATTCCCCAGCACCTGACCTGACATCAGCAAACTTTGTATTTTCCAAGCTGAAATCCAGCTTAAAAGAAGGATGATTTAAGACCACTGAAGAAATTAAGGGCAATTTGCAGGTAAGTTTATACAGAATCCACAGAAGTGGAAACAGCATTAGAAGTGATGTGTTACTAGAAGAGATAAGGCTGACTTAGTCCAAAAGAGTTATACAAAAAAATGTATGGAAAATTTAGAAAATAACTTTTACTTACAGTCATAATCAAATACATAGAAACAGCTCACATAATCTAAATAGAATAAGACAAGAATGACCACCAATACTCACAGTGTAATAGTCAAACCATCTTCCATTGGGCAAGTAGTACCCCAGCTCTATTTGATTCTGCAGACAATACAAACAAAAGCACATATCACAAGTTTTCTTTAGTGCACTTTCCTACACAGTGTGTTAGATTTTTTTGAGTTTGTTAGAAATGTAGTAATTAGCAATGTCTCCAGCACACAAGCTCTGTTCTAATTACAATATTTTGAGTTATCTTTCTTGCACATTCTCTACTCTTGGTCAAGAAAACTAATGCTGGCTAACTCTTAGATTACCCGAGCTACTTCAGGTGGCTCCTTTTCAGTACCTATTTTTACACAAGCCACTTAGAGTGGCTTATTATGTTAACTCATTCACTCCCACGAGCCGATACAACGGCTTCCGGTTTTTTCTAGAAAACCCAGAAGCTGGTGTATCGGCTTTTGTTACTGTGTTCACAAAATCACATATTTTCCCATTCCTAGTTCTCCTAAATGTTTTATTCTGGTTATTGGCGGAAGTCCAGATTTTGCACTTTTTCATTCCGGAAGAGTTAGTTTGAGTTTCGTTGAAAAAATGTTTAGTTTCGTAACTAGGAAAATATAATTTTTTTTCGGAGAGCAACTTTGAAGCTATCCCATGCACCTTCAGCCACACCAAATAAAGTTTTTTCAGTACAAGCTCAGGAATAGATAGATTATATTATTGCTAATGGTAGTGATGATGAAGATATCGATCGTTATGATAGCGCTGTTTCAATTTATTTACCTAGTCTTAGTTCCACGTCGAGCGATGAAAGTAAAACTAAGTTTACTGATGAAGGGGCGGTGCCCTCTTTTGTCTCAAGCAATGGTAATAACAGTTCACAAATTCAGTAAAGGTTCAAGATCCGACACAATCATTCTAGTGTGTATAATATTAATGTGTGTATATATATTTTGAATACAGCAGGAACATTCTTTCCGTGTGCGCGTAAATTGTAAACACTCACGCTGATGTTGATCGGAGCTTTTATTTTTTAGCACGTTTTCAACTTCATGTGCCTTTCAGTAAAATGTAAATACTGTGAAAACAACTGCACCAAATTAGGTGCAACTTTCAGAACATCGTCCTTTGAGGATTTCCGTCAATAGAAATTCATTACGTTATTTGTATATTGGTTCAGAGCTGAATAATGTATTGATGAGGGGAACATTTTTGTTCATAATTTTTAAAAATAACAAACGATTATGCAACTTTAATTCATCAAACACAAATTTACACCTGCATTTGTAAAATATATGTATTCCATTCTATTCTAGCCTCAATTGTGAACAGTTTGGTATATAATACGTGTTATTTTAGTGAACGTCTATTGAAGACAAATAGATCGCAACTAAGTGATGCTGTTTTTCAGTTTTACATAAAAATAAAATTGTGTCCAGAGGTCCAAAATATTTGGGAGTAAATGAGTTAAATCTCTATTAGCAAAGTTAAAGAAACAATTTTGTAAGCTTAGTCCAATCCAACATTTTAAATGATACTTCCAGGGGACGGCGTGGCCTAGTTGTTAAGTGGCACGGCTCACAACCCAAAGGTGCTGGGTTCGATCCCCATCACAGCACCGGCCGTTACCCCGGGGAAGCAAACCCTTAGAAAATACAGGAGAAAGCAGACCCTTACATAAAATGCATGTTGAAGTCGGATGCACTGGGCCGACAGGTGCAAAATAAAAACCACAGTGCAACGCACACCACCTTGGGGAATTGAGAAAATAAGGCGAACGCCAAAAAAAAATAATTATACTTCCTGTGGATGAACGATTTAATTTTTTTTAGCCATTTGCGCTTTCTTCTCAGACAAAGTAGTTCGAATTTAAGAAATTAGTTAATCTAATGATTTGCTCAAGCAAAAAATGTTTTGATAACAATGGCTTTCTATGATAATAAGCAAAGATTATTGGCAGAACAAGCATCACAGCTTATCTATTCATTAAAAATGATAAAACTTACATATATTGTGTATAAATTGACATTGTGAGTGAGGATTAGTGTTAAGAGCTCCAGATCTGTACAAATATATTATGGTGTACTATGGTCAGATACAACTATTTTTCAAATTAATTTAGTTTTAAATATATTTACAAAATATGTGGACTACTATTTATCTATTCTTCGTTATGTTAATACCAATTGAATCTATTAGTTAGCCCATTCAATTTTTTTACACGAGATACATCAACATAATGTTTAAAATAAGAAAATTATGATACAATATGTTATGGTATCCTAATCTCAACATATACAGTTTTTCTTGCTGACTTTTTTTCCATATCGTCACCACAAAGTTACAAATGGACACCAAATCTTTATCTACTGACAAAAAATTATAAAACTTACATATGTTGTGCATAAATGTATATATTCTATCAGTAAGGACTAATGTTAGGAGCTTCAGGCATGAAGAAAGCTTAATATATTATGGGAAGTTCAAACTTTACAAAATAAATTTATTACCAAAAAATGTATTTACAATATATGTGGACTACTATTTATCTACTCTCCTTTATGTAATGACACAAAGTGAGTCCATATGATAACCCATTAAATTCTGCACATTTGAATATGAAATATAATTTATGTAATGTTTAAAATAAGAAAATAATGATAAAATATGTTATGGAACGCTAACCTTAAAATATAATCATGAAAAGGATGGTGTAAAAACTTTGTTTTAGTGTCGGTATGGCTAATGCACATTATCAAGGTTAACACAAATTACTGTAATATATTCCTTATTTGAAGACTGCATGGCCTAGTGGTGAAGCACCCGTTTCACAATCTCAACACACCTGGTTCAAATCATGCTTGTGTCCAGTTTGGCAGACGTGGTTTTTTTTTGGTCTTCCACATATTGAAAGTAATGGCAACCTACTGTACTGCACACTTGTCAAGAAACTTATAACAGCCAAATAGGTTGACGGTTGTAAGAAGAGACGTTCTGTAAAGGACTTGCTACTTACTTTTATTCCTCATTTGCTTCATCTTTAATAGTGCTATTTGTTCCAACAAAGTTTGTTATTTGTTTGTGTTGTTTTCATGTGCCCAGTCTTTGGAGGCTGCGTTGTCTCGCAAATACTACTTGGTTGGCACATGGTGCTCATGCCAGATAACAGATGGACACTCAGAACAACGTTTTGGTGACCATATGATTATACACCACGCGGTCGCCCACCCTTACGATGACGAGATGGTCTGCTGAGAGACCTAGGTCCGAAATGGTACGATACGGCGAAAGATTGGACTGCATACAGAACATTGTTGGCTATCTCGCATATGGCACACCAGCTGGGCTGAAGTCGAGGATATTGTATTCTATTGTATATTGTCTTTGACACAGCACTCCCTCATATTTAGAATTATTGTTAAGTAACTGCTTAAATTTATATTATTATTCATAACGTATCATGCTGGATATCTTCTCCTATAGAAGTCTTTAAGATTGTTGTAAAAGTTGTAAACGTATATATATATATATGAAGATAAATTATTTTCTAACCTCATAGAGAATAGGAGATATCAGCAGGCAGGCACCCCACAGAAACTGCTCATCAATTGATAAAGTGTTTTCGTCAGTAGGAAATCTGAGTTGTACCAAAAGGAAAAATATTAACATATTTGCAGAACTTCGCACTCATAACATGATCTGGATCACTAGCCAGCTCTCCTGCCTCTGCCACTGTTAACTCTAAAGTCTCTGTAATGTCCCTTGTTAATCTTCTCCTCGGTCTACCTCTGCTTCTTTTGCAAGGTACCATACCCTCTGTATCATTCTGTCCAGGCCATTGTGACATTTGATGTGGCCAAAGTATGTAAGTTTCCTAGATGTAATGTTTACTAGCCAGTTTTGTTCTATATCCAGCTCCTGTAAGATTTCTGCATTTTTCTTTTTTGCTATCCATGGTATTTTGAGCACTGTCCTGTAGCATTTTAGCTCAAACGGGTCAATCTTCTTTCATAAGATTTGTGTCGTTGACCATGCTTTGCATCCGTAAGTTGCCATCAGAAAGATGCAAGACCTCAGGATCTTTATTTTTGACAAATTTTTTTAGTTCTGTCATAAGTTTTAAATTTAGTTAACCTCTGTAATGCTATGGCCTTTCTTTTCCATATTTCTTTTTGCCAATCACCGTTGTTGGTTTTAGTCGAGTCAAGATATTCAAAACTCGTGATGTTCTGAACTTTTTGCTTCTCTATGATAACTTTTGGTCTGGTTTTCATGTTGTCAGTGCTCACTATCTTAGTCTTGCAATTATTTATGAATAGATTTTGCTCCTCATTGTGTTGTTTGACCAACATAATTATCTGTTCCAACCCCACATAGCTCTTCAAGGCAATTGTATCCTTTGCATATCTTAGTTCTGATATTTCATTCCCGTTAAGTGTGAACGGGTCAAACTTTTCATACTCTTTGTCATTCTTGACATTTCTCATTATGTTTTCTGCACAGATATTGAACAGATAAGAGGAGAGTATGCATCCTTGTATAATCCTTTGAGCTCTTCAAACAAATCTGAGCTTTTCTGATCACTTCTTTTGATCTATAATGCAATGTTTTGATCAGTTGAATCAGGTGTATTGCAAACCCCATGCCAGTCATGATTTGTCATAGTTTTTTTATGTCACACACAGTCAAAAACCTTGGTATAGTCTGTGAAGCAGGTGTGTAAGTCCACATTGTACTCTCTGCACTTGTCAATAATATTTTGCATGTTAAGGATGTGATCCCTTGTGCATCTGCACTGTCAAAAGTCTGCCTGAGCCATGTGTACTTCTTCTATGATTTTGTTTTCTAACAAAATTTTGTTTTCTAACCTTTTCATGATGATCTGCAGGAGGATTGTGCTAGGATAACTAATTAAAGCGATGGTTTGGTAGTTAGTGCATCGATTCAGATCACCAGTCTTTTTGGGAAGTGGGATACACACAGATTTTATCCATGCTCTTGGCCATGTTGTGCTCTGTGTCAGATCTGTTTGCATAGTGTGTAGCAACATTTTGTTGTTGTTCTCTCAATCTGCTAGTCTGAATTCAGCCAGCATATCATCACATCCCGGTGATTTTTCTTTCTTCAAGCCCTGAATTGCTAGTCTGACCTCATCTATCGTAGTCCCTGATGTCTTTGTACATGCCATCTCTCTAGTATATCCACTAGTGTATTACCATCGTCATCACTTATTACATGCAATAACAGTTTGAACTGGCCAGTGAGTGTTCTGAGTTCTTTGAATGCATCTCCATCCTTTGTTTGTCTTTGGAACTCTGCTATCCTGTTGCATGTGTCAAATATATGTTGCTTCTTGTTCTTCCTAATCTCTCTTTTGATTTTTCTTGTGCAGTTCTTTTATATGTAACACATCATTTAAGTAAAGTATAAAAAAAAGCAGAATTATTAGATTTCTCTTCCATTTTGTAATAAAGAATGGAGTTGGATTTCAGTATAATTGTGCCTTATGATAAAATCATTAACATTTTCAACTTTCCCAAAATGGGAATGTTTCGTTTGTTGTAGTTTCCAATGAGGCTGCGATATCTGCACATTTCGACCCGATAATCCAATTTCAGAATTTCAGCTGACATTTCTGAGTACAAGGTTTGCCTTTGCACTGCAATCCCTAACCCTCCGCCAGGCTACACTAGTGACTAGTGCAACCTGTTTTCAGGATCATCACATGGAGGTAGAATATGGTCTTGGTCAGCTATGGTTCGCTGACCCTAATGCAACCAGCCAGCTATGAGTTACTGGCTACTGTCAGCTCATGCGCTGCTGCATCTTGGTCCCAATCTGAAAACGTATCTATGATTCCAGTAACAATAACATTGAGTTGATTCTATAAGGCATGCAAGCAATTCCACATGCAGATTGACTAAACCACTTTGTAGTATACATAATGAGGGTTGAACTAGGTGGCAACATTAACATACAAGTATACATATGTGACAACAAAGTCCATCTCCTGACCTTCGCGTGGCAGAACTGTTTTGACTAACAGGAGAAGGAGCAAAAGGCAAGCCACCTGCGCCTTCTTTTTCTTCTTTGTACATTCTTAATCTCACACTACCAAGCCCCGAACAGGGCTTTGGAAGTAGCAGAATGTAGTCTAGAGAATGAAATGCGTTGTGTCGCTAGTTTCGGTCCGGCACATCCATCTTCGGCCAGGGTGGCGCCTTAAAACCAGTAGTTTCAGACGATGGGGCTCAAAAGCCTAAGAAGGCAGCTCATCTAGGAGAAGAAAACGCTGATTTCAAACCATCTGAATCTTTGAAGATAAGATACAGGCATATCTTGTTGGGTTTTGTCAGATATGGCGGAGCAACCTGTTTTCTGATAACTCTGAAAGTTGGTCGGCGTCTGCCAAGCCTGATGTGTGGAGGAGCACATGCAAGAGGATACAATGCCTTATACTAGAGCGAGGAATGGCAACCTCAGCTGAATGTTCTGGCAGGGTAGACCAGGCCCTTAGCTTTGGTTGGCGGCTGGTCTAGAAGTAAAACCCCGACATGCAAACAGATAGAGCATTGCTCTGCTTATCCGGCAGCATCTGCAGATTACCTTGTTCCTTATCGGTATCACCTTTTACTTGGAGCAAACAAGGCAGACTGAGTGAGGGACCATTTTGCATGGGCAACACATGGACTCTATTTTTCAACCCGGGCTTTGTACTAAAAGCACAATTACTATCGTCTGACAAGACAAAAAATCCAATAATGAATGATGATATATATATATATATATGTATATGTGCTGGCTAGTCTTGGGACGAAGAGAGTATCATTGGATGTCTTGAGTAACTAGCATTTGCGGGCAATGACTCCACTGCCTTGTGGAAACCTCGGGAGAGCGTAGGGCTACGGTAGTAAACCCAGACAGAAAATCTGGAGTGGTAACACCTAAGGGGGATGGTTTTAAAATTGCAAACTCATTCCAGTAGCTCCTGCAGCTGAGCTGTTGCCAAACTGTCATGCTTTGCATTCTTTTTAAGGCAGAGAGGTGGAACCTGCAGTTTTGGCAGCCCAGGGTCTCCATATTCAGCGCCTAGGTTTGCGTCCTGAGAGGCTACTCACAGGGCGCCACACATATGGTCTACAATGACAGATGTATATGATATGTGTATATATATATGTATATACATATGTGTATGAGCGTGCATGCATACATATGTATGAAAGTATGGGCAGATTAAATCATAAGCTGAACTAGCACTCACTCGTGATGCAATGGTCTGATGACGGTGGAGCCTTGAGTGTGAGCCTTATGGAAAAGCGTGTACAAATAAGGAAGAAGTTTGTAACGAATGCGCATGATGTCTCTGGAAGCATACCCAACCTCATCTCCCAGCTGCCCTGGACCTTGATTCTGTTAATAATAGACAACAAATCATTTATCCCGAAACAGACAGAATATATTAAAGAATGGCAAAAAAACATAAATATTCATTATTTCATTGTTTTTTTTTAACTTTATTAAATTACAGAAAACAAGAACATATATTAGTATAGATCATCACATAACTTGAGCAAAAATTGGTCTTCAGAAAACAATAGTCAAGTGATTTACAGCATAAAGCACAAACATCAATTTACAGAAAACAGCAGCCACATTTTCATCTTCTTCTTCTACTGCGTTCATTCTCAATATTCTGCGTTCATTCTCACTACAAATCCCTGAACAGGGCTTTGCAAGTAGCAGGATGTAGTCCGGTGAACGGAATGCATTGTGTCTCTAGTTTACAGCTTGACTGTGATATTTGCACCTTTCGGTCCGACACATCCGTCTTCAGCAAGACATTTTTTATAACAGACAACACGGGCAGACTTGCACTAAATGTTCAAATTAACATTATTTTAATACTTTTATTTTTTTCAAGTAATTTGATTTTTTTTTAAAATTGTGTGTATCTATGGTAAAGATTAATGACAGATAAAAGTGTAATGTCATATACCATATAAGTGGCGCTATTGTGATTTCTGCTGAAAGTATAGAAAGCCCCCAGTTGCATCCATCTTTTACACAGCTTAACCTTGGTATTCTCAAAGAATCCACAAATGTCACCTCCAATCTGTAAAGAAAGCTAAAACATATGACTTCAAAGTATTTATATTTCTGTGACTTAATATTGGCTGTTTTTTTTCATGAAGGCACTTTTCATGTCACACATTTTTATTATATACAAGGGTAATTCAGTAAGTAAGTCACAAACTGTTATGCAATAGCTGAAAAATGTAGATAGTAGTTTCTAAAGGTATCATTAGGTGACAGCAACATCCAGCGTTGTGATTACTGTAGGTAGAAGATGCTAGGTGTCACATGCACGTGCGCAGCGTAGATACAAAAATGGCAATCATGCTCAAAGAACAGTTGGCTGTTTTGCAGGCAAAAGGACTTTCTGCAAAAGATATTCATATGGCAATGTTTCCTGTTAGCAATGAGACAAGTGGGGGAGATGATTCAGCTAATAGGTGAGTAACGATAAACAGTGTAGCAAATGCAATGGGGTGATTGTATAGTTTAGCCTGCCGCATATTGCATGATCCCATCTTGTTGGGAGATGTTTTGTGAATGACGAAGAGGTTGAATGTGAAGTATAGATGTGGCTGAGACAACAGATCAAAGACTTCTATGCTGCAAGTTTGTTGGTGCACTGATAAAGCGATGGGATAAGTGTATTTGGTGGAAAATATGTTGAGAAATAAGGGACAATGTAAATGTAACAATAAATGGTTTTCAAGCTTGTATTTTGTCTTTTTTTTAAAATAGCCATTTGTGACTTGTTTACTAACCTGCACTCATATCAAATAGAGTGCATGATGTTGCTTGTGACTTGCTGATGAAAACTAATAATTGATAAGAAATTACTGGCAACATGACATGATAGATAAGACACTTTTTATAACATTACATGACAGATAAGACACTTTTTATCATATTACAGGACAGATAAGACACTTTTTATTAGATTACATGACAGATAGGACACTTTTTATCACATTACATGACAGATAGGACACTTTTTATCACATTACATGACAGATAGGACACTTTTTATCACATTACATGACAGATAGGACACTTTTAATCACATTACATGACATATAGGACACTTTTTATCACATTACATGATAGATAGGACACTTTTTATCACATTACATGATTGATGTAAAGTTTTGTTGTTGCCATTTCTTTACTTACATAGGGAATTCCAAAAAGGTTGAACTCCAACAATCCTGGGGAAAATAACAGATTTAACAATAATAGACAATATCCAGAATTAGCAGATCAACAAGCATAAACATATAAACAAACACATAGGCACATTGATGGTATAAAGAGAAGATGAGGAAAACACAGACAAACAAACAGGTGCACATGCACACACATGCTCTCACAAACATGTACACACACACACACACATGCTCTCACAAACACGTACACACACACACACATGCTCTCACAAACACATACACACACACACACACACGCTCTCACAAACACGTACACACACACACATGCTCTCACAAACACGTACACACACACATGCTCTCACAAACATGTACACATGTACACGCACACACACACATGCTCTCACAAACACGTACACACACACACACACATGCTCTCACAAACACGTACACACACACACACATGCTCTCACAAACACGTACACACACACACACACATGCTCTCACAAACACGTACACACACACACATGCTCTCACAAACATGTACACACACACACACACATGCTCTCACAAACACGTACACACACACACACACACATGCTCTTACAAACACGTACACACACACACACATGCTCTCACAAACACGTACACACACACACATGCTCTCATAAACACACACACACACACATGCTCTCACAAACACGTACACACAGACACATGCTCTCACAAACACGTACACACACACATGCTCTCACAAACACGTACACACACACACACATGCTCTCACAAACACGTACACACACACACACATGCTCTCACAAACACGTACACACACACACACACATGCTCTCACAAACACGTACACACACACACACACACATGCTCTCACAAACACGTACACACACACACACATGCTCTCACAAACACGTACACACACACACACACACATGCTCTCACAAACACGTACACACACACATGCTCTCACAAACACGTACGTACACACACACACATGCTCTCACAAACACGTACACACACACACATGCTCTAACAAACACGTACACACACACATGCTCTCACAAACACGTACACACACACACATGCTCTCACAAACACGTACACACACACACATGCTCTCACAAACACGCACACACACACACACATGCTCTCACAAACACGTACACACACACACACATGCTCTCACAAACACGTACACACACACACATGCTCTCACAAACACGTACACACACACACACACACATGCTCTCACAAACACACACACACATGCTCTCACAAACACGTACACACAGACACATGCTCTCACAAACACGTACACACACACATGCTCTCACAAACACGTACACACACACACACATGCTTTCACAAACACGTACACACACACACATGCTCTCACAAACACGTACATACACACACATGCTCTCACAAACATGTACACACACACACACACATGCTCTCACAAACACGTACACACACACACACATGCTCTCACAAACACGTACACACACATGCTCTCACAAACACGTACGTACACACACACACATGCTCTCACAAACACGTACACACACACACACACATGCTCTCACAAACACATACACACATGCTCTAACAAACACGTACACACACACATGCTCTCACAAACACGTACACACACACACATGCTCTCACAAACACGTACACACACATGCTCTCACAAACACGTACACACACACACACACATGCTCTCACAAACACGTACACACACACACATGCTCTCACAAACACGTACACACACACACATGCTCTCACAAACACGTACACACACACACACACATGCTCTAACAAACACGTACACACACACACACATGCTCTCACAAACACGTACACACACACACACACACACACTTAAGCAGGGGAACTTATCAACAAATTAAAATGTAAACCAGATGTCTCTTTTTTACATGCTAGTAAGTGAGATGACAGGGAGTGGTAGATGGTAGGGAGTGAGAGATGGCAGGGAGTGAGAGGTGACCCAAGTGAGAGATGGCAGTGAGTGAGAGATGGCAGGGAGTTAGAGCTGCCACTGCAGCAAGCTATAATGATCACAACACCAATCTATAGTAGTCACCACAACACCAAATCTACAGTAGTCACCACAACACCAATCTATAGTAGTCACCACAACACCAATCTATAGTAGTCACCACAACACCAATCTATAGTAGTCACCACAACACCAATCTATAGTAGTCACCACAACACCAAATCTACAGTAGTCACCACAACACTAATCTATAGTAGTCACCATAACACCAAATCTACAGTAGTCACCACAACACCAATCTATAGTAGTCACCACAACACCAAATCTACAGTAGTCACCACAACACCAATCTATAGTAGTCACCACAACACCAATCTATAGTAGTCACCACAACACCAAATCTACAGTAGTCCCCACAACACCAATCTATAGTAGTCACCATAACACCAAATCTACAGTAGTCACCACAACACCAATCTATAGTAGTCACCACAACACCAAATCTACAGTAGTCACCACAACACCAATCTATAGTAGTCACCACAACACCAAATCTACAGTAGTCACCACAACACCAATCTATAGTAGTCACCATAACACCAAATCTACAGTAGTCACCACAACACCAAATCTACAGTAGTCACCACAACACCAATCTACAGTAGTCACCACAACACCAATCTACAGTAGTCACCACAACACCAAATCTACAGTAGTCACCACAACACCAATCTATAGTAGTCACCACAACACCAATCTACAGTAGTCACCACAACACCAAATCTACAGTAGTCACCACAACACCAATCTATAGTAGTCACCACAACACCAATCTATAGTAGTCACCACAACACCAAATCTACAGTAGTCACCACAACACCAATCTATAGTAGTCACCATAACACCAAATCTACAGTAGTCACCACAACACCAATCTATAGTAGTCACCACAACACCAAATCTACAGTAGTCACCACAACACCAATCTATAGTAGTCACCACAACACCAAATCTACAGTAGTCACCACAACACCAATCTATAGCAGTCACCATAACACCAAATCTACAGTAGTCACCCCAACACCAAATCTACAGTAGTCACCACAACACCAAATCTATAGTAGTCACCACAACACCAAATCTATAGTAGTCACCACAACACTATAGCCATCCCCACTGAATTGCACTGATTTATCTAATCTCCCAGAATACATTCTAGATATAGATCCTAACATTATGAAATTGACTCCACAAAACTAGATGAGCTCTATTCTAGTGCGAGTGAAGATGAGGGAGTCCAAAGTATCTAAAATGTAGATGTTGCATACCCATTTCTGGGTTTTTTTCCCATAATTTAAGTTTTTTTAACAAATGTTTCATAAAATACAATCCTGAAAAATCATGATTTTCACTTTACTCAAAAATGTTGGACTAAATCAAGCAAGCGTATTGAATACAACTGCATATTATACGCATGACTTTATGGTAAATGAGTGACCTCATAGTACAAAATTACAATAAAAACTTCATTACTAGAACAAAACAAAATAAAACACTTCATTGTTGGTTTATGCAAAGATACAAACAGTTTTGGACAACTACATGAAAATAGGAAGGAAACTATTTAACCTTCATTGTAGGGGCTGACTAAATAAAGTTTAACAGAAAATATTTGAGTGGTACCTGGGGTGTAAAAGAGTAGGACCACTACAACCTACCAAGCATATTGTAAAGGTTACTTAAAAAGTTGTTTATGAGGTTAGCAATGTCAGTATGTAAAACTAATTGCTACAGAAACTACCCCAGTAAAAGTACGCAGTGAGTGCTTTGGCTGTAGGGGCCAACTGTAGTGGTAGCCTTATGCTTCGTAGGGAGTGAAATAGAGATGAAAGAAAAAGTTAATAGTTTATAGATTACCAGTAGACCAATAGTTTTGGAGATTAGAGTAATGTGTTAAGTAACTTTAGAGATCACCATTGGACTAATAGTTGCAAGTTACTTTTGATATTACCATTAATATGACTTACCAATTATAGATCTGTGCATATCTTTCCACTGACTAACATTGTCTCCCAGCCAATGACCGACGTAAGCACCAGACCCAGGGAACGTTGAACGACTAATCACAATACTTCTCTCTCCTGTTGCCGCCCGTGCTGCTCTAAACAAAAGATTGAGTATTAACTATTGGGTAAATAGTATTGAGCGATTATATGGCTTGGCTTGGTTCATTCTCAATCTCCCACTACCAAACACTGAAAGGGTTTAAGTAGCAGAATGTAGTTCAGAGAACGGAATGCGTCGTGTTGTAGTTTACAGCTTGACTGCAATATTTGCACCATTCGGTCCAACACATCTAACTTCAGCAAGCATTTTTTTAGTACCGGGTTAGCATTCCCTCTTCGATCCCTTCTCCTTAGTCAGTCTGCCCTGCTGCAGCCTGTTATCCAGGATCACCGCGTGGAGGTATAGAAGGGTCTTGGCAGCTTTGGTTCGCTGGCCCTGACACTAGCAGTCAGCTATGAGTCGCTGACCACTGCAGCTCATGCACTCGAGCGATTATATAAGAAATGTTTTATTTTAAGTGGTACCATAAGTAGCTTCATTGTATGATATATAGTGTTTAGGATTGAGTTTAACTGATTCACTGCAGTAAAAAGGCACAATTTAATCATTGAGTACTATACAGAGAGATCAAGAACATCATCAGAAATGAGTATATACACCAATGGAGAGAAGACAGAAACATAAGCAGTACACTAGACCCAATTCACCAACTTAAAAAGAAACCAAAAACTAACTTATTTCACCTGAGAACTGGTCACTGCAGACTACTAGAACATCTATACCAACTAAAGATCACACACACACTGATAAATGCTCACGTGGAACAGGAGGCCAGAATCCTGGACACATTCTACAGGAAGGCCCACTATATAGGTAAATGAGATACCAGACCTCGTCAGAGGGTACGGGGCTGAGACAAAAGCTGTGGGGCAGCAGCTCTGACCTGCTGAAGACTACAGACTTCATCATGGTGACTGGTCTGCAGATATAGAATGACCAAAGATGCTGAACGGAAAGAAGAAGAAGAACTGATTCACTCCGTAAAGCCGATATGTTGGCTCACAAAATTTCTTACATAAAACTGAGACATTGGCTTGAACAATTGTTACACATTACACCTTTTTTCATTTCAAGTTTTCCTCAATGTATACAAATGCCAGTACTTTCTACCAATAGTTTTACATTGCAGAAATAAATGTATCCGGAGACCCAAAATATTCTGGAGTAAATAAGTTAAATAAAGATTCTTTTGTTAGAATATTCTTCTGTGAACTTTTCAAACAGGAATTTTGGCTACAAAAATGATACACGAGTCTAAATAGTAATTGAAAAATGTAAACTGCTTGATAAACCTGGCCTTTCATAAGACAATAGTCATTTCATGTTAGAATATGCAGCAATTGTGTCTTTGAAAATAAATTTGTTTGGAATGATATTGAAGGTTACAGGCTTTGGAGATGAGATGTTTTCGAAGACTTTTAAACGTCACATACAAGGATCGAATTACAAATGAGGAAATACAAGATAGAATTACAACAGCAATAGAGCCTTTTGAAGACCTCTTGGCAACTGTCAAAAGAAGTAAACTCACTCGGTACGGTCACATATCGAGATCAAGTAGTCATGCAAATACGATCTGCACGGAAAGGTGCGAGGCAGACAACGAAGATGCCGTCCCAAAAAATAGGTGGGAGGACAACATGAAAGAATGGACCAATCTCCAACCAGAAGGGGCACATGCAGCAGCAACTGATAGAGAAGGGTGGTGTGGGGTTGTGAGGATGTCTTCATGTGTGCACCAACGACCTCACTGGTTACGGGATGACTTGACCTGACCTGACCTTCCTTCGCTTATGCTAAATTATAAATTTTTGTTGTGTAAACTATTCTGCAACATGTAGAGAAAAACTAAACTATTAGTTAGTAAGTATAGTAATTTCCTGAGCAGTCTGCCGGAGTCTTTGTGTATAACACAGACAAGAATAGTACCACTGCCCCACAGAGAGCATGTTGTAAGAGGCAACTAACTGTGTGACATGGCATAACACCCGCCATGGTTAGGTGGTTTGTTGGAAGTAGCATAGATGGCGCCTAACAGGCTGCAGGTCTACTCTGCTCTAGTGCTTGAATTTATTAAGATGAACTCGCACATCAGTTAACCACCTTCTGCGTCACTTGTCTAGACACAGCAAAGTAATAAGCTGCTCGATCCTAGCCAGCTAAGCAGGAAATCCTTATCCCGGCTACATCCAGCACACGCGAGAGCTGGGACCTTGCAGGTGCATCCATCCCTGTAGAAGTACAGGTCGACTAAGACTAAGACTAAGTATAGTAATTACTGTAGAGTTGTCTCCGACTGACTCCACCCATACAAACTGTGAACATCGTAGTGAAGGTACTCATTGTTATTGCCCTGTACTGTGCTCATACATATAGTTTTATCTGACAGCCTGCCTGAATGACCATCACTATCCCAGCGATATGCAGCTTCTGTGGACACGCAAAAAAAACAGCCAGTTCACTTATGCTCATCACAGGAACAATTTAATTGACCATGTGTCATAAATATCTCGTCTTATGTCATAAATATCTCGTCTTGTGTCATAAATATCTCGTCTTGTGTCATAACTATCTCGTCTTGTGTCATAAATATCTCGTCTTGTGTCATTAATATCTCGTCTTGTGTCATAAATATCTCGTCTTGTGTCATAAATATCTCGTCTTGTGTCATAAATATCTCGTCTTGTGTCATAAATATCTCATCTTGTGTCATAAATATCTCGTCTTGTGTCATAAATATATCGTCTTGTGTCATAAATATCTCGTCTTGTGGCATAAATATCTCGTCTTGTGTCATAAATATCTCGTCTTGTGTCATAAATATCTCTCCTAAAAACATTTATTCTGAAATGAAACCATCTTCTTCTTTGTCTTTGATTTCTGTCCTGAAAAGAATGTTGTGTTGTTGTTTACAGCAAGGCTGCAATATCTGCACCTTTTAGGCCGACACATCCGGTTTCAGCACATAATTTTTAAATCAAATTTGCTTTTCCTCTGCATTCCCTATTCTTTTAGCTGCTACTTGAAGGTAGAATAGGATCTTGGTCAGCTATGGATTGCTGGCGGCTTTGTCGGCTCATTCACTGCTGCATTTTCAGCACCATAAGGCTCTAATGTCTAACGTACAGTTTTTACTATTGTTGGCACGGTGCTGAGGAATAAAGAATTAATCCTTAAAGTAACTTACAAGGGCTGTGAATAGAAACAGCAACCTCATCATGTACTGCAAACTACTACAAAAACTAACAGTGATAAACAACATGAAGCACTTTGACACATGTCCCCTGTGAGTCAATTACAGTGGTGCTCCCATGAATCATTAGGGATAATAATGAACAAGAAAAATAACTTAAGATCTTTTCAGGCCAGCTAAACTGCAAGCTGAATATTAATAGCTCCTAGCTATTCCAAGGTATTGACAACTTTGATCAAGTATCAGCCAAACATTTCATGTCATGTCATGTCATGTCATTTCATGTCATGTTATGTGATGTGATTTCATGTCATGTCATGTCATGCGATAGATAATTAATCTGATCAATTCCTAGTTAGATTGTCACTGTACTTTTTTAGTAAGTATTTCTCATGTACTAGTCAGATAAAAGACAAATGTCATGCGTTACCGTTTTGCTACAAATGACCCAGTCATCTTCGATGGTGAGAATCTGGAGGATGTAGAGGAGTATATCTACCTGGGACGCTTATTGAACATGCAGAATGACCTAATCCCAGAACTCACAAGACGTTATCACGCGGGCTAAGCGGCTGTCTCGTCTATAAAGACGGCACTAGACCATACCCACAACCAGAGTCTGCGAGTCTCCCTATTCAACTTCACAGTTCTACCTGCAATGTATTATGCCACAGAAAACATGGGCTCTTACAAAAGAAATGAAGTGACCCAAACCTCTCTCGAGAGACGTATGTTCGACCTAACGCTCCCCAACCAATGTTTGAGAGGTCTTCACAACACTGACATACAGCAAATGTCATTGGTGAAGGATGCAGTTACCCATGCAGACAAGGCAAAGCATTGCTGGGCTGGTCACCTGCTTGGGAAAACTGATGACCGTTGGAGCATGGCGACAGCAGTCTGGTACCCAAGAGACAGAAGACGACCACGGGGAGACCACCTACACACTGACTGACTCCCTAAAACTCAGAGACAATATCTATGATGCTACAGATGGGAAACTTATCACCTACTGGTTCACTGTGGCCCAAGATGTAAGACAATGGAAATGAAGTGCGGACCCGCAGCGGCATAACCAGTAAACAAGTCAGATACTTAACCTCACTCAATAGTCCGGACCAGTACAACAAAAGCAAGATGGAAAATATAGAAATAACTTACTTGGACGAAATGGAGGATCTTCCCATGAGTTGTGGGGACATTTTAGACTCCAGTAAGGTTTATCCTCTTCTGGCCAGTTAAATGGCCTTTCTTCATTGGTGCCAAAGTTGGCTGGTTCATTCATGTCCTGTAATTACGGACAAATGTTAATTTGAAGTGTGAACAGAAGCTCTGTCAAACTGTAGCACACTGTAGGAACATGTAGCACACAACAAACACACCAAATACATTTAATACAAACATCACCTTCTTCTTAGACACTTGGTCAATGACTGACAAAGCAGTTAGTGATCATCAGGTTGGATGGCATCTTCAAGGTCAGCAAGAAAGCATGTAAGTGATATTCAAATATTCAAACTGTTTAAAGCATTAGTTTGACCTAGATTGGAGTACTGTGTACAGGTGTGAAGTCCTTATCATAGAGGGGATATAAACATGCTGGAATGGATACAAAGAAGAGCGACAAAACTGGTAGTGGGATTAAAGAATTATAATTATGAAGAAAGGCTCAGGAAAACCGGTTTAAGGTGTCTAGAAAAGAGAAGAATTTCAGGTGATTTAATACAGGTTTATAAGATAATCAACAAAAAACATTAAACTATAACAAGTTTTTAAAAAATTCAACCACCTACAAGAACAAGTGGGCGCAGTACAAATTAATTAAAGAAAGGTCTAGATTAGATATCAGGAAATATTTTTATAGTCAGAACGTGGTGAATAGTTAGAATGCATTGTCATAGGAAATAGTGCAGGGAGAGTCAATTAATACATTCAATAATATATTGGATGCACATAGGTATTTTTAGATCAAGTTAATGTAAAAGAAACTGGTTGTATACAAACTGTACAGAGTCTTCTAAACCAGTATAAAGACATTAAGTTAAGTTAAGTTTTAAAAACTCCCTCCAACTCACCCATTCTGCAGTCATTTTTCCTCGGGCCCCAACCCTTGTTCATTTGAAATGTCCCTAATATATATATATGTATGGCTTGGTTTGGCTTCGTTCGTTCTCAATCTCCCGCTAACAAACTCTGAAACGGGTCTAAGAAGCATAAGTAGCAGAATGCAGTCCAGAGAACGGAATGCATTTTGTCATAGTTTACAGCTTGACTGCGATATTTGCACCTTTCAGTCCAACACATCCGACTTCAGCAAGCCATTTTTTTAGTACCGGGTTAGCATTCCCTCTTCGACCCCTTCTCCTTAGCCAGTCTGCTCTGTTGCAGCCTGTTGTTCTGGATCACCGCGTGAAGGTGTAGACAGGTCTTGGCAGCTCTGGTTCGCTGGCCCTGACACTAGCAGTCAGCTATCGGTCGCTGATCACTGCAGCTCATATATATGTATGATGATGACTCAACACTCTTCAGTAAAATGTTTGCTGCCATGCTCAGCATTAGATATCAGGGCTGTAACCAAAATAGAGTGGAAATAAAATACAGAATTGACGGAAAACTCTTCAATCTCAGGCAGCTGCAAGCACATAGCAAGGTAAAGGACACAACCACCTCAAACTTGCTTTTTGCTGATGACTGCGCCCTTGCTGTCATCATCGAAAGAAACATGCAGACATATGTGGACGTTCTCAACAGCCTGTGACATGTTCGGTTTTACAATTAATACAAAAAAAAACCAAAGTAATTTTTCAGTCTGCCCCGAGTGATGCATGTCGCGACCCAGATATCACAGTCAAGAACGAGCACCTCAAATCAGTAGACAGCTTCATGTACCTTGGTAGCACTCTTTCTAGGGAAGCAACTATTAACTGTGAGGTCAGTAACAAGATCTCCAAGGCCAGTAATGCCTTTGGGAGGCTGCGCAATAATGTCTGGAATCTGAGGGGTCTTAGGCTTGATACGAAACTCAAAGTCTACCAAGCTGTAGTGCTCCCCACCCTTCTGTATGCCAGTGAGACATGGACTGTGTACAGCAGGCATGCTAGAAAATAAGCCACTTCCATACAAGGTGCCTCCGTAAAGTAAAGTATCCCATAGCAGTACTGCCGTAGGGGTGTTAGGTGTTAGCGATCTCACATTTCAAAGGCTCGGCTATATGAGGGCGGTAGCCATCTTCTCTCCCTCGCCGCTTTTACTTCCCGGTACCCATTTAAGGCTGGGTCGACCCGGGTGCCATTACGGTCTGAAAAAAACATTACCGCCTCAACTGGGGAATGAACCCAGGACCACTCAGATGCGAAGCCAGCGCGCTAACCACTGCGCTAAACGGCTCCGTAGATTGTTCAAAATAAAGTGGCAGGATAAGGTACTAGACGCCAAGATCCTCATGAAGGCAAAAATGCCAAGCATCCACACACTGTTGCAAAATACCCAGATCAGGTGAGCTGGCCATGTCATGCGCATGCCAGACAACCACATCCCAAAACAACTAATATATGGTGAGCTGAAAGATGGCCTGATTCAGAAATAGAAGCATTTAAAAGACTCCCTCAAAGTATCTCTGACACGCTTCAGCATCGATGCAAATGCATGAGAATGTCTCGCACAGGACTGCAAGGCATGGTGTAGAACCACCATCAGAGGCACCTCCATTGCTAAGGAGCGCCGGACCTCCAAAGCACAGAAAAATGTACTTTGCGTAAAGACAAAACAATTGACAGTCATATGTCCCATTCTGTACTAGTATGACGTACGAAGAGTCAAAACGGCTTATTAAAGCCAGATACATGACCAAATGGAAAACTGAACATACCGGCTACACCAAAAACTATGCCTATTACCAGTTGAACAGAAGAGAGCAGGTCGTTGTCTTCAGACTTCGCACTGGCCACAATAGACTGAGGTACCACCTATTCAACAAATTGAAGATAGGTGGTACCAACGAATGCCCGTGTGGTACCGGGAAAATGACCGCTGAACATCTGCTGCAGAACTGCCCGACATACGAGGATCAGAGAGAGCAGATGTGGCCATCACCAGTGGAACCACAAGACAAGCTCTATGGTAGTGTCGACAGCCTCAGGATGACCGCCGCTTTTTTCGAAAAAATAATGGTTACTGTCTGACTGCGTACGATGAAGAAGAAGAAGATATGTCCCATTCTGACATTAAATGCTAAGTAGAAGGATTTTTCCGTGCCAGAATTGGACTATACAGCCACCTCCGAACTCACTGGTGAGATGCAGCACAACATGTCTGACTGCTGTTGTCATCATTGCTTGCAATGGACAGCTATTATTATTATGTTATATATCAGCTATAGTCCTTCTCCGAGCTACATCCAGCTCCCGTCAGAGCTGAGACCTGCACAGGGGCATCTGCCCCCGTAGAAGTACAGGTTAATCAGGATTAAGACTAAGACTGTGCAATTTAATTATAAAACTAGAATGAGTAATATAACTTCATCACTTACAATCCAAAGTCCATCAAATGTCAGATTGCTTCTGTAATCAATTATCAGCTTTTCCCAAACCTCATCTACTGAGTCCTTCATGAAATCTGCAAAAACTGTTTTGCCCTGCGGCCATACCTAAATATAAAGAAATATAAAATATAATTATAATTTTCCCATTTTGTTGGAATCGGTACACAATGACTTTCAGTATCATTAACTACATGTTGTTGGTTTGCATCATGCCAGTCTTGAGAGACAATTCACTACAGTGCTCGAGAGAAGCCTTTGTCTAAAGTTACTTCTGCATCTGTTGCACTTGTTTGCAGTCTGTTGCAGTTCAGTTTCCTAAGCCTGCAGGCCAGCATACTTTGGTGCATCAATTCTCTAAAACGAAGCATACGTGATCTCTCTCTGATGCCTGTCTGGTCATGATGATTTAGATGACAGCTGTTGTCAATGGCAGTAGACCCCCTCTCCAAGTAACGGTTGATACTACTTGGAACTGATGGTGATGCATTGAGAACAATGCAGGACCGTCTTAGAGAATTCAGCTCATGATTTGATCTCTGAATTTGCTACCTATTATTTGCATTTATTAGCTTGGCTTGGCTTCGTTTGTTCTCAATCTCCTGCTACCAAACCCTGAAAGGACTTAAGTAGCAGAATGTAATCCAGAAAAGGAATGCGTTGTGTCGTAGTTTACAGCTTGACTGCGATATTTGCACCTTTCGGTCCAACACATCTGACTTTGGCAAGCATTTTTTGAGTACTGAGTTAGCATTCCCTCTTTGATCCCTTCTCCTTATCCGGTCTGCCCTGCTGCAGCCTGTTATCTAGGATCACCGCGTGGAGGTGTAGAAGGGTCTTGGCAGCTTTGGTTCGCAGGCCCTGACGCTAGCAGTCAGCTATGGGTCGCTGATCGCTGCAGCTCATGCGCTGCTCAGTATCTTGATCCAATTTGCAATGATTGTATTTCACATTATTCATTGTTTTATAGTGTGTGATCAAGATAAATGTCAGCTCTATATTGTGGATAAGAAGCATGTAGCCAAGGGGCTGTGAACTCGGTTTATACACCAAATGTGCCAGACTCAAATAATGTTAAACTTCGTTTGACAGACTGTACAAAAGTGTGGATTTTTAAAAATTGTATGACCACTTCTCCCAGCCAACAAAGCTGCAAATTAGTACCTAGCAAGGTTAGGGGAAAATTTCAAAGTCACTGCAAGACCTACGGTGTTCATGCTCTGTTGTTGACATTTTCAGCTGAAAAGGATTGGACATTTATGGGACACCCAGATGGAATGAGGTCAGTTCTACAAGCCATTTTTTATTTCCAATCATTTCCGTATACTGTTGCAATCTTATGATTTTGATCGCTGTCAGAGTTCAAGTTTCACACTGGTAGCAAGTGAAGGCATGAAAATTATGTTGAACAGGGCTATTTTTGTGCCAATCTTCACATGCTTGTTCTTCGGTATTGTTGACGTCTGGCCAATGATTTGGTTTGCTTTGATGTTTCTGTGATCAATTTCTTTTTGCATTCTTTCATACTATGTTTCCTAAATATTTGAAATCCTTCACGTGCTTGATTTGTTTCTGTTCTATGTAGATCTTAGCAGTTGTTTCTGTTCTATGTAGATCTTAGCGGTTGTTTCTGTTCTATGTAGATCTTAGCGGTTGTTTCTGTTCTATGTAGATCTTAGCGGTTGTTTCTGTTCTATGTAGATCTTAGCGGTTGTTTCTGTTCTATGTAGATCTTAGCGGTTGTTTCTGTTCTATGTAGATCTTAGCGGTTGTTTCTGTTCTATGTAGATCTTAGCGGTTGTTTCTGTTCTATGTAGATCTTAGCGGTTGTTTCTGTTCTATGTAGATCTTAGCGGTTGTTTCTGTTCTATGTAGATCTTAGCGGTTGTTGCTGTTCTATGTAGATCTTAGCGGTTGTTTCTGTTCTATGTAGATCTTAGCGGTTGTTTCTGTTCTATGTAGATCTTAGCGGTTGTTTCTGTTCTATGTAGATCTTAGCGGTTGTTTCTGTTCTATGTAGATCTTAGCAGTTGTTTCTGTTCTATGTAGATCTTAGCGGTTGTTTCTGTTCTATGTAGATCTTAGCGGTTGTTTCTGTTCTATGTAGATCTTAGCGGTTGTTGCTGTTCTATGTAGATCTTAGCAGTTGTTTCTGTTCTATGTAGATCTTAGCGGTTGTTTCTGTTCTATGTAGATCTTAGCGGTTGTTTCTGTTCTATGTAGATCTTAGCGGTTGTTTCTGTTCTATGTAGATCTTAGCGGTTGTTTCTGTTCTATGTAGATCTTAGCGGTTGTTTCTGTTCTATGTAGATCTTAGCGGTTGTTTCTGTTCTATGTAGATCTTAGCGGTTGTTGCTGTTCTATGTAGATCTTAGCGGTTGTTTCTGTTCTATGTAGATCTTAGCGGTTGTTTCTGTTCTATGTAGATCTTAGCGGTTGTTTCTGTTCTATGTAGATCTTAGCGGTTGTTTCTGTTCTATGTAGATCTTAGCGGTTGTTTCTGTTCTATGTAGATCTTAGCGGTTGTTTCTGTTCTATGTAGATCTTAGCGGTTGTTGCTGTTCTATGTAGATCTTAGCGGTTGTTTCTGTTCTATGTAGATCTTAGCGGTTGTTTCTGTTCTATGTAGATCTTAGCGGTTGTTGCTGTTCTATGTAGATCTTAGCGGTTGTTGCTGTTCTATGTAGATCTTAGCGGTTGTTTCTGTTCTATGTAGATCTTAGCGGTTGTTTCTGTTCTATGTAGATCTTAGCGGTTGTTTCTGTTCTATGTAGATCTTAGCGGTTGTTTCTGTTCTATGTAGATCTTAGCGGTTGTTTCTGTTCTATGTAGATCTTAGCGGTTGTTGCTGTTCTATGTAGATCTTAGCGGTTGTTTCTGTTCTATGTAGATCTTAGCGGTTGTTTCTGTTCTATGTAGATCTTAGCGGTTGTTTCTGTTCTATGTAGATCTTAGCGGTTGTTTCTGTTCTATGTAGATCTTAGCGGTTGTTTCTGTTCTATGTAGATCTTAGCGGTTGTTGCTGTTCTATGTAGATCTTAGCGGTTGTTTCTGTTCTATGTAGATCTTAGCGGTTGTTTCTGTTCTATGTAGATCTTAGCGGTTGTTTCTGTTCTATGTAGATCTTAGCGGTTGTTGCTGTTCTATGTAGATCTTAGCGGTTGTTGCTGTTCTATGTAGATCTTAGCGGTTGTTTCTGTTCTATGTAGATCTTAGCGGTTGTTTCTGTTCTATGTAGATCTTAGCGGTTGTTGCTGTTCTATGTAGATCTTAGCGGTTGTTTCTGTTCTATGTAGATCTTAGCGGTTGTTTCTGTTCTATGTAGATCTTAGCGGTTGTTTCTGTTCTATGTAGATCTTAGCGGTTGTTGCTGTTCTATGTAGATCTTAGCGGTTGTTTCTGTTCTATGTTGATCTTAGCGGTTGTTTCTGTTCTATGTAGATCTTAGCGGTTGTTTCTGTTCTATGTAGATCTTAGTGGTTGTTTCTGTTCTATGTAGATCTTAGCGGTTGTTTCTGTTCTATGTAG
Source organism: Ariolimax columbianus (assembly GCA_036924085.1). Classification (NCBI taxonomy): domain Eukaryota; kingdom Metazoa; phylum Mollusca; class Gastropoda; order Stylommatophora; family Arionidae; genus Ariolimax; species Ariolimax columbianus. Next base: position 84,610,501 of record JAVGWX010000010.1, read on the forward strand.
ATCTTAGTGGTTGTTTCTCTTCTTGCTATTGTCCTTGTTTCAGTTTTACTCACGTTGATTCTCATGTTGATTCTCACGTTAATTCTCATGTTGTGTCCTTCTGCAGTTAAGTTAAGGTTATTTAAACGTTGTTGCAACTTTTCTTCAGTGTTTGCAATGAGTGCTTGGTTGTTGGCAAAGAGGAGTTCGTTACAGCTGTTGTCCTCGTTAGATTGGGCTACTTTGCTGATTTGGTCCATGTAGGTGATGAACAACATGGGAGAAAGCACACACCCCTATCTAACTCCGGTTTTGACAAGAAACCGTTCGGACTCACCAGCACTTGTTCGTACCGTGCACTTACTATTTTTATACAAATATTGACATATGCTTATATTACCCATATGCAATTAGCCAAAATATATTCTCCGCAACTGGTTTCAATTTATTGTTTAGGCCTATTCCACGTACCTGTATGCAAATTATTGAAAGTATACCACCTGAAACTGAAATTTCATAACTTGTATGTGGCTATTTCAAAATTTATTAAATATGACAAGGCCAGACTACAGACATTATTAGCTTACAAATCCCAGGATTGCTCCATCTGTGTCAGAGCTGTTGGCAGGTACCACAACATTTTTGTCCCACTTGATGTTCCCGCCAATCTTTTTTATTTCTTCATATGGGGGATAATTTGTATCATTGGACACTAAACAAGGATCCTGTGGAATAAATTAGACCATCTATGATGAGTGTTAAGTGTCTTGTTAAAATACTGTATTTTTAGGTAAAAATTAAACAAAAAATTTATGAAGACTAATCTGAATATATCATTTTGTGCCCCAATGATTGGGATATGGTCAAAGGAAAAGTTGTTTGTAAAGTTGAAATTTGCAGGCTCATAAATATATGAGAGTTTCGCTAACAATTGCTTTAATTTTTATGTACTTAACTATTTAATGATGACGCTGGTCAAATAACACTTTTTGTGAGGGGCTTTAAAATAATTTTGGACTAGTTTTAACTTTTCATTCGTCTGTTCTGATATTATTAAATCAAATGTACACAAAGGGGACGGCGTGGCCTAGTGGTTAAGTGGCACGGCTCACAACCAGAAGGTGCTGGGTTCAATCCCCATCACAGCACCGGCCGTTACCCCGGGGAAGCAAACCCTTAGAACATGCACGAGGAAGCAGACCCTTGCATAAAGTGTATGCTGAAGTTGGATGCACTGGGCCGACAGGCGCAAAATAAAAACCACAGTGTAACGCACACCCGCCTTGGGGAATAAGGCGAACGCAAAAAAAAAAAAATTTACACAAAGTAAAAACAGTTTTACTAATTTTCCTGTCTTTTTTTCCAGGCTGCAGACACTTTTAGTTCGATTGTTTGTGCTTTTCTATCTGCTTTCATCGCCTGATGTAGATTCATAATACTATATCTATGGCAAGCCACCAATAGTAGATCATATTAGGATTACTTCTGTGCACCGTTTCTATTTCTTATCATTATGTTGTGTTTTATAATTACTTTGAATAAAATATTTTGCCTCCCATTATCGGAAACGGTTGAGCGTGCAAACATTGAGATCAACATTGTAGAACTGATCGTTCATTCTGCCTTCGCCTCTTGAGTGGGTTCTCAGAGTATTTTTTTATGATGTACTATCACTCAATGACCATATTAGAAATGGATTCATGAATCAGAATTCACCAACTTGCTCATTATGGGGTGTACTAGTTATTTTGAACACTAAAGTTGATCTTACTCAATGCTTCACATCGTGTGTTCACGCAGGCATCAATATCAACATCATTGAATGCTGTAGGATACTGTGACCTTGTCAACTATGCTTGCCTAGCCGACAGTAGAACAAGAAAAACAAGAAATGTGTTTATACAGCCTGTTTTCATGGAGTAGATATGCAGAATACCTTGTTTCAGCTTTCTTATTAATGTAGTTTTTAAATGTACCAAACAGGCAGCCGAATACAGGCTAACTAGAGCGTAATTGAGGCACAGGAAATAGTGCAGTAGCTCAAAAGTGGGGGTGGCTTCAGTGGGCATCCACTGGTCACTTGGTGACAAGACTACACGACTGGAGACACGGTTGAGACTTGCACAGGATTAACTATCTTGTTGAGGAAAGGGTTGCTTATGAAAATGATGATTAATGTATATTATAGTGATTGGTCTTGTATATTAATTATTTAGCACCAGGGAGTCAACACTGCCAATAAACTATCAAAATAACTGGGTTACACAACTTTGTTACATAGACCGGCTAAAAGTGTCCCCATTTTAGGAATTAGAGGGTGGTATGGTGGACCATATATTTGGGGCTTGACTTGGCTTCGTTCGTTCTCAATCTCCCGCTACCAAACCCTGAAAGGGCATAAGTAGCAGAATGTAGTCCAGAGAATGGAATGTGTTGTGTCGTAGTTTACAGCTTGACTGCGATATTTGCACCTTTCGGTCCAACACATCTGACTTCAGCAAGCATTTCTTGAGTACCAGGTCAGCATTCCCTCTTCGATCCTTGTCCTTAGCCAGTCTGCCGCGTGGAGGTGTAGAAGTGTCTTGGCAGCTCTGGTTCACTGGCCCTGACGCTAGCAGTCAGCTATGGGTCGCTGAACACTGCAGCTCATGAGCTGCTCAGCATCTTGATCCCGACCATATATTTTAACACTTCTGTTGAAGGAGCTGTAATATACTATTGTTTTTAGTTACAAAATACTCTCAAACTTACTAGAATGTATATAATTCTCATTCCATTGTTTTGCAGTTCTTTAAAATATGCATTCAAGTTTGGGAATCTTTCTTGACTGACAGTGAAGATTTTCTGTGTGTCCATGTGATCAATATCTACAAACTGCACATCCTGTGGGTCAATTTGAAAAAAAAATGGGATTAGAGAATTATTTCAAAAATGATATTCTCACAAATGTTCTCCTACAACGATATATGTCCATTAGTTTAAAATACTGAACACAAATTATATAAGGACTCAAAACAAAAAAGAAATTAAAGAAATTAATTAAATTAATTGTTGCCTTTGAATAAATAAATGCTTTATTACATTACAGAAAGCAATTTAGCATTGGCAGGTAAAAGAGCAATGTGATATATATAGTATGATTTTCTGTTTTCTATCTATATCTGTATTGATCCTTCTCGTTTAAATTAGATAAAACAAAAACAAAAAGTAAAGCTCCTCACATACATGGGGAATGTTGTACTGGGCTGTTGTTTCTACTGCATCCTTTAGATTGGTGATGTTGTCGTAGCCATATCTACTCAATTGGAACCCAAGTGACCAATATGGAGGCATGACAGGACGTCCGACTGCCTACAAAAACAAATGACACATACATCATATCAGTAGATACCACATTTCACATTTATTCATCATAAATCTTATTTAAATAATGATATTCACTTCACTAGGCTGAATAGTGAATAGGGAGTGCCTGCTGACAAGGAGGGCAGCAGATCGAATCCCAAGTAAGACATATATTGTTTTTCTGTTTAGGGGGAAATAAACAAACATTGCCAGCACATAACGTGGCAACAGCAGTGGCGAAGTGGCCTGTAGTGCTCGGTGTAAAAATTGCGCAACTACCACAGCAATGGACATAATGTTGTACAACAGTTCTTTAACTCACTTCACTTAATCACTACTCTACTACCTCTGTTGGGATGTAAAGGTATTTTTTGTATACTTGCACTCATGTGTGCAGACAAACATGTGATTGGTCTGTTGTAACAATATTGATACCGATACACAATGCTAATATAAGCCAAAGCAAGTATGAATTGAAGTAAAAGATAAAAGTACAGTAGATGCTGCTGTTGTGGATAAAGTGTTAGAGACTTCAATGTACTAGGACTCAGCTATCAATGAAGTGGGGTGACCAGTTCTCTTCCATGCTGGTATACCTTCTCGAATGGACAAACCAGGTATCAATTTACAGCTGGGTTAACTTGAGCTTGCTGATGTTGTTGTTAGCAGCTACTTAAGATGAGTTAACTCTTGATGATGTTTCTTTGGTTGCAGATTACAGTGGCTCTTCCTACATCCCAAAGCGTCCTTGAGAAGGTGGGTCTGGATCCTCCTGGCTCATGTCCAATGCGAGGCTACTCTGTAAGATCACCAAGATGGAGATTATAGCGTCGATCCCCACCCCATTAGACAGACTGCTGTGACACAGCCTGTTCCAGTCAGGAACACGGACGAGAATGTGAGGTGAGGTCTTAATCAGTGTGTTTCACCTGACAAAGATGACCCAAAGTTTTAAAAAAATAAAATGCATAATGCACGCTTCTTGGAGAAAAGACAAGGGAGGGGTTGGTCGAGTAGGATATGGGCAGGTTGAGGAGTGAAGAGATGGGTGGGTTAAGGAAGGGGAGGGGGATGAGTAAGGGAGCAGACAGGATATGAGTGCAATGGTGATGTGAGACAGGAGAGAGAGAGGGAAGGAAGTTAACTAATTGTTAAACTAACTTACTTACTTTCCTATCTATCTGTCTATGTTCAGTCCACTTGTATCGTTAGACATCATGGGGAGGTGTGACCTCATTTGTTTCATATTTTATTTGGCAGACAAAAATCCACTGGTGACTTGCCAGGTCAATCTCAGTATCTGTTACCAATCATTAGATACTTACTTTTCTTTATCAGTCAAAGGATGCCGTGAAGCACAGTGAGGAAATGAAGGTCTCACGCTTGGGCCAGATGTGTTGCTATGGCTGTTGTGAGGCCATTCTGGCATAGAATGTTTTTGATGTTGTCTGAGCATTTGCCTTGCAGTCTTCCCTTGGCACAAAATAATGATCCCTTATTGTTCTGTGTTTATAATGGCAGCTAATCTGGTTTCATTCTCATGAAATGACCAAACCACTTAACTCTATGTCTATGCATGTATTCTTGGGAGGAAGTTGTTCCCACAATTTTTCTGATACCGGTATTTTTCATTGTCTCATATGGTCATGTTATCACTTTTGTCAGGCATCTCATCACTTTCAATTTCGTCATTGAAAATTGATAATTTGCTGTTGTTTATTTCATATTGTACAGTTCAACTGATGGGCAGATGTTCTGCATGGGTCTGCTAGTTATGTATTATATTCCTCCCATATGGTTGAATATTAATGACCATGACCACGATTGTATATGGCTGCGAGGTGTGGAACCTACGAAAAAGTGACATGGCGCAGCATCAATCTACTCAACAAGTGATGGAGTGTAGAACACTGTCATTTTCAATACGTGACCACATCTGCAATACCACCATCAGGACTCAAACCTGCTTCAATGACGTCGTAGATATGGCGTTGATAAGAAAGTACAGATGGGCAGGCCACTTGGTGCACATGCCTGACAATAGATGGACACATAAAGTGAGGTCATGGTCCTACACTTATAATTGTTGCCCCGGACATCCACCAATGAGATGGAGAGATGGCCTTTGACAGGACCTTGGTCCGGCATGATGCTTAATGGTAAAGGACAGAGATGAGTTTAGACAACATTTGTCTACCTGGCATAGGGCACAATATGTGCCTGAATGAACATCAAGATTAAAGTATCATAGTTATAAAGTTTGTTGGGCTCAGTCTTACTTCTGTGTATTGCTCAACTACTTGCTCTGGTGTTGGGCCCATAAAGACATAGAAGTCCAGGATACCTCCAATTGTTCTAAACGTCAGACTAGGCAGACTAGAGAAGGCATATTCTGATGGAGAAAAAACGTAAACATAGTAGATTTTGCTTATTCAGGTAAAACATATATTCCATATAAATACTACATTCCAACAGTTTATGAAATACTAAATTTGGTGCATTCTTCGGACATATTTCTGGAACACTTTAATCTTGGTGTTTATTCAGGCACATTATGTGCCCTATACCAGGTAGCCAATTATTATCTAAACTCATCTCTGTTGTTTGCCTTCAAGTGCCATGTTGGATCAAAGTTTCGTCGCAGGCCACCTCTCCATCTCATTGGTGGATTTCCAGGGTGACGATTATAGATGTACGGGCACTGTGATGTCACTTTACGTATCCATCTATTGTCAGACAAGCATGCCTGTCATTTTTTAGCAATGCTGTATCTATGACGTCATTAAAACAGATTTGACTCCTGATGGCAGTGTTGTGGATGTAGTCTTGTAGTGAAAGTGACAATGTTCTACGCTCCATCTCTCGTTGAGTAGCTTGGAGCGGTGCCATGTCAATTGTTCGTAGGTTCCACACCTCGCAGTCATAAACAATGACTGGAATCACCAGGCTGTTGAAGGTGTGAGCTTTCACTTTGTTGTTTTTTATCTGTAGAAGTAGTCTTGATGTGATTGAAACTGAGCCACCCAGCTGCATATGACCACTAGCGAAGGGTGGTGATAATTTTAGGGTAAGCTGAGTCATGAACATAAAAGGGCACATTTACCAATGTCGAAAAAATGTTGAAAAGTACTTCGTGTTTGTGCTGAAGGAAGTAGTTGAAATCACTGCTATCGACATTTGTCTACATTTTCTTATAAATCAGCTCTAAGTGTGTTTGTTTCATTTCGGAAAAAAATATCTATCACACTTTGTGAACTTGTGCGCACTTACAAGAAAGTTCCTTTTCTTTTTGGCTTGGCTTGGCTTCGTTCGTTCTCAATCTGCCGCTACCAAACCCTGAAAGGGCTTAAGTAGCGGAATTTAGTTCAGAGAGCGGAATGCGTTGTGTCATAGTTTACAGCTTGACTACGATATTTGCACTTTTTGGTCCAACACATCTGACTTCAGCAAGCATTTTTTGAGTACCAGGTTAGCATTCCCTCTTCAACCCCTTCTTCTTAGCCAGTCTGCCCTGCTGCAGCCTGTTATCCAGGATCACCGCATAGAGGCGTAGAAAGGTCTTAGCAGCTCTAATTCGCTGGCCCTGATGCTAGCAGTCAGCTATGGGTCACTGACCACTGCCTTTTTAAATAGTAGCCAGACTGGATAGTCTATTATTGGTCATAGAATTACGCAGATGTGTTTTAATTCTTTTCAATGCACTCATTGAACCTTTCTGTAGTAGCCGAGTTCACTAGAAAACTGAGAATCAGTTGCAGCAACTTGCCCGTCTGTTCGTGCATTGTTTGGAGGTCATTATTTACAATGAAACCCAATTATTCAATGCAAGGTTTGGCTTTGTCTTCTGAGCTGTAAATATTTATATAGTTGACTGAGAAAAAATGGCAGCCTAATGACCATCTCCTAGCTACAAATTGACTTGATTCATATTCTGTGTTAGGCTGGATGCAATGAGCTTACCTTTCACCAATAGTAACTGATAAATTCCCTTTGCCGCTTCGTGTGTTTGCTACACGTCACTACGCTTAAACAAAAATGCCCATTACAATTTCAATTTCTAATTTATTTCACATCTGTTTTATGCAAAAAGATGTCTTCTCTAATTCTTCAAAACTGTTTGGGATAGCTGAGCCTATCTTGTCTATTCTAATACTTTGCTACTGCATATAGCATACAGTCTCAACCTGAGCAGGATATGTACTCAAATAATTGATTTTGTCTTTATTCATGCAATTAGTGCCAACAACAAACATTATCGAACTGTTCCATGTAGAATGGTCTTCCAGTTACCTTGAGCATTGCTGTTGAGCATGAGAACACCATGGCTGTTGCCCTTGTTATCTTCCAGACAGGTGTAGAAAGGTTGAACGCCGTATAAGTTAGCTTCAGGCTTCATGAAATAAACAAATTGGTCATCATTGACAGCTTATGATAACAATTGATTTTAATGGATAAAAGTCTAGAAAACAAAACAGGACAATCTGCAATGCTTCAGTCAATCAATTAAAACCATTTAGCACCAGGTGGGGCATAGGTCTTTAGCATATACACACATACTCCTCTTGTCTTGGGTCATCTATTCCAGCTCTGTCCACGTCTTCCTTGCTGCCTTTCTGTTTGTTTGGAGCTCTCATCTTCAGGTATGGTTTGATCTGCCTCTCCTTCTCTTGTCTTGGGTCATCTGTTCCAGCTATATCCATGCCTTCCTTGCTGTTTGTTTGAAGCTCTCATCTTCAGGTGTGACTTGATCTGCCTCTTCTTTTCTTCTCTTGTCTTGGGTCATCTATTCCAGCTTTGTCCACGTCTTCCTTGCTGCCTTTCTGTTTGTTTGGAGCTCTTATCTTCAGGTATGGTTTGATCTGCCTCTCCTTCTCTTGTCTTGGGTCATCTGTTCCAGCTATGTTCATGCCTTCCTTGCTGTTTGTTTGAAGCTCTCGTCTTCAGGTGTGACTTGATCTGCCTCTCCTTCTCTTGTCTTGGGTCATCTATTCCAGCTCTGTCCACGTCTTCCTTGCTGCCTTTCTGTTTGTTTGGAGCTCTCATCTTCAGGTATGGTTTGATCTGCCTCTCCTTCTCTTGTCTTGGGTCATCTGTTCCAGCTATATCCATGCCTTCCTTGCTGTTTGTTTGAAGCTCTCGTCTTCAGGTGTGACTTGATCTGCCTCTCCTTCTCTTGTCTTGGGTCATCTATTCCAGCTCTGTCCACGTCTTCCTTGCTGCCTTTCTGTTTGTTTGGAGCTCTCATCTTCAGGTATGGTTTGATCTGCCTCTCCTTCTCTTGTCTTGGGTCATCTGTTCCAGCTATGTCCATGCCTTCCTTGCTGCTTGTTTGAAGCTCTCGTCTTCAGGTGTGACTTGATCTGCCTCTTCTTCTCTTCTCTTGTTGATTCCAGAACAGAGAATATCTTGCAATGCTTGTTTCCTTAATGTTGTATGTCCTAACCAACACCAGCACTTCTCCTCATGTCCTGTTCCCCTGATATCTGTTTGGTTCTTGTCAACAGTTCCCTATTAGTGATCTTATCATTCAGTCAAGATGACTACAGGTAACTCAGGATGCAGGCACTCTGGTCTTCTTCTTCTACTGCGTTCGTTTTCAATCTCCTGCTACCAAGCCCTGAACAGGGCTTTGTAAGAAGCAGGATATAGTCCGGAGAATGGAAAGCGTTGTGTCACTAGCTTACAGCTTGACTGCAATATTTTTGGTCTGACACATCCGTCTTTGACAGGAGTCTGGTCTTAACTTCCTTGAGACCAGGGATCACTTGAAACTTGCAGGATTCAATCATCTACCGTTTCCATTCATCACATTGAGAGGCAAGTGCCTTACATTTCGACTATAGTGACCCTACCAACTACAGAAACTCTTACAAGATGAACTAGACAACACATAACTCACATCCCATGAAGGAGGCTGATCTCGAGAAAAAGATGGCCAGGTTTTATTTAAGACATGCCGGAAGCTCTCGTGTACGTGTTCGCCTAACCCATACACATTAATGGAGGGCAGTTTTGTGCTGATCTGTAGAAACTGGTTAGACAGCACCAGGTTGCCTGGACCAATATTTATATCCCATCTGAAATTATAAAACAATCTTTAGCAGATGTTAGGATTCTAGCAGACATGTGACAGGCTGCGGGGAATGCTAATGGACTGCTAGTTTCAAGTGGAACTAATGGTAGAAGAGCACGGTGTAAAATAACTGTAGGAAATTTTGTTTTGCCATTTTAAGTTATTTATTTAAAGAGGTGTTCATTATTCTATGGAGACAATCCTGTCAGATGGAAGTGAGCAACAACAATGAAATTGAATTGAATTTGATCAAACAACTTGATGATCTGGACTATACTGATGACTTGGCTGTTCTGTCCCATAATTGCAATCACATGCCAAATAAAATAGGTATACTTGATGGATGAGAGGTCACAGACTTTGAGTCCGCAAATGCAAAGCAAAGGCAAAGGCTGCCATCCATCGTAGACGATGATGGCATAATTTATTTTGCTAGCGCTATTTTTAGTAAGGATTAACTGCGCTACTTTTTAATCTCACTCTCTTGTCTCGTGCCGCCCAACCCCAGTCATTGTGGGCCTTCGCAAACAACAACAATGGTGAGCTTCTACAGAACAATCAACATCATCATCGTCAATCAACATCATCATCATCAACATTATCATCAACATCTGTACAGTAACCTGAAATGTCATTGGGACACTAATACAGCAGATTGTTGGACCAGTTCCCGCCACTCCACTCAGATTTGTGCCAGGATATTTGTTCTAGTTATGGACCGTCCCATCCACTCTCTGAAATTGTCTTCCCATCTCTTTTTCTGGCTCTGCTACGCTTCCCAGGCACAGACCTATTGACTATGGTAGAAGCACGCAAGCTCACATGATCTTAAAACATACCCATACCATGTGAGCTTGCATGCTTTTCCCATAGTCAATAGGTCATTATATTAGCCGACCTCTCTGTTAACAGTGTCCCGAACAGCCTTATTCGTGGCATGGTCTATATACAATATTCCGAGGATTCTCCATTGCCCAGATTTTTTGCTCTAGAACAGTACAATACAAGTATCTAACATTGAGACTCTACAGCAGTGATTCTCAACCAACGTCTGATGACACTTTTATGTGTTGTGGCACTTTGGTGTGTACCAAATTTCCAAAGTATGCTGCAGCATTTAGATGTAGAAAGCTTTTAATACTTTGCTATAAAAGGCCAGTTTTTATTAATAATTTTAGAATAGTATTCTGTTTTGGTATTATCGGTAATTTAAAGCTAGTGTGCTGAGCAAGAATTTGCTTCTACCAAATGTGTTCCAAAGTTAGAAAAGTTTAGATTCACTGCTCGACAGCAAAGGCACTTTATTTACCACTAAATAAAAAGGAAAAAGATAGTTCTGAAGCAGACGCTGCTTTCAGAGGAAAGTGTTGAAGACTTTATTATACTAGCTTTTTGTAAGATAGGATGACCATTTCCTTCCTTGCATACTTTACATCCATCAAGTCAGGTACATGTTTACAGCTGCGTCAACTGGAGTGCCGATAATGGGAATCAGTCTCAGAACCTTTGCTATGAGAAGCTATCTCTCTACCACTACAATCAGACTCATACCATGGGGCTGAGCATGCAGCACTGAATGAGCGGCTGACAGCAGCCACCAGCGTTTCATAGTAGGACGCCCACATAAGGGTCAGTGAATTATAACTGAACAAGACCCTATTCCACCTCCAAGTGACACCCCTGAAAACAGACTGCAACCATGCAACCTGGCTAAGAGTTTAGGGATCAAAGAGGGAGGGCAAACCAGGTTCTAAAAATGCCTTGCTGAAACCGGATGTTGTTGGCCAAAAGGCGCAAATATCGCAGCATAGCTGTAAACTATGATACAACATCACAAACAACCTTTTCAGGATGAATGCAGAAGAAAATGAAGTGACACATACCTTTGACAAGAGAAGAAATCACTCTCTGCAACTACAATCAGACACATACCTTTGACAAGAGCAGAAATCCCTCTACCACTGCAGTCAGACACATACCTTCGACTTGACAGAAAATCACTCTACCACTACAATCAGACACATACCTTTGACAAGACAAGAAATCACTCTTCAATTCTGTTACTCACTTCAATTCACACAAAATCCACTACAGCATATTAATGATGGTTTCTAAACATGAAACACTCACATGACTGTTCCTGTTTCTCTTCTGATGATCTCAAATGCAAAGCTCTGGTTATTGGTTACTCTGATCTCATACCTGGGATTGATACCTGCACTTGATGGCACATTGATAGCTTTAGGCACTTTGTATCTCTTCCCATCAACCGTGTCAAACTAGGAGAAACAGAAACCATATTAGTTAGAATAGATATAGGTGACAGAAGATCCAATTGTATGCTTCCTAAATAATGGTCGGAGGTAATCACAAATAGGAATAAGTGAAAAAGAACGCTTACTTAGTTGCTTCTCTACTACCCTTGTATGTAGAGGGTTGCCAGACAGAGAATTAGACTATTCTATCTGCTGTCTTTCTCTTGGCCTGGTTTCTTTTTTGGTTTGATTAAAGGTTTACCTTTCTGGATTCTACTGGTGAAGGCATAGCACTTTCCACCCCAGACTGTAGTCCTTTGACCAAAATCTTGTTGTACTGGCCAGCATATAAATGCTTGTGTGTATTTGATTGTAATGTGGATGTAATGGTGTATATATTTGTAATGTGTTCAACTATGGCAGTTTTGCAGTACAGTAGTTTTGCAAATCTTTTTTGAATGTGGAGAAGTGGTCATACCGAGAAAAATCCCCAACATGCTCAGTCAAACTGGACACGAAATGATTTCCAACCTATGATTAATACCACAACTTAACCTTCAAGTCACAACCTATGTTGCAACGTACTTTGGAAATTTGGTGCCAACCAGACATTGGTTGTAATCACTACTGTAGAGTCTCAAAATTAGTTGTTTGAATTGTACTTTAGACAGTCAACGTTGTAAATAGTTACTGTAATTTAGAGCGTTAGTGTGTTATATATTTAATTACTTTGATATAGAATTATAATGTAGTATGTAGATACTTTGATTTTAAAGCTTGCAATCTATTTACACCCCAACATCACACACTCCAGTCTTTTATAGAACGTCTTATATTGTCATCCCAGGAGACTCTTTGAGTTGTCCTGGGCATTTGTATAATTGATTGTATGCTACCCATGACTGCCGGGGTAGTCATACCTTCATTCCACAGATATAGTCAAACCACTGAATTTGAGATTGCTCTTCTCAAGTCTGCAAAAGCTGGGTTCTGAGATCATCCCACATTGTCTGATTGCAGACCTTGTCTATTCATGTTTCTTGGCCACCATTCTTAGATATCTCATTTCAGAAACCTGGATCTGGCTTCTCTTGGTTGTGGTCACCGTCCATGATCTGGCTTTTCTTGGCTGTGGTCACCTGTCAGGATCTGGCTTTTCTTGGTTGTGGTCACCATCCATGATCTGGCTTTTCTTGGTTGTGGTTACCGTCTATGATCTGGCTTTTCTTGGCTGTGGTCACCTGTCAGGATCTGGCTTTTCTTGGTTGTGGTCACCGTCCATGATCTGGCTTTTCTTGGCTGTGGTCACTGGTCAGGATCTGGCTTTTCTTGGTTGTGATCACCGTCCATGATCTGGCTTTTCTTGGTTGTGGTTACCGTCTATGATCTGACTTTTCTTGGTTGGGGTTACCGTCCATGATTCATATCCGTAAGTTAGAACTAGTACATAGGTGAAGCGGTATACAGTCATCCTAGTTTGATTACCTATTTCTTGTTTAATGAAGAATCCTCTATTTATGGCATGCAAATGTCTACTATCATCTGCTGCCCTTTGAGAAGACAACACTTCAGTGATACCTCCCTTGTAGCCTTTTACAGCTTCAAAGTGTTGTTTTTTTTACTGTTTGACCTGTTCTAGAGGCCATTCACGCAATATAATGTGATGTTTCTTCTTTTGAGAACACCATTGTTTTTGTTTTTGAACTGCTAAGGGTCATCATTCTCTACTCTGGCTCCTCTTTCCAGATTTAAAGATTGGTCTGGAGATGTTCCTCTGATTTGGTAGTCAAGACAACATTCTCGACAAGTGCCAACTTGGATATGTATCAAACTGATCTCATCTTTCGATACCCCACTGAGTACTCTCTCATTTTCTCGTTATAGATTTTAATGACATCCAATAGCAGTATGAAATTATGGTGGTATAATGTCACCCTTTCTGATGTCATTGGTGGCCTTGAACTTCTCTGACTTGATTTTCTGTTAAAATGTAGTTTCTAACCAAGTACATGCATGCAAGTTATTATTATTGATATTTTACATCTGCCGAAGACGGATGTGTAGGACCGAAAGGTGCAAATATTGCAGCCAAGCTGTAAACTAGCGACACAAGGCATTGCGTTCTCCTGACTACATCCTACTACTTGCAAAGTCCTGTTCAGGGCTTGGTAGCGGGAGATTGAGAACGAAAGCAGAAGAAGAAGAAGATATTTTACAACAAATTCTCCAGACTTTCTCATTTCAATTTTCAAGATAAAACATAATATTAATGTCCCAACTTAACCTTCAAGTCACAACTTAACCTTCAAGTCACAACTTAACCTTCAAGTCACAACTTAACCTTAAAGTCACAACTTGACCTTCAAGTTGAAACTTAACCGTCAAGTCACAACTTAACCTTCAAGTCACAACTGAATTTTCAAGTCACTTAGAATTGCACATCAGAAAGAGTATTGCTTCGCGAATGCGTGATCCAATGGCAACACACAGACGATTTTTTATAATATATGTTTTATGCCTGAAGATGTTATTGGACATTCAAAATATTTAGGGGAATTGAAGGTCCCACCGAAAGTGATATACAGTCTGTAATTCGCTATTTTTTAATGTGGTTAGAAAAATTAAACAAATTGAATTTCATTGTCAGATCTTTAAAGTTTACGGTGACAATGGAATGAGTGATACCATGGTTAGAATTTGGGTCAGAATGTTCAATGAAGGACGAAAGAGTGTACATGGTGAGGTGCGGACTGGGCGACCGTCTTTGGTGACTGATGACTTGGTACGTAAGGTTGACGAACATGTTTGTGAGGACAGGTGTTTCACAATTTCCTTTCTCTCCATGCAGTGTCCAGACATTTCAAAGGCATTGTAAGAAATTATTTGGGTTTTTGGAAAGTGTGTGCATACTGAGTGCCAAACATGGTCATGGTGAAGCAAAGAAACAAAAGGTGTGTGTGCTTTGGATTTTCTGAAATGCTATCACAAGTATGGAGACAAAATACTGAGTTATATTGTGATTGGGTTGGGACATGGGTGTCTTTTGACCCACCTGAATCACTGAATCAGAACTGCAATGGAAACATACTGATTCGTCGAAAAAAAGACAGTTTTAACAAGGAAGATCTTGTGCACCGTGTTCTGGGACAGACAAGATGTTATCATGGTAGAATGCATGCCCCAATGTCAAATAACCAACTTTTTTGCTTACTGTGAAACATTGAAGTAGCTGCGAAGCGCAATTCAGAACAAAATGCGCGGGATGGCCAGTGCCAGCATTCTTTTGCTTTATGAGAGCGCCTGGCCCCACTCTGCAGCGCATAATCAAACTAAAACAACCTCATTTAGATAGGTATCGTATATATAATGGCTTATCTAACAAAGCCGCATCTAATGGAGGTGGAGGAGCCCATAACACACTAACGATCGGATAAGAAAAAAACTCAGGTACTAACAATGGGAACATACTCCAATAACTTCCGTGCTGAAGCAGAAGCATTGAACATGGATAGGTAGGATTGATATACTGGACTAAAACAGAAACATGGATAGGTTGGGTTGATATACTGAACTAAAACAGAAACATGGATAGGTTGGATTGATATACTGGACTAAAACAGAAACATGGATAGGTTGGATTAAGATACTGGACTAAAACAGAAACATGGATAGGTTGGTTTGAGATATTGGATTAAAACAGAAACATGGATAGGTTGGGTTGAGATACTGGACTAAAACAGAAACATGGATAGGTTGGATTAAGATACTGGACTAAAACAGAAACATGGATAGGTTGGATTTATATACTGGACTAAAGCAGAAACATGGATAGGTTGGGTTGAGATACTGGACTAAAACAGAAACATGGATAGGTTGGGTTGAGATACTGGACTAAAACAGAAACATGGATAGGTTGGGTTGAGATACTGGACTAAAACAGAAACATGGATAGGTTGGGTTGAGATACTGGACTAAAACAGAAACATGGATAGGTTGGATTAATATACTGGACTAAAACAGAAACATGGATAGGTTGGGTTGAGATACTGGACTAAAACAGAAACATGGATAGGTTGGATTAAGATACTGGACTAAAACAAAAACATGGATAGGTTGGTTTGAGATATTGGATTAAAACAGAAACATGGATAGGTTGGGTTGATATACTGGACTAAAACAGAAACATGGATAGGTTGGGTTGAGATACTGGACTAAAACAGAAACATGGATAGGTTGGATTAAGATACTGGACTAAAACAAAAACATGGATAGGTTGGTTTGAGATATTGGATTAAAACAGAAACATGGATAGGTTGGGTTGATATACTGGACTAAAACAGAAACATGGATAGGTTGGGTTGAGATACTGGACTAAAACAGAAACATGGATAGGTTGGATTAAGATACTGGACTAAAACAAAAACATGGATAGGTTGGTTTGAGATATTGGATTAAAACAGAAACATGGATAGGTTGGGTTGAAATTTTGGACTAAAACAGAAACATGGATAGGTTGGGTTGGGATACTGGACTAAAACAGAATCATGGATAGGTTGGGTTCAGATACTGGACTAAAACAGAAACAGGGATAGGTTGGGTTGGGATACTGGACTAAAACAGAATCATGGATAGGTTGGGTTCAGATACTGGACTAAAACAGAAACAGGGATAGGTTGGGTTGGGATACTGGACTAAAACAGAAACATGGATAGGTTGACCAGAAACAAATATGAAACCTACATTATGATCAAATATTATTAAAGCCTTTTGATCGTAACGTAGGTTTCATTCTATTTTCTGTTCCAGTTCCTTATCTGAACCTTATCTATCCATTTTTCTGTTCCAGTACAGCAACTGAGCTTTATATATCCATGTTTTTGTTCCAGTGCAGTATCTGAGCTTTATATATCCATGTTTTTGTATACTTTCTTTACCAATGGGTCATCATACCGTAAAATGTGCAACGTTATTTCCTCTGTTCTCAAATGTAAATGTCCATTGTTTAATGTCACCACCGAATGGAGAATTTCCGATCTGCTGTAGCACTGCCTGAAATCCTAAAGCTGTCTTTGTGACACCTGTGACTGACAGCTTGTATTGACCTTCTGTGTACTGACAACTGGGCTGACCAGGGATGGCATCAGCATTGAAGAAGCAGCCTCGTTCTGCACACTTTGATCTGTTAACACGTGACCTGTCTCCTGGCAGACAAATAAAGTTTCAGTTTACAGCATTTTATGTTTTCTTCTTCTTTGGCATTTTATCTCTTCTTCTTCTTCCCCACTGCAAATTGCTCCATGCATGGAACAACATGTGCAAAAACATATTTCTGTGCTCTTGCCTTTCAAAGCGAAGCTGCTAACCCCATGCACAACTTTT